>CM065399.1:21532500-21920000 GCA_033060915.1 Euryodendron excelsum
TACGACCTATTTAAGAGCCAGAGTTGAAGGATGCCGACCTCCAGCCTTCGCTCAATCCATTAATCAGGTTTAGCTCTAACCCAGTTTAGCCACTTAGAAAGGTAACTATCCCGGTAATGATGGGAGGGATTACTCTGTAGACGGAATTCCTGGTCGTCAACGTACCATCCATATATAATGCAATTATGGGTCGAACATGGTTGCATCTCATGAAGGCTATCCCATCCTTCTACCACTAATTGATTCGATTCCCCTCCCCAGAGGGGGTGCAGGAGATAAGAGGGGACCAAGTCGTTGCCAAGTAGTACTTCCTTATGGCATTTGCAACAAAAGCATGAAGAGCTCTTCCTTTACTCCATAGTTTCGGAGCATGCGATCAGCGCCGTGCTATTTCAACAAGGAGATGGGCAATAGAAGTCAGTCTACTATATTAGCAGAACTCTTTTAGGGGCAGAAAACAGATATCTACCATTAGGAAAACCAACCTTTCTTATTTTCAAAGGAGGTATCTGCTTGTGGTTTGCTCTTAGATGGATGCAACTTCCTTTAACAAATATGTAATTTTTGCACAAATCAATGAAATTGGAAGCTACAAAACAAATTTGATCCCCCTCCAAATAGAAAAGTACTAAAGGAAGACAAAAAAACCAGGTGTAAAAACCTGGTCCTGCATCATTTATGACCAGGTCGGCTAATGAAGGTTACAAAAAATCAGGTGTAAAAACCTAGTCATGGATCATTTATGACCAGGTCGGCCAATGAAGGTCATAAAAACCAAATGTAAAAACTTGGTCCTGTCTAAGTTGGCCAATAAAGGTCACAAAAAAATCAGATGCAAAAACCTAGTCCTGGATCATTTATGACCAGGTCGGCCAATGAAGGTCACAAAAAACTAGGTGTAAAAACCTGGTCTTGGATCATTTATGACCAGGTCAGCCAACGAAGGTCATAAAAAATCAGGTGTAAAAACCTGATCTTGGATCATTTATGATCAGGTCGACCAGTAAAGGTAAAAAAAAATCAGATGTAAAAACTTGGTCCTGGATCATTTATGATTAGGTCGGCTAATGAAGGTCGCAAAAAACTAGGTATAAAAATCTGGTCTTGGATCATTTATGACCAGGTCGGCCAATAAAGGTCACAAAAAATCAGGTGTAAAAATTTAGTCCTGAATCATTTATGACCAGGTCGGCCAATAAAGGTCATAAAAACTAAGTATAAAAATTTAGTCCTGTCTAAGTTGGGTAGGTCGGCTAATGAAGGTTACAAAAAATTAGGTGTAAAAACCTAGTCCTGGATCATTTATGACTAGGTCGGTCAATGAAGGTCATAAAAACCAAGTCTAAAAACTTGGTTCTGTTTGAGGTAGGACGGGTCAGCCAAAGAAAGTCACTTAAAAAGCTAGCGTTCAACCTTGGTCATGCCCTAGTCAAGTAGGTCGACAGAGATCTTCATCAAAGTGACAAAACTAAGTAACTTGACTCAGCCTTAACCAAGTCTAGTAGGCTAAAAGTAGCAAAATTTTTATTTATCTAAATTTACAAATGGGATAAAGCTAGGAGTATTTACTTCGTTAAAACAGATTCTATCTGCCTGAGTTTGGCAGAGACATTATTTGCCTAAGTATGGCAATCCATCAGATTATCATCAGATTTTTCCTGCCTGAGTTCGACAAGGTTGATATTTGCTTAAATTTGGCAGTTCAACAAACAAGTAGCAAATTTTTATCTAAATAAAGATAATAGGCATACTTTCAAAATTGATTCCCAAAATGTCACAAAAATGTGGCTGCTTGTAATTGTTCTTACAAATTGAACAAAAAAAAAAAAAAAAACAAAAGAAATATTCTAAGACAGATCAGTTGAAGGAAGGTTAGCTGAAGGCAAGTATACAACTGAAGGAAGCACGGTAGAAGGAAGCTCAGCAGGATTGGCTTCATTAACCATTTGGTTTTGGGGGCATTCTCACCCCCCTCACGTTCGGTCTCTTCATCAGCCTCATCCTCCGACTCAAGTGCAGCATCAACTCAGGCAGGAATCTTCGTCCAGAGGGAGGAAGATTTGTCCAGCTTCAACTGCCTAAGAGCTGCCTTCTAGCCTTCTTGAAATACATTCTCCATGATTTGCTTCACTTGGGTCTCATAATGATCCTTGACGTCCTCAAACCCCTCGTTATACTTGGCTTTAGCCTTTTTTTTTTTTCAGTCGTTCTACCTCCAGTTAAGCATCAGTCAGAGACGCCTTTGCTATGGTCGCTGACTTCTCGGCTTCAGTCAGTCCAGCCCTCAGATCAGAAGCTCCCGCTTCAACTTTTCGACAATCTTCTTCCTTCTGCTTAAAAGAGGTCTGCTTCTCGGCAAGAATGACCTGGCTATCTTGCCAAGCCTTCTAGAAACCTCTGGCCTCCCGATCTCTTTGGTAAAATGTCTCCTTTAGCTCGGAGTGCTTTTTTAGAAGGGTCCCGTGTCGATCTTGCAGGCTACAGAATCGCTGCATAACCTCCAGGCTGTGAATGGCCCCTGAAGAGGAAAAGTAAAAACAGGCATTAGTAAAGAATTTTTCAAATGAAACAGCCAAAACGAAGAGTTCGGAATAGCAAACTTATCGCAAGCGTCGACTGAACAACTCCAAGCATCAGATCTCCAGTGTCTGCGCCGTCTAGCTCCTTGACGTCCTTAGGCGGAATAATAGCCTGGAGGGTCCAGATAGCGGCACCGAGGCAACACAGCATCGAGTCTTCGATGGTCATAGCCTGTTTGCAGATCTTGGGCTGTGCTATAAACTCTTCAACCGAAGGTCCCTCCGCCGTGCCCTTCCCTTTCTCGGCTGTAGAAGGCCCCGTCGATTTATCTTGGGTGGCGGAAGTACCTTCAACCTTCACTCGGGCAGCAACCTTCTCAGTTGTTTTCACCAACCTTCTTTTCTTTACTGCCTCTTAGGCTATTGGTTCCTAGTCCAGATTAACCACCTAGGTGGCAGTAGGAACTTCAGTGGTAGGGGGCACAATAGGCGGAGGAGGAGCATTGGTGTCACTGACTTGAGTGACAATCTCGACAGAAGATGATGCCACTCCCTTCCTCTTCCTAGAACCTCTCTGTCCTAGTGTCAGAGTCAAGTTTCGAACTTTGGAGGCCATGTCAACTTTGGAGGCAGAGATAGGGATAACATCGATTGGTGCGGGATTCAGAAGCGATAAGAAAGGCGAGTGATCCCCAATGTCGTGCCTAGCTCCCTCTACCTTTTGGGCATCAATCATGTTGGCAGATACCCCGTTCGTCGCAGTGAAGGACTGGTACCGAATTGGGTAGCCCAATAGTACGTGTGCAGCTCGACCTATCCCTTGTAATTCTCCCTCCCCTTTGTATGCGCAGGCTTGCTCTAAGGTAGCAAGATCGACGTTGAGGTGTTCAATCTCCTTGTCCTTGGGTTTGAAGCTAGTTGGGAAGCACAAAAGCACAGAGTCAGGCAATAAACTAAGGAAAAATAAAACAAAAACAGAAAAAAGAGCAAAGCACATCAGATAGCGAAGAAAGTGGTAGACCTATCCTTTTCAGTGTTCTAGGGCATCTCATTCTAGCGCCAGTTCTACAGGAATGTCACCGAATTCCCATGGCCCCCTCACCCTCACTATGGCATTGTTAATCCCCTTTCCTGAACTAGGAAGGAACTGGACCAGCTCCCTTGACCCATGCCTAGCCTTAAAATAATAGTTGTATCACTCTGTTTTACCGCCGCCGCCCACCTCCACAGCGGCATAACAATAGTTAAACTCATGAAAACCTAGGTTTAGGCCCAAGCGATGGTTCAACTTAATCATCCCCATCACTATTTTGTAATTGTTCGACAGCAGTTGGATTGGGGCGATTTCATAGTGACTAAGGAGTTGGGATAAGAAGGGATGGACGGGAAACCTAAGGCCACCCTCTACTATTGCGATAAAGGGAAACAGAGTTCCCTCTTCGGTCACCCTCCAGCCGTCATCCTTCGGCCCTACCAAGCCAATATCTACCCCTTCTGGGAAATTATATCGTTGTTTAAAGGCAGCGATGGCGTCGGAATGGCTAAGCATTCCCCTAAGTCTGGTGCCCATGGTAGCTAAGGGATTCTAGGGTTCAACCGAGAAAAGTGAAGAAGGAATACAAATAGAGGGAGGACTTACAGAATGATAGTCTTCATGAAAGACACAGATGCAGGGCGTAAAGGAGTTCTGCGTTCAAGCAATGGCTACAACCCTTTGGTCTGCGAAAAGAGCATTAGCACGGTGGCAACAAGTTTGGGGCAGCTCAAAGGTCACGCCCCATTTTAAACTGTTTGAGGGTTGACATCACCGAACCATCACGAGATACTAGCCTAAGACCCCTGCAGTTGGGGCGCTAGGGCTAGGGGGCAATTGTGGGTCAAATAAATACGGGCCCAAACCAGCTTACAAGCCAAAAAGGATTAGAACTGCCGAATTGGGCTTAGAGCAGCCTAGAGGCAATTATTACAACACAGGCCCATGTCATTTTACCAGTCCAGGCTTAAATCCTCTTAGCCTAACTTCAGATATAATCATGCGGACAGTTAGAGCATTTAATGGAGAACAGACCCGCATTCAATGCGGAGGAGGCGCTGTACGCAATGACGACGCTCACGTCTGGTCAATCAAGCTCGGGCATGGCGATAAAGGTAAAATTACGTCTGATCAGTTGGCTTTAGCCAACATAGACCTGTGCAGTGAGTCATGATTATTGGAGTAGGCTCAACAGAGAGCGCTACACTATAAAGACCAGAGCTTCAAGAAGTAAGGTATGAACAATCCAACTAAGCCATATATACTTATTACTTTTACTTCATTCCTAGTTGAGAGTGCTAACTTGACTGTTAGAGTGTGATCAGCCCAAAGAGGATCGACCCATTTTAACTCATTTGTCTCTTTACAATAGGTTAAAAATTCATCAATATTGATTCGAGTGATCGACCAGGCCTTCCGAGAAATCTCACTCACATATATATTGATAGATAGATACATGAAATAGGACTTCCTATGCATACATGTCAGATTCATGAGTTTAATCAGAAGCAGGAAACAAAGCCCGACAAAATCTAGCTTTCATCCAATTGTAATGGAATTGTACGGTGTTGATGCTTCCTTGGTTTGAAAATAGGACCCATTTTTTTTATTTTTATTTTTGGCCACAGGTCATCGACCCACGAATTCACATAAATTCATGCATTATATGAATGATGGTTAGGACTATAAAGGAGTCGAGATGAGCTGACTTGAGTAGTGAGTTGTTTAAGTTTGATTTAAAAACTTTAATAAGTTTAAAAAGTTTTACTTTCGAGCCAATTTTAAACGAGTTTTAATCGAGCAGAATATAAGCTAAGCTCAAGTAATTTGAATTTTTTAGTATATATAAACTTGTTGAGCTGAGCTTAAAAAATTAACGAGTTTTAAAATGTGTTCAAGCTTGGCATATTTACATAATGAGCCGATCTCGAACAAGTATTTAAGGAGCCGAATGCGAGCTGAGTTTCGAGTAGTTTAATTCGTTTTAAATTCTTAAATGGTTGCCCACAAGGCATGAATAGGACCCAATTTATGATTTTCCTTATTTTTCTACAAATTTTGTTAGGTAAATATCAGTTCCTAGTTACAAAGTTTTTCAAGGTCCGAAACGTAATGTTGGGAAAGAAAAATAAAAAATCCTATTTTGACAAAAAATTTGTACAAAATATGATGCGGCTGTATTAAAAGTGTTTTTTCTTAGTAGGTACTTTATTTTAAATGTACAAAATAAGATGTGCAATTCAACCACGTCATGATGTATACAATTCAAGATTAGGTATATAGAGGGAAGCAGTTCAAGATAAGGAAAAAATAATTTTTATTAAAAATGTAAATTTAGTTGAATTAAAAACATGAAAAGTTACAAATAAAATAGAATACCAATTCAAGGCAAGGTATTAAGAGGGAGTTAGGATTCGTTTGCTATTATTATCTAACAAGTCTAATTTAATCAGTTCATACAAATTTAGGAGTTCCTAAGTTTAATGGAACAATTCAAGATAAGGATATAATATATATATTTTTTTAAAAAAAGAGAGTTCCTTGAATAAAAAAAAGAATAAAAAGTTTCAACAAGATAGAAAACAAATTTCCAGATAAAGTATTAGGAGGAGTTAGGATTTTTTTACCATACTTATCCCACGTACATTCACTACCCTCAAAACATGACATGTAACTAAAGGTTTTTCTCAGTTTGAAATTGGACAACCTTTGAGGTTAGGTCGTGAGAAATTTTTCTATCATGAATCATTTAATCTTATCGTGAATGACCTATTTTTGATCAAATTAGAGAACGAATTAGTTGAGATGTGCGTAAGGTAACCCAGACACCCTTGACTACATTACCAGAAAAACAAAGAAGGTTTTCAAAAGAGTCTTTTTGTACATACACTTTATTATTTATGACATTATTTTAAGTTTTAATAGGACAGATTGCCACCTCTAGACCCGCCCCCTCTGATGGTTTTCATAAGATAGCTCAATTCACTACAAAGAAGAACTATACCGAGTACCAAAATTTTGGCATGATGTACATCATTTTATCGAGTTCTCACAAGAAAAACATTCGCCAAAGTTAAATTTTAGATTTGGATCATCTCTATTTCATTAAAGAAGAGACACTGTTTATAGGAAAAATGAATGGACCAAATGATGCCGGTGAGTTCTTGGCCGAAAGAGTATTCTTTTTGAAAAATATTCCCCAACATAACACTTCTCTCTAAATTTATTCCCAGTTTAATACTCTTTTTGCCACATGGCATGGTGGAAGGCTGCCACGTCAAAAGCAATGTAAAATCTAATTCTTTGCCATGTTAAGATTTCTGGGTGTGCTACCTTCATCAATAACTGTTGCATTATAGATACAGAAATTCTTATCCCAAAATTTCCCTGTTATTCTTCAATTTCATAGCTAAGACTTCCTAATAGTTGACAGAGAGCTGATCGTTATCATGTTTCTCACTTTGATGAACTGAGATCTACTTCAATCTCAAATCTACTGTGATCCAAACCCCACAATTTTGGAATTCATTTAAAACAAAAATATGTTTTGTTCCTTTTAGATTATAAATCTGAAACTGGTAGATTTTAGGTTCAATTTCATAAAAATACAAGTGGATTGGTCCTTTTGACAGCAAATATATATATATATATATATAAGGGTGGTAGCCACAACGTTCAAGCAAACTCACTGTGACCATCTGTAGAAAAGTCTCAGCAAATTATGAAGGAAACCACTGAACATTACATTACGCTTTTCTTGTGTAACTTTTTTTTGGGTTTTGTAACATTTTAGGATGTATTTAATGCGGGGACGACTGCTATATATTTATGGTTATTTTACTTATTTAAACTAATTTAGTTTATGTGTAAATTATATGATGATTTTAACTTTAGACTTGTTTGGCTAGGATGAGAAGAATCTTGTAAAGTGAAAGAAAGAGAAAATAAGTGCAATTTCTGTGAGTTTAGCAACTTTAGTTAGCAAGAAAGGCAACATGTTTTTGGAAAATAGGAGTCATGAAACCATAGTTATCAGACCCAAACAGGTCAAGGCATTAGTTCAATGATTCAATCGGTTATATAATAAATAAATAATAACAATATATTTAAATAAAAATAACAGTTAAAAAAATATTAACGGGTTAAATAATACTCACTTTCATACAATAACTCAAACAAAGTATAAAAAATAATTACTTGTAAGAAAAAATTATAAAAAAAATAATTAATTTTAAAAACATTCAAGATGACATTTCCATCCTAAATTTAATATTCTTTATTTTAATGCCCATTGATACTTTTTTCCCCTCTTTCTTCCTTTTTCTTTTGTTTTTGTTTTCATTTAAAGTTTTTGCTAATTGATTCTATTTTTTTTATTATCAAAAGACCACAAAATATATGTTTTCAATAAACAAATGGCTTTAAAACATGCATAATTTTGGATTTTTTGACTTTTTTTAAAGAACCGTTCGGCTAACTATATAGTGGCCAGTTCATTGATTTTTTAAATATCGACCGGTTTAATCCGATTCAATTATATATTTTTGATAAATTAATTGAACTAGACCGGTTCAGGATCTGATTCCCAGTTCAATTGGTTGAACTTGCTGGTCCAGTCTAGTTCTAATAACTATGTATGAAACAATTTATTTTATAGGAAACATGACTCATTTTTTCCTTGCACAAAACACAGTAAAAAATATTGTGAAAGTTGACTATATCTCACTTCTCTCACATGGATATATGGATAACGATAATTTAGCAAATATTGAAATACGCTTCTTTTAGGCTTTGTTTTTAATCAAAATAATATAATTTTTGAAATTTATTTCCTAAATATGAATTTAGGACTAATTTACAGTAAAACGCACTTTGATATTGCATTTTTTTTTTTAGAGGAGATGCTATTTAATATTGCATTGTAGAAAAGCGCAATTTGTAATTGTGCTTGTCAAAAGACAAGACAAGCACAATTACAAATTGTGCTTTTCCAGAGAAGAGAGAGAGAAAGAGAGAGAGAGACAGAGGGAGACAGAGGGGGGAGGGGTTTGAGAGAGAGAAGAATTGCGTCTCTCTCTCTCTCTCTCATTATTTTTATCTTTAAAAATTCAAAAGAACAAAAATAGATATTTTAAAACTATTACCAAATAAGGCAAAGAATAAAATACAAAATATAAATAAAAATTAAAAATTTCATGAATAATTATGTTTAATTTGTTAAAATAGAATAATCATATTTAATTATTGTTGTATTTTCAAATATATATATATAAATGATATGTAACCTATAGTACTTTTAAAATTATACAAAAATGGTATATAACCTATTGTATTTTTGAAATGATATGTAAATATAAATGATGTGTTTGTTTTTGTAATGTCTGATTTGATTCTTTTGAATTTTTAAAAATAAAAATAATGAGAATTTTAGAAGTACTGTAGTTTTCACCTAATGTTTATGTATGCGTGAAAATTTCAAAAACACTATAAATTACATATCATTTTTTGTATAATTTCAAAAGTTTTCAAGACTGGAGCTATCAACCATTCAGTCATCTCTTTGAACAATAATTTTTTTTTTATTCCTCCGAATAGAACATAGCCATATGAGTGGATACCACCACTATCGGTAGAAAGGCATCGGGTGTGAATCTACAGGTCAATCTATCGATCCATATAAATAGATGCATGTCCTTATTAGATCGAATAAATACATTTGATCTAATAGAACGATTTTGCCGTATCCAGACTAATACCAATCTTGTAAACACAACAATAATTAAATATGATTATTCTGTTTCAACAAATTAAACATAATTATTTGTGAAATTTTTAATTTAATTTATTTATATTGTGTATTATATTTCTAACATTATTTGATAATAGTTTTAAAATATCTATTTTTGCTCTTTTGAATTTTCGAAGATAAAAATAATGAGAGAGAAGAGAGAGAGAGAGCCGCAATTCTTCTCTCTCTAACCCCCCCCCCCCCCCCCCCCCCCCCCCCCCCCCCCCCCCCCCCCCCAAAAAAAAAAGCGCAATTTCTAATTGTGCTTGTCAAAAAGGCTTTTTTGTTTTTTAACTTTCATGCTTTTCAAACAATAAAATTTTAATTTTTCTTGTAACTTGATAAACTTTCCATCCAACTAATTGAAAAGTTTCCTTTCATTCACTTAAAATTTTTTATTTTTTTATTTTTTTTGACTTTTTTGCTTTCTAACATCATTTTCTTTCCAACCAAACAAATTCTTAAATATATTTGTAACTAATTCACTAATGAAAATGATGTATCTTTGCAGAATGTTTCTCATCTCATTAGTATCATACACACTTTTGCTATTTTAAAGTTGAATGGTGATACGCATGACAATCTCACCATTGTAAAAAATACAAATGATGTGATTAAGACCTTTATCTCTCTATTTAATGTGATCAAGGATTGCCCAATTTTGTTTTGGCAAACGCATAAGTCAATACCGAAAATCCTATTCTTATAATCAGGTTGCTTGCTATTGTTTTTATTGTTTGAGATATTGGAGGAAATTAAAACTATTCATAGTGACATAAATATAAAATGATTTCATTCTTAGCATTTCTACTCATGCTTGTTCTTGGGATCGTATTGTGTGTTCACAATATTGTGGAACACAAGGTTATAATGAGCATATCTTCAAGTAGAACAAAACATGACTAATGGTTGCTGAATGACGATGATCCAATATAGTAATTAGCAACTGAGTGCCAAGAACTACAAATAGTCTGTTGATTAAGGACAATTGCTCCAGAATTGATTCCAAGAAATCGTTAGGAAGATTGGACCAAGTTGGTGATGTTACATTGGTAGAGAACAATTGTTTTAAAGATTGATTTCATGAGATGAACAATTGTTTTAAAGATTGCTATCACGAAATTGAAGCAATTACGTGATGTTTCTCTTTCTCTTCTATTCGTTTGATAACCGTTAATGTTGTGGTAAATATTATTGTTCTGCACGAGTCTTTGCAATCTTGGATTGGAAAGAGAAAAAGAAATGAGTTTCTGTGTGTTGAATATGTAAATATATGGATGAGATATAGGAGAAATTTAGAAAATTTATCGGGTTTAATTTTGGAAAAGAAAACAAATACTGAACTTTGGAAACTAGATGGGTGACTATTATTCAACTAGAAGTTCTCTATTTAGCAAATTATTCTGTTCCATATCATGAGAGTTGGTTTGCATGCATAAGTGGTTACTCCAATTTAATATATTTCTTATGATATAGTATATCCTATCGATTCACAAAAATTTATGTTATTACAAATCAAACATTTGAGAATTTAGTATATATGAGCAGATAACTTAATTAACTACTAGAGGTTTTTAGTTAGTAGAAATAAAAGGGTGGCTACTAGAGCGAGGAGTTAAGGGAGTTAGTGGTTATAATAGGCAAACATGTGTGCCTTCGCTTGTAGTATAAAATAAAATAAGAAACACAAACCCTATCTTTACTTTCAAAAGAAAATATCTTTCATGCTTCTCTTTATTCTTTTATATGTTGTGCCCGATTAATCCCAATTTGTGTTTTTTTATTATTTTTGATTTTAATGTCCAATTCTATCAAAAAGTACGGCTCTGTACCCAATATGGTTTTTGGTATCGACACCTAAGTTACTCTGAGCTTATGTCCGCTGTCAATACTTTGAATTATTTTGCAAAACACTTATTTTATGGGTCACATTTCTGGTAATTACATATGACAATTTTGATAATTATAATATCATTTTTTAGAATAGTGGTCACATTTTTTGTAACTATTTTTTTTAATTATCAAAATTACCGTGAGTTCAATACATGTTTTGTAAAGATTCCCATTCGATGGCTAGCTTATTTTATTTTATTTTTTAATCCAAGGGCCGAGATTTTGCAACCTATCAGTACCTAAAACCACTGATTGGGTACCGGAAAAAAATCCCTTTTAAAAAAGGAAGTTATAAGCCTGCAGGCCCACATGGATACTTCTCTTTTGTGCTGCTGCTACAGGTGCATGCCTCATTGCTAGAGGGATTTGCAAATTGAAAATTGTCAAGTTTTGATTCCCTTTATAACCAAAAACACATTTACTTAGCGCATTTTAGTATTTCTTGAAGTTTTTCCCTTGTTATGAGTTTTTTTTTTTTCATTTTTTTTCTTCCTTTTCTCTTTCCAAATGCAAATAGAAAACAAAGTGGAGAAATTTCAATTTCATAAGATAAGTATTTGCTAAGTCAGTTTCATACAATATTTAGTGTCATACAATCTTTTGTTTTGAAGTTTGATCCTATATTTTTTCTAACAATGCTTTGGAAAAGACATTTTTTTTTATGATCTGGTGTCCGGGCCATTTTGTTCTTATCATGACTAATTTCGAGATCTGTGTAACCCTTCTAAGACATAAAAATCAAGTAATTATAAGACCAAAGATGTTGATAGTGGTCCTAAAGAGTTAATAGCACTTAAGATGTTTCGAACTTGACATTGAATGAAGGAGTCCCTAGGCCTCGACCACTAAGCCAATCTTTTTTAAACTTTTTTGAAACAGGCATTACTTATGAGAATTAAAAGTGAAAAATGTTTAAATTCTGGTCGAATGGGTGTTATTTAAAAAATGAAAAACTTTTATTTAATTTGTGAGACATATTTTTAGATTCTAAAATTTTGTAAGAAAGTTTAGAAAAATTGTCATCTCTTGAAAAATCTGGATATTTAAAAGGGAATGCGTGGTCGGCAGGATTCGAACCTGCGCGGGCAAAGCCCACATGATTTCTAGTCATGCCCGATAACCACTCCGGCACGACCACGCCGTTGGCTATTTGACCGTTTAAACAAATTAATGTCTTATTATTTGAGTAGTCTCCCTCTTTCGTATCAACGTTGGTTGTACTCGATCTGCCATGTATGACGTGTATAATTTCTGTAAATCCAATCTTTTCACAGAGAATCTGTTTAATGCGTATCCTTCAAAATTAATATTCTAAGGAGAGGAGTTTGACGCAGTGGTAAAAGCCACCCAATGCCATTGTTTCGTTACGGTTTTAATTTTTATTTTTTAAAAGTCATCGGAATTGTGTTTAGAAAATCAGTTCAGAAAATTGTTTACAAACACGTTGGTTACATCTGTTTCAAAATTTGTTTTTAAGAATTTTTTCAAAAAAACTCTTCAATTTTAGAAACCAATAAAAAAATATTTTTTGAGTTTCAAGAATCATTTTTATTTAAAAAAGAAAATAATATAAAAACGATGGTATTTTTGATGGTTTTAATTTTTTTTCCCGGGAACATGAAAAAAGAAGTTTTCAATTTCTTTTTTTTGTTTCTAAGAACACAAAAAACAGAACCGAAACCTCAACTGAAACAGTAACCCAACAAGGTTTTTCGAGCATTTTTAGGAAACTTTCTTATAAACCATTGTGGTCAAGCCTGTGCTGTTGTATCTTGGGCTGTTAAAGTGATGAAGATCTAAGACTTAGAATTAAAGTTGTGGTTGGCTTGTAGTGTTGAGCTTCTTAATAAATCTTAACTAATTGAACCTGAGATTTGCATGAGTAACTTGGTTAACCTAGCTAGTGACATGGATTCATTTAACGGCCATAACTGCAGGATTGTTACATTAATGCTTGATATGATATATATGTCAGAGAGGTTTTTGAACTTTTAATTACGACAGATAGTAGACCCAGTTGAGCTGATAATATCATAGGTACGTTACTACTAATTGTTTGTGTAGTGATATAGTTCGTTAATTTGACATTTTTACTTCTTCTGTAAACAAATTGTTAGCATTCCTATGTTAGCAGTGGAATGGGTTGGAATTAGAATTGTCCAGTGGCCTCATTTTGATGATATTGATTAAAACCATGAAGAAATTTTATGTTTTTTCACAACTTCTGTCATCATAGATTTCTGTGGCTTATCTGTCTTGTGAATGACATTAATCTCTCCTGCACATTGCTAAAATGAGTTTGGCATAGCTTAGTTTATTCAATTGGCTGACTTGAGTTTGAAACCCCAACACTTGATGATGCTTCTCTATTGTAGTATTTATTTCATTGTCATTGTAGTATAAAAAAGCAAAAAAGTAAAATTAAAAAAGTTAGATTTAAGCTATACCAAACGCACCCTTAGTTTGGACAGAAGCAGTAATTGCAGAAGTGACAAGGCATTGTTTTGCATATGGAAGAGAACACAAGAGGCATGAGGTTTATATAGTTTCTGTGGACGGTAGTCATGTACAAGTTTGAGGGCGTAGTCGGCCGAAAACCTGAACACTCTGTAGTAAAAAAAAAAACAAAAAAAAAAAAAAATTAAAAAATTGAAAACAGAAGAGACATGGGTTGAGATTCTAGAGTACTTAAAGAAAAGGCACTAAATGGTGAAAATGATTCACAAGGTCATTCGTGAGATTGGGTTTGGATATTGGATTGAAAGGAAATTAATTGGGAAATGTACTTACTCTTGTACAATTATTTTTATGGGTAATAAAAAGAATAGATTGTTATTTTGACAAATGCTAATCTAACCATATTAAGAGGCTGTTTGGTATAATTTTTTTCAAACTTTTTTGGCCCGACTTTTTTGACTTATAAACAAAAAATTGGATTTTGTTTTTTGTCTTTTTACTGATCTTAGCCAATAAAGGCAAAAAAGCTAAAATTTTTTTTTGCTATACCAAACGGACACTAAGACATGAATTTTACCTCTTTTATTTCATTTTTTATATTTTATCTCTCCTTTTCCATTTTCTTTTCTTTTCAAATCCGAGATCCAAATATAAGCAAGTAATCGGGGATTAATGTTCTTTAAGCAATATAATGCAAGTTGATTTACTATAAACATATACTAGAAAAACATGTTTTTTTTTTTTTTTTGGGCTCATACAGTTAATATATGTATTTGTGTTTATTTATTATTTTATTTTTTTATTTTTCTATAGTCGTTCACAGACCTATGTTGGACATTGCTTGGAAGAAGCTTTCTGATATTCTCATGAAATAAGTTTCTTTTTCAAATGTTTTTTTGCATTATTTTGCTTATAATAGATATGTATATGTACGTCCCTCTCTCTATATCTCCTCTCCCTCGCTCTATATATCTATTCTAATATATAAAGGGAGAACCCCAATTGGTGTATTTGAAGTTGGGTAATGACAGTTATCAGGATAACTGCTACAATTATTTATGAATTTTAAACTCTGCCTATCCTTTTCACTTGTTGATTTTGATAAGATCATTTTCGGTTCAACCACGACGATTATCATCTCCGGTGATTTAATTTATCACGACGACTACCATATCTAGCAATAATCAAAGATTGTACACGCATCATATGTGCCCACCCTCTATAGTATATATTGTTGGAATTTTAATCCCATGCATAAACAAAAGCAAAACAATCACACGCACAAGCAAAGAGAAAAACACAAAAAATTAAGGTGCTTCGATACGAATCTATCTACATCCACATAGGCGAGAGAACAATCTACTATCAACAGAAATTATAGGTTTGAGACAATCACAAAACACCCAACTGACACTAATACCTGAGTCACAACTGCTCAAAGGTATCTAAGCCTTGAAGTTATCCGCTTCTCTGCTCCTTCCGATGTCCAAAGCCCTATAGCCAACATATCTGCTACTTCGCTCTCATGTGTCCTTCCATTCTGTCCCTCCTATCTCTCTATAAGTCGCCATTGAACTCTACAAGCTTCTCTTGGGCAATGGCCCCTCTTTAGGCACTCAAAGCCAACCCTAGTATTCTCATAACTTCCCTATTTATATGCTAACTAAAAACCCTAATCGCCACACAATTAGGAATATTTGTCCCTATTATAGAAAACTACAAAGAAACTAGAATTCTCATACAATTAGAAAACCCACATGTACAAGCTAATTGTATGGACCCCACAGAATCAAGACATACACCCAACAATCTCCATCTTGGCTTGAATTTTGTAAACCCCTTTGAAGATAACCACTGTCGATGTCGATGTCGATGTCGATTCTGCCTCTCGTCAAACATGCCATGCTCAATCCAGTATAGCTTTCACCTTCCCAATAAGATGCCTGCACCTCCAACTGATATGCTGCACCTCCAACCGAGATGCCTTGCAAAGTCAACCAGTTTGCCGACTGTTTTGACTCCATCTCTCATGTACGTGCACAACATAGAGATCATTGCCACGAACAAGCCTAGAGTTTCCATGTGAACATTCAGTAAGTGCTTCTCCTGATTCTGATTAGAACATCCTGCACATCGTTTGCTCACACACCTGTACATCTCATCTGAGTACTCCTGTGTCTATTGCATATGCGTTTCCCAATTGTTTAGAATTGTGCACACCATCTAACAGAACATTTGCACTCCCTGTACGACACATCTATGTACCTACTGCGCATGTGATATATGCCTCTCTGCAACTACTGCTCACCATGTTCACCAGCCAATATGCCACCCGCGTATGTCATCCACGTGTACTATTTGCTTCATGTCTGACAACAACTTCACCTGTCAAAACACTTCCCATAAGCCTATACAAGTTGCCAATCATCTGTATAATTAGGATCACACCTCTGATTAACTCCACCTGTAACTCAAGCTCTAGTTGCATAAGATGATAATTGGTCTTCCTTTGCGTTCAACTCAGTTGCTCTTGGTCAAGCTGATCTCCATAACTCTGTCCAACTCATTAAATTGAGCAAAATCTAAAAATTCTGCACCCACCAATGAATTCGTAGTACCTGAAAACCTTAAGGGCTCGTTTGATTTCCCAGACTAACTTGTAATCCTAGGACAAGTAATGTCCGGACTAACCTGCTCCGGATTAGCCGTCCTTGTAAATTTGTAATCTGACGTTTGATTTATGGCTAGACTGTGCACTGGATTAGTATCAGCCTAGCTAATCCGATGTTTGATTTCGGTATATCTAGATTGGATTAACGTGTACAAATACCATATTACCCCTCAACCAACCACCCACAATTTTAATGTTTGTTTATACGTGTTAATGGGCTGTTCGAACTACCTGCAAATGTCTCCATTTTTGCCATCTCCTAGAACATGTAAATGGAGTAAAAATCCATATGAACCATGCAACATTAGTAACACTATTCCTTAATCAGTTCAATAATGGTCCAATGGAAGACATTATTCCAAGAGTTCCAAACCTGCATCTATCACAACTAATAAAATAGCAAAAAGATCACTACAGCAAATTGTTCCAAACCTGTAACACTTTCCAACCTTACAGAAAAGAAAAAGAAAAATTTCCCAACACCTACTCCAAGTATCCAACCACAATATAGTAGAAACACTACACCAGAAAGGCCACTACAGCAGCAATAACAATAGGCAAACCAGAGTAGCTTTGTGAATTTATTCAGAGCACGATTTAGCAACAGCAATCAAACCACATAAATTACTTCCAAAAGCAGCAGCAACAAGCAAGTATATATCCTCTTCAAAACCAAAAAAACACCTGCATGTCCATGTTACCTAAGCAACTTGTAGCAAACCAAAAAAACACCTATGGAATTTTACAAAAAGGGTAGCACTTTTGTAGCTAGAACTTATAGCCACCTGAACAAGTATGTTAGAATAAAAGGGTAGCTTCCAAAAAGGCCAAACATGGAGGCCCTTAACGAAGATATAACTAGTTGATTCAGAAAAAAAGGGATCCTCACACAAGGAGTAATCAAATAATCAGAGGCAGATATAGGACATAATATAGGGAAATTAATGTTCAAAAATATAAATAAATCACGAATTAGCAAAAGCCCTAACAAATCCCTAACAAAAAAAAATCGATTACTATAAAAAAAGGCAGAAATCCCTTAGATTAACAAAAGCCCTACGAAACCCCAACAAATGGTATTGCAGATATGTAAGCATTGAGGAACACTAGTGAAAAATAAAACCCAACAACATGAACAAAGGCTCAGCAACATGCGAAATCAGAAATGGAGGCTGTAGATTGAAAAAAGCTCATACCTGATTGTCTTAGATTTTGTGATGTAAATGGAGTACTGATTTTCTGGAGAGTGGATTTTCGTTTGATTTTCGTTCTACAAATGTACTGAGCATGCGACTTTGAACCAGGTGCTGAAGACGACAGTGAAATGACGGTAGCTAAACGGATCAGATAGTGAAGACAATGATGAAATCACGGTAGTCGAATGGAACAGATGGTGAAGATTATAGCGAAATGATAGTAGTCGAAGGGAGGAACCCAGTCTAGGGTTCAGTTGTTGGGTGAAGACGATAGTGACATGCGCAGCTGTTGCTGGTTCGAGTAAATGGTTTATCGATTATCTAATGTGTGAGTATATGTTTGTTAGGGCAAAGGGCATATTGGTAATTTCTCAGGCTAATCCGAGCCCCCTCTTATCCCTGGACTAGGAAACCCACACCCCCCAGGACAAATTAAACCCACGTATGGAGTGTTAGTAGTCCAGAGTGGACTCCCACTCCAACCAATTTTGCTACACTAAACACGGGATTGGACTGGATACTTAGTCCGATCCTACCTAATTCGGGAAATCAAACGCGCCCTAAGGAATACTTCCATCATAAATTCCAGATAATCTACATCAAACCACATTGTACCTGAAGAATTCTGATGACCCCTACCAATCACCGCACATAATCTAATGCCCTGCACTGCACCAGATTATTTCCCATGCAAGCAGCCAAAACCCTGCTCACGCCGCGATACCCCCCTGGGCGAAACAATTTTCAGTCCGACATTTCGCTGCCATCACTGGATTTTTTCTTTTCCCTTTCCTTTTTTTTTTTTTTTGAAATTCTCTGCGTTTCTCTTTTCTCCAACGCATGTAACCATTTTTGATTTATATAACGAAATCAAAAATTTTTGTTGACATGTGTTGTCTGTGAGATGTAATATAGGAATCAATTTCGTAATTATAGGAATCTGTTTAGTTGACCAATTTTGTATATTAATATAGGAATATATAGTTTTCGTAGAATAGGATTGTTTCCTATTTCAAGATGTAATTGTATCTATATATTTGCTCTAAAACGGAGAAGAAGAAAATACACTGAAACACAGTTTTTAAACACCACTGTCTGACGTGGTATCAGAGCGGGTTTGATCTGAATAGAACTGCTCAAACACGAATTGAATTTCTTATTTTTTGAAGCTCATACTCGAAAACTAAATGGCCAATCCCGATTCTATTGTCCCAACACCACCAAACGACCCAACACCACCAATTATCATCCACCAAGACAATTCTGCGTTTCCTACAAGTATCATACTGGATGAAACCAATTATCCATTATGGTCTCAACTTATGGAGATGCGTTTTGGCACTCGCAACAAAGCTGGATATCTCACCGGAGAAGCCAAAAACCCGCACCCAAAGATCCTACTTTTGCAACGTGGATTACCGAAAATCAAAGAGTAAAAAGTTGGCTCATTGACTCAATGAGTCCGTTACTGATGCAGCGATTTATTTGTCTCTCCACAGCCAAGGAAATATGGGAGGCTATGTCAAAAACCTTCTATGATGGATCGGACGAAACTCGTCTCTTTGAATTGAATAAAAAATCTTTTTCTACCAGACAAGATGGTATACCATTGTCAGCATACTACAATGAACTTGTCGCTATTTTTCAGGAGATTGATCATAAGACTACCTCTCAAGAAGGAACAGTTGAAGGAGTGGTTCAGTTACATTCAGCAATGGCTAGGCTTCAAGTTCATATTTTTCGAAGTGGACTCGATTCTGAATTTGATTAGGTTCGTGGAGAAATCTTACGAAAAGATCCAAAACTTGACTTGGAGAGCACGTATGCATATATGAGGAGGGGGTACCAACAAAGACAGACAATGGGGGGCTCTCGGCCAATCTCTGAGCACTCAGCTATGCTGGCCAACCAAACTCGACAAGGATCATCATCTGGCTCAGTAAAGAATCGAAATAATTAATTAACTGGAAAGCCTAACAATCATGTATGTAGTCATTGTGGTGAATTAGGGCATACGAAACAGCGATGTTATGAAATCATTGGCTATCCTGAATGGTGGGATTTTTCAAAAAAACCAAAAAAGAAAATTGCAGGGAAGGCTATGGTGACGAATGAAGTCCAGTCAAATGTTGAGGACAAATCGCAGCCTACGGCAAACGTTGCTCACCCAGGTATTGTTGGTAAGGCAAATGTATTTTCTGCAACTTCTAAGAATGGTACTTGGATTATTGATATAGGTGCATCCGATCATATGATTAGAGACTCTGGTCAGTCACAATCCATTCGTCCATCTTCCCAATCTGTTATATCTACAGCTAATGGTAGTACCTCTTCTATTATTGCAGAAGGATATATCATCTTGTCTAAAACCCTCACATTAAGTTTGGTTCTGGTTATCCCATCCCTTGAATATAACCTTTTGTCGGTCGGCCAAATTACCTCTACTCTTGCTTGCACTGTAACTTTCTGGCCTTCATTTTGTGCTTTTTAGGATATTCTAACTCGTAAGATTCTTGTTTATGGTGTTAAACAAGGCAAACTCTATTACTTGGAATTAACAGAGAATGGAGGACAGAAATTTAGTCATGCATATCAAACTAGCAGTGCAGAGAAAGCTCGAGCAACTATATGGTTATGGCACCGACGGTTGGGACATCTTTCTTTTGGATATCTTAGAAAATTACAACCGCATCTTTTTTCAATTTTAAATGATTCAAATTTCCATTGCAATATTTGTGAACTGGCCAAAAGCCATCGTGTTCCTTAATCCTTATTTACCGAGTTTGAAAAAAAGCTCAGAACCTTTTGCAGTTATGCATTCTGATGTATGGGCACCTGCAAAAATCCCTTCTATTTCTAAGGCTCGTTACTTTGTTACATTTATTGATGAATGTACAAGAATGACTTGGGTGTCTTTGCTTCACAAAAAAAGTGATGTTTGTATAGCATTTAAGGAATTTCATAGTATGGTGGGCACTCAGTATCAAAAACAGATTCGTGTTTGGCAAACTGATAATGCCATGGAGTTCATATATACATCTTTTGGAAAGTTTCTAAGACAACTTGGGATTCGACATCAGACTTCTTGCACCTATACTCCGCAATAGAATGGTTTGGCAGAAAGGAGGAATAGACAAATAATGGAAGTAGTTCGTGCCTCTCTCTGTGGCATGAACATGCCAAGATTCTATTGGGGAGAAGCTGTAAAATCTGCGGTATATCTAATCAATCGGTCCCCCTCCTGAGTGATAGTTTTTCAAACCCCTCAACAAAAAATGCAGTCCTTACTTTCCATTCCTCATATCCTGAATCTTGAACGTAGAATCATTAGTTGTACAGTATATGTTCACATTCCCAAGGTTTTGCGAACTAAACTTGATCCATGTGCAAAACGCTGTCTTTGTTGGCTATTCAGATTTTCAGAAAGGATATAGGTGCTATGATCCTCAAACCCAAAAATCACATGTGACCTTGGATGCATCTTTTCGTGAATCAGAACCATATTATTCAGAGAGAGTCTCAACACCTTCCCTTCAGGAGGAGAATTCTAGTGAAGGGAATATGTTACAAGAGGGTGGCAGAGTAGATGAGTTCTTAGAGCTAGAAGAAGTGAATGAAAGGCTTGGGAGAAGTGCTGCCCAACAAAATTTTGATAGCATTCATGAAGTGTTAGTTCAGTCCGAGAATGAGTCAGAGTCTGATGCAGCGGGATCGCAAGAACTAGATAATCAACCCTAATTCGTTGATTCACCACGAATGTCAGATTAAGATTCATCCTGCAACCTGTTGATTCACCATGAATGCCAGGCTTTAGGACATCAAACGCTCGTTGATTTGTAAAAAATACCGAACGAATGGAAGAAGTGCAATTCGCACACAAATTTTTATTAATCTCCAAAACTACGGAACAATGTCTTAACATGAGTATAAATACGCGGCACGAAACCCTAGGGCCCAGGACAAACCAGGTTAATTAAAAAAAATGACAAAAGCCCAAAAAAAATAAGCTCAAAACACAAAATGGGCCAAAAAGCATACTTAGAGGCGTTTTTTCATGTTTTCCTAGGTCACAAAATTATTTTGTAATTTTTCTCTTTCTCTGGCTCGTCACTAGCTTTTTGAAAACATATTATAATAGAAAAACGGAGTTACGGATCAAAAGTTATGGCCGATTGAAGTTTACCGACCATCGGCCTGCCCATAACGATGCCTCTGAGTCTCCAAATAATTTTCTGCTATGCGATCCGCATCAGAGTCACCAATGAATATAGAGTTGCCTATGTTAACACCATTAACTGAAGAATCAGTTTTGAATGCTGATCCTCAGGTAATCTTGAATCCCATATCTAATGAGTCCTTTGTTCTTCCTGAAAATTTAGCCCCAAGATATCCACAAAGATCGAGTAAGGGTATCCCAAAGAAACAAAATGAACCTAATCAATAATTATGTTGCTACTCATAGATTGTCTGAATCGTATGCACTGACTATTAACCAATTGTCCAATGTATCTATTCCTAGTAGTGTGTAGGATGCTTTGTGCTTGAACGCTACCGAGTTAGATGGTGCTCAACCGCAAGTGCACGGGTCGCGATGCAATATAGAATCTCGAAAGTACGAGTATCGTCCCTCAAGGAGCAATGCCAAGGTGTTCACAAGAATAATCTAACACTAAACCCATCCTAACTTCACTCAACTAATGCTTCTAAAAAGAGAAAAGAAAAATCTTATGTTTGGTTTTTTCGAATGAACTAGACTATATCTAACTAATAAAAGTAGTTGAAATTGATTAAAACTTTCTAAAGAAAAAGACTCAGGATCAATTGATCTGATTAATCAAGTTTCTCGGACTCCCAATGAAGGTTTTATATAACTCAAATCCTTCGATTACGTCGTGAATCTCAGATTCGGAAGATTTAGCTTTGTAACCAATACTTCCCTCAATCTTCAACTTCTAGACAACTTCTAGAATAGTTCATATTGTTATAATCAAGGACGTGCATTATCGATTCATGCAACACTTATACAGAACCAGACTCATGCATAAACGTTACAAGGCAGCGTATATACTGAGTGCGGTATTTACACGTAAGGGTTACCGAACATAATAGGACGCACAGGTTTTCGAAAGCATCTAGAATAAAGAAGAAGAAGGAGAAGAATGAAAATCAAGAAGATGTAGCAGTGAATTCACCCTTACCTTCATTGGTCATCCTTGACCCCCGATTAATCTTCACAATCAATCCCGAGTTGAGAGATTTAGCCGCTCATGGTCATAGAAAAAACAAGAGATTGCATTGAAAACTTTACTAGAATATGAACAAACATGTGATGAACGGCAAATCTTGAACTAAGTTTAGTAAATAGAGATTCTTGAACACAATCTTGAATTTGAAACAATAAAAATAGAATTTATGAGAACTAATTACCCCTCTGAATCTAGACTAAAAAGTGATAAAAAACCCTAAAAAAACGTCCTCCTCTCCAGAAAATTGAAGATATATATATATATACATCACGAGCTGAGTCCTAATAGGAATAGGAGACTTCGGCCAAAATTTCTTCTTAGCGTTCAAACCCTCTTCAGGGCGTTCGAACGCTCAGCAACCTGAATCACACTTTTTCCTCCTTATGGTTCGAATGCCCATTTCCCTTTATAATTAGGGTTCGAACCCTAAAGCCTGAACATGCCCATTTTATTTGACCAGCTTCTGATGGTTCGAACTCCTTAATGAGGGTTCGAACCCTAAGGCAAAAAATCCATTTTCTTCAACTTTTGCTAGCCATTGTTCGAACTCCCAATTCCTTCTCGATCACAGCGTTCAAACTCTCAATATGTTTTTTCCCTAATTCCCAACTATCTTGCCTTATCCGTTTGCGGCTTCAATTCAAAGCTTTTGGGGTCCATTTCTTGAAATGCTCATAGACGCAAACTTGCACAACTTTGTGAGATATTTCCAACGGCGTATCTTTCATTCCATTCTGAGCTACGGACAATAAGTTGCACGTTTCCCAAGGTAAATCCCAGCAACAGCCCTCGATATGCGTGCCTGCACTCCAAATCGCTTTTATGGCTCCAAATCCTCTTCTTTATCAACATTTACCTGCAATGAACTCAAAACACGATTATCAGTACAATATACGTTAAAGAGAGTATAATTAATCTAATCCAGAGCTAACTTAGGTCAGTTTAGATGCATCAAACTACACTTATGCAGCTCAATCACTTTGGAAAATCCAAAATGGACTAAGGAAATGAACGAAGAAATGGAGGTTTTGCAAAAGAACTCTATGTGGGAACTTGTTTCATTTCCCGAAGGAAACAAAACAATGAGATGTAGAAAGGTGTTCACCGTGAAACTTAGAGCAGATGGAAGCATTGATAGATATAAAGCGAGGTTGGTTGCAAAGGGGTATACACAAAGGTATGGGGTGGATTACCAATAGAATTTTGCACCGTTAGCTAAACTCAACACAATTCGCATTCTCATATCTATAGCAGCAAATCGGGAGTGGCCTCTGCAACAATTTGATGTTAAGAACGAGTTCCTCAATGGGGAGTTAGAGGAGGAAGTGTACATAGAGCTGCCACCGGGTGTGAAATGTAATTCTTCGAGTAAAAACAAAGTGTGTAAGTTGAAGAAATCGTTGTATGGTCTTAAACAGTCACCTCGAGCCTGGTTTGGGAGATTCTCTTCTGCAATGAAGGCATTTGGTTATAGGCAGAGTAGTTCAGATCATACTCTGTTTATAAAACACAAAGAAGGGAAGGTAACAACTTTAATTGTGTATGTTGATGATATGGTCTTAACATGAGAAGATCCAGGGGAAATGAAGTTGTTACAAGAATATTTGGCTACTGAGTTTGAAATGAAGGATTTAGGACAACTTAAATATTTCTTTGGAATTGAAATAGCAAGATCAGATCGAGGGATATTTCTTTCACAATGAAAATATGTGATGGATCTTTTGATTGAAACTGGAATGCTTGCTTGCAAACCAGCAGTAATACCCATAGAAGTGAATCAGAAGCTTGGAATTTTTCCAAATCAAGTTCCAACAGACAAGGGTCGCTATCAACGGCTGGTTGGGAGATTAATTTATTTATCACATACAAGGCCGGATATAGCTTATGTTGTGAGCGTCGTAAGTCAGTTCATGCATGCGCCAAGTGAGGAACATATGGATGCAGTATACCGAATCCTAAGATACTTGAAAGGTGCTTCGGGAAAAGGTTTATTATTCTCGAAAAATGGTGTTTCTAATATTGAAGGATACACGGATGCTGACTGAGTAGGAGATCAAACAACCAGAAAATCCACGTCTGGTTACTTTACTTTCGTGGGAGGTAATCTCGTTGCTTGGAAGAGCAAGAAGCAGAAGGTTGTTGCACGATCAAGTGCAGAAGCTGAATTCTAAGGTATGGCTCACGGTGTATGTGAATTGTTATGGATTAAAAGTGTTCTAAAAGATTTGGGGATTGAATATACAGAACCTATGAATCTTCATTGTGATAATAAGGCAGCTATTGAGATTGCACAAAATCCGGTACAACATGATCGCACCAAGCATGTTGAAGTTGATCATCATTTCATCAAGGAGAAGTTAGATCAAAAGATTATACAGTTCCCATTTGTCAAGTCAGAAAATCAGTTAGCCGATATGCTCACAAAAGCAACTTCAGGAAAGGTATTCCATGATATAATTGACAAGTTGGGCATGATCAATATTTATGCTCCAACTTGAGGGGGAGTGTTGACATGAGTTGTCTGTGAGTTGTAATATAGGAATCAATTTCGTAATTATAGGAATCTGTTTAGATGATCAATTTTGTATATTAATATAGGAATATATAGTTTTCCTAGAATTGGATTGTTTCCTATTTCAAGATGTAATTATATCTATATATTTGCTCTAAAACAGAGAAGAAGAAAATATACTGAAACACAGTTTTTAAACACCATGGTCCGACACACCAAGGCTGTGATACCACTTTGTTGGGATTCTAACCCTACGCCAAACAGTATGGAAGCATACCCACGACCACACACACTAAAAAGAAACACAACACAGAGAATTAAGGTGGTTCGGCAATAATCAAAGATTGCACATGCGTCATGTGTGCCCACCCTCTATAGTATATATAGATACAATAGTTGAACCAACTGTTCTATTCTAAAACCAGCACCTCTAGGATGGGCATTGACCTGGTCATGTAATTGGCCTCCCAAAATACACATACCCCCAAATTTAGCACAGAAGCACAATAGCTATCAACTTGTGAATTACAAAAAGGAAAAAAAAAGCCAACGGTTTGCTAATGGTCAGTCCTTTTTGCTGAACACAAAAACAAAATGGCAACCTCTTATTTTAGTTTGTTTCGTCCTTCCATTTTTCTTCCACCTCAATACCAAGAACAACCGGTGGGGGTGGCGGCGGCAGCGGCAGCTGCAGCAGCTCCTTGATGGTCGTAGCAGCACCATGGAAGGTGGGTCCACACCGGCACGGAAGGTGGTGGTGGTAGCAGACCCTACCCGCGAAAGGGCCGCTGCACTCCAATACGCCCTATCCCATGCAGTGTTCGATCAGGATTCACTAACTCTCCTCCATGTTAACAACCCTAATGCATGGAAAAACCCGTTTTCGTTCTTTAAATGGCCGTCACCTTCTTCCAGCTCTGCTGCTGCCTCCTCCTCCTCCTCCTCCTCTGCCGAGGGCGGTGGTGGTGGAGGAGACACGGATTTTCTTGAAGCAATGAAGCATGCTTGTGAGTTTGTGCAACCGAAGCTAAAGGTGCAGGTGGAGAGGGTGGAAATGGATGGCAAGGAGAAGGGTGCTGTAATCCTTCAGTATATCATATTGCACTCGGTTGAACTCCTTGTTATAGGGCAAAAGCGGATTCTATCAAATGCAATATTAGGGTAAGTCTACGTAAACTTCTAATCATTCACATATTTCGAAATTTTCATTTTCGGTTTTCGTTTTCGTGTTTTAAAAGACAAAAATAATGAGAATCTCAAAAGTACTGTAGTTTTATTCTTGTATGAAAATTGTTTATAAAATTTTAGAAAAATGGATTTTTTTTGGGTTCCTTCTCTAGTGTGTTTTCTGAAAAATTTATTAAAAACAGTTTACGAAACTGTCTCAACAATTTTCAGAAAATGAAAATAGAACCGAAACCACAACCAAAATAATGCTACTATCAGAAAAGCATTTTGTGAACAAAATTTCCATCAAGAGATCTCATCAACAGTGCCTATATATCTAACATTAGATTGCATTAACATTAGGACATTTCACTACCAGGACAAGTTTTCTACATCATCAAGAGGCTTTGTTATTTAATTATTTCTTACTCAATGAGTCATTTCTTTATCAGAAAACAAAAAATCTGTGTATGGTATGCTCATGTTGCATGAAATGAACTAATTTTTTTCTTTTTGATTTAGGAAGAACAGTAAATATTTACCAGAAAACTTCGCCTTTTTGTTTTGTGACCAATAGAAAAATTAAGTAATTGTTTTACTTTTCATTTTTCTTTTCTTTCCTTTGATAATTCCATAATCTAAACAAAAACCCGCAAAAGCTCTTAAATCTAAGATAATTTTCTAATTCCTTTTGCGTTAATTTGTGTCTACATATAAATATATATGCAATATAACAGGCAGAGGAGGAATGGGAGTTTGAGAGGACTAGACACAGCAGACTACTTGATTGAGAACAGCAAGTGCACCTGTGTTGCAGTGCAGAAGAAGGGGCAAAGTGCAGGCTATCTTCTCAATACAAAAACCCACAAGAACTTTTGGCTCTTGGCATAAACGCTATATATATATATATATATGACTTCAATTACTACCTGTTCCATCTAGAGGATCACTAACTTGGACCTCATCAGAGTTACCTCATCTCTTGCATTAAGTTTACTATACATTCAGCTTTTCATGATTCAATTTTTGTTTGTGATAGAATAATTAGATCAATTTTACTAGCTGCTTTCTTTACTTCCCTATAAATGGTTTCTCTTATAGAGAAAGCCTCATGTATGGTTTTACACTTACAGTTTATTATGAGGATTGTAAATATTTGGACAAACGAGGAAAGTGGAATGAACTAGGTAGCATCAGAAACCGATTTCACTTTAGTTAATTAAGTTTCACACCATGGGACCAAACTGAAACATTTATATTCCGTTTAATGAACTAGGAATATGACAATTGTGCATAAATAGTAAGATCAGTCTCAGAAGTAACTTTTTTGACTGTTTCGCAAAACTACCGTTTGCTAGAATTTAGATGAAAAAAAAAAGTTATTAGACTGGTCTTACTTATCTACTTGCCCTTGGGATTGACCTACTTACCACTTGAAATTATCTTGGTTACTTGTTAGGTATCCATACCGTGAAAATCACTTTTGCAGCCAACGATTTGAATTTCAACACATTTTTGTGTCGAAGTGTGTTTGAAACAACTGTTATCAGCCAATCATTTGAATTTCACCCATAATAAGGCACTTAAATCCTTAGATATATTTATTAATAACCAAAATTTAACTTATCAAATATTTTATTCTTCGACAAACAAATTCAAAACCATTGATTTGGAATCAATGAATACAAAACACAAGTATAATTCTGGTACAAGTAAACTTTAATGAGTTTGATAAATAATGTCTGAACGAGGACGAACTTCTTGAAGTGAGTTTAATTTCTCACAAAAAGGTACACATGTTGGAAGCAATACTGCCCATGCCGATTGCCATCTCCATTGTTTTGAAAGCAGCCTCCCTTTTTCTCTGAAATCATAATCACAATAATGTAATCTATCAATTAAGAAGAAAATCTAGGTGTACTTTGTATGGTTCGTCAATTAATTATCTATATATATAGCGGAACGACGATAGTTTCATGGTACCGGTACCAGAAAGGGAAAAAAGACCAGTTTACGTGGTGTAGGTCAGTTCCAATAGTAAAAAGAAAGATGAAGAACTCACTATCTTGGGTGTCTGAACAATTGCAAGGGATGTCGAAGTACGTGACCCGGAATTGAGCTGCATTGGACACAATCATCGTTAGGGATAACTAGAGAAAGAGAAGTCAGTATTGAATCTTCAAGGGGAGTAATTTAACCCTTTTAATTCACGTATTGAGGGACACGTGAACATGGTAAAATATTTATTTTTATTATACATTTCATGAGTAATATGAGAGTTAAAATCTTTATCAAATTCTAGTACAAAATCTTTATCAAGTGAATATTCAACAATACACATCAAACACATGTTCCATTCCCCTAACTTTATTTGAGTGTCGTAGTTTAAGTATCTGAGTATCTGACACAGGTACTTTATACATTTTAGAAGAGCCTGAATGCATAGATATTAATGGTGTCAAGTGTATTTTTTTTATTTTTTATTTTTTCTGTCAACTTGTGTTATGAGATGTTTGGTTTCTCTCTTGTTCATAGATCTTGAAACCGGCGCAATATGCATTTATGAACAGATCTATAATCTATGCTTATAAACGCTCCATCCTTGGGGAAATTAAAGGTCAAAATGGATGAATAGGTGCTACAAAAACAAGAAGGAAACAACATTTTACCTTATTCTTCTTCTCTTGTGGCAAGCCTTTCTGTCTCATGAATTCAAGCAATGCATGATTGTCCAAGAAATCAGCATGGTTATAGGTATAATTCATGCCGGAAAAACATTCCGGGTGAAGGCGGAAGTGATTACACCCTAAAAGTGTAATCATAGGCACTTAATTCACACCTTGTTAGATTTATATTAGTGTTAATTTTCTTATTTTAGTTAGATATTTGTTTGATTGTATTTTTTGTGTGCTTTGTAGGTTATAGGAGCTAATAAAGGCAAATAGACGCAAAGAATGATCAAAGCGGGTTCAAAACGAGCAAACCGGTGAAGAGAAGTCCAACCCGTCTTGGTATTTTGGCAATAACTTTTCACTCCAATATCCAATTGAGCTGATTTTTATGCCATTGGAAATAAGACTTCAAGAGCTACAACTTTGCCTCTAATATGCATCAGCTGAATCGTGCTCTAAGGTGGTCAAATAAAACTTCAAAGTTTTTGAGTCGAAATAGTGATGAATAGTACTCATTCGGACGGTTACTGTTCATCGGACGGTTACTGTTCACTTGTCCGAACGGTACGTTCGGACGCACTTCAGACGGCCGCCAGAAGCACTGTCCGAACGATATTTGGACGGTTACTGTTCATCCAGGTTGTATTTTTTGCGACCAAAATGGTGTTTTTAGGGTTTTTTTTGTAGGTTTTTTTGTGTAGTTAGGGTTAGTTTGAGCGGGGGGGCGGCGGGAGAGCTCCTCCAATATTGATTTTTTTTTATTTTTCTTCATTTTTAGCTTAAATTTAGTTTTGTAGTGGTAATATAGGAGTAGAACCTGTAATTTTCTTTCATTGTATTATATTTTCTTTCACTTTATTGCACTTTCTTGTATTTTTCTTATATCCAAACACTTTTAATCTTCAAGTAAATTTAGTTTAAATGTCTTTATGCTTTCTTTTCATTTTTACATGTTTTTATTATGAGTTTAATTAGCTAGAATCTAAATTAGGTTTAAATGTGAAAATTTTCCAAATAATCCAAGGAATGCAATGGAGGTATCTCATAAATTTATTGCCATATTTTCCTAAAATTTGAATTTTCAGTAATTACATGTGAAATTTTAGAAAACCTAGATTATTGACTAAGTTTGGGGATTTTGATCACCCAAATCGATAGTATTAATTTAGGACTTGTCGCTAGAAAAATACTCCACAATTGCTAGAAAATTCATTCCCAACAATTGATTGAAAATGCCTTAGAAAACCTAGGTTATTGACTATGTTTGGCTAGTCAATGCACAAACCACAAATTTGGTATTGACGAAGTTGAATCGATGGTATTAGCCTTTGATTTCCCATTGAACATGTATCTAATTTCAATTGCTTGAGAATAATTGGTTTTTAAAAGTTAAATCTTCCGAATCAAACACTCTTAAATGTTGTGTTAGATTTGAGTTATAAACCTCGTTGAAAACCTTGGATGAAATTGAGTGATTGGATCATTTGAGCCCAATTCCATTTTAATTGCTTTAATTCTATTTTCATTTTGCTTTAATTTAATTGTCTAGTGTTAATTGTTTTTATTTTCATTGCAATAGTTTAGGAATTCAAAACAACCATCAAAACCCAAAAGATTTTTGGTCTTTTTATTTTAAATCCAATTCCCTATTTTTATTGCAATTCAATCCTAGGTTAGGTTGGTATGAGTTGAGTGTTAGAGTCTATATTTGGCTAGATCTCTTGGGAGAGAACGATACCAGATCTTCCGGTTTGTACTTTATCGCGACCCCCATACTCTTGCGGGGAACTAACTTCATTTGTAAGAATACCGCATTTGGGGACGAGTCAAGAAGCTCATACTCTCACAGTTGAAGCACTTCACGCAGGTGAAATACAGCCCCCCGATCAACTTTCTGCAGCCACCGCACAACGGCCTACCACTCTTTATTATGTAGTAGAGAGTCATGACATCTTCGAAACTCAGGCTGCCCCTCTTGTCCCGGTTTATTTCCTCGAACAAGGCTGGATTGTTCATAGATTCATAGCCTTCCTGGCTCATGAATGCTGCAAACTCATGAAAACTTATTGTATTATCTCCATTGTCGTCCATCGTGTTAAAGAACTCCTTCACCAAGTTTCTTTCCTTTGTTAGGCACAGCTTCATAATAAGCCTTTGCAGTCTGACGTATCTCCTCCATTGTATACTCTTTTAACTTTGTTTTGTATTTATTGTAATTTACTGAAACAAACAAAGAAAAGCTTATATATATAGCCAAAAGCTTACAAGGAGAAAAGGAAATTACAAGGACATGGCTACGTATTAGCATCCTAAATTACGCGAAGACAAAATCAGAGTGAAAATGTCTAATGTTCGCGTGATTCTTCGTGTAAAATGATAAGGAAACTACAAGAGAAATGAAAACTTGCATCAATAAGGTCTTCTTCTCCGCGAGAAGCTGCCGGTTTGGACGTATTTTTCTGCCAAGTAAGTTCTTGAATGCTTCCATGGATTTGATTCCAGTACAGGCCAGACCTTTCCAAAATTTGTTATAAGTCACTATTGACATGCTTTGTCCTGTAGATATTTATTTCTTTGGTGGACTGACTTAATGCTTTTGAGTCTCTTTGTCTTCATTGACAGCTAACCTGAAATTGATAACTTGCTAACTTTTTCCGAGCAGCCCAACCTAGACCTTGTTTCTTTGATGGCCATTGGTTGATCCTTGTCAATTTGTTATTGTCATCGCTCATCACTAGTTGCTGAGTTGTAGTACTTGACCAGTTTCGACTTTTCGCCAATATCTAACACATTTTAAGAGTTTAGTATTATCTAAAGAAGAATTTTGAACAAACGTGCAAAGGTTGTCTAACACATGTTTACCAGAAAGGGAAACGGAATCGGAAAATGATAAGGGAAATGAAACGTGAAACGTGGTTCAAAAAAATTATGAAAAATTGAAAATGCTAGATATTATATTTAAATAGGAAATTTATAAAAAAAAGTATATTAAAAACCTTGAAAATTGGTAGTATAGAGTATTTAGAATACTTTTATAATCAAATAAAATACTAATACTACACAGTATCGATAGAATTTTATTAAAAATACATATATTATTGGTAAGCAATAAGAATTAAGAGTATGAAAAATATTAAAATTATGAAAAGCGAGTTTCTAAGAAGTTTTCACGATATTTTTTAAGAGTTTATGATAATTATTTTTTAATTATGGTATGGTATAGTTTCGGAACCGTTTCCTAAAAGTTTCCTAAAAATTTTTATGAGGGTGTCGTCTCCGTTCTGAAAACGAGTTTCCGGTAAGCATATTTCCTGGTAACTATTCTCTTTAACAAACAAATAAAGGGTACCGTGTCTAACTGGTGGGTTAAATTAATTGCCTTTGATGAATGGTTTGTTTCAACAAGAAACTGTGGTATGATTAACAACGGCACCACGCACGTCATTCTTGTTCCGTCTTGCAAAAATGCAATTGGTCCCCGTGTCCAGCAGGTAGGTTCGGACCCCATCGAATAATGGAGACTTACTGCCTGAAACTGGTGATTGATAGCACATTGCTAGACTATTTACATGCTCATTGGTCATTGATTGTATGTAATGCTGAATTGCTTGAGAATGGTCATGGAATCACTATGAAATTCGGTCATATATATATACACATATACAAGTAGTTATAATACACTTTCTTGTATTGATCTGAAAGAATCAACGGAAGCTTATATAGTCAAAGGTTTACGGACATCATATTATATTGAGAAGAGGGTAATCACCACAGAGATAGAAATAGGAGAAAGAAACAATGAGAACATTGCTACTCACAAGGACGAACACTACTAAAGGCTGTTATGCTGTTGCAAAAAGTCATCAGCGTTGGGGATGTGACGGCATTTTTGCAACGAATTTGCTAGCGTCACAAATACTTTTTGCGACGGGCCAAGCGACGGCATGGGGTCACCATTTGCAACGGCATAACCCGTTTCAAATACCAGTCGCCTTAGTAAAATTATTTACACCTGCTGATATGCTGACGGTGATAACTTATTAGCAGCGGTTCAAAGCCGTTGCAAACAGCAACGGTTTGAAACCTCAAAAAAAAGCTTTAGCAACAGTAACGCCTGTTGCAAAAAGTCGACCCATTAACAGAATAATATGCAGCCACATTTGATACTTTTTGTGATGGTTTTGAACCCGTCGCTAATACCTTTTTTTAAAAAAAATTCTGCATATAAATAATGAATAAATTTGTAGCTTTTTTTTTTACCTGATAAAATGTACATTTAACATTATACAAATAACAAAATCATTATACTAATGACAAAATTCATACATTCATTCAAATCCAAATATTTATAAATATGTGTAACAAAATAAACTAACACATATTTTACACATTGTCTCCAAACAAACATTATTTCCAATTAAAATTCATAAAATAAAAAATTATATACAGTGCCTCGCAAAATAACATTACAAATCCATAATCCATAGACAAAAAGAGAGTTTTAAGTCGATTGCAAAATATGCCGATAAATAAACACCAAAGATCGATCTATTCCATGCGAATAACTCCAAAAGAAAAAAAAATATAAATATTACAAAAAATAATGAACATATCAGCGACAATGAAAAAAGATGCATATATATAAATAGGCTTCTTAAAAGAAAAATTGAAGATTTTAATATCCAAACGGCTTGAAAAATATTGTTTTTCTTAAAAAGTTTGTTCCTACACGTCACTTGTGTCTAGATATTCTTACGTGTCAAGTTTGACGGACTCCGGAGCCCATTTTGGGATTTTAGTACCCAAACGACTTAGAAAACATTATTTTTTTTAAAAGTTAAGTGAAAAAAATTCACAACTCTCACCTCGAGAGTTTGGCAACCGTGCCATTTGTTCCCACACGTCACTCGGGTGTAGATCATTTTATGTGTCAAGTTTTACGGACTCCAGAGCTCGTTTGGGGATTTTAGTATCTAAATGGCTCGGAAAACAATATATATATATTTTAAGTTAAGTGAAAAAACTTCACAACTCCCACCCCGAGAGTCCGGCGACCATGCCGTTTGTTCATACACGTCACTCGTGTCTAGACATTCCTACGTGTCAAGCTTGACAGATTCTGGAACCCGTTTAAGGATTTTAGTACCCAAACAGCTTGGAAAGCAATATTTTTTTTTAAAGTTAACTGGAAAAACTTCACTACTCTCACCCTAGGAGTCTGGCGATCGTGCCGTTTATTCCCACACGTCACTCGTGTCTAGACCTTCCAACGTGTCAAGATTGACGGACTCCAGAGCCTGTTTCATGATTTTAGTACCTAAACGGCACGGAAAAGATTGTTTTTTTTTTTTAAGTTAAGTGGAAAAACTTCACAACTCCCACCCTGAGAGTTCGACGACCGTGCCATTTATTCCTACATGTCACTCTTGTCTAGACCATTCTATGTGTCAAGTTTGACGGACTCCGGAGCCTGTTTCGGGATTTTAGTACCCAAACGGCTCGGAAAAGATTATTTTTTCCTAAATTTACGCGGAAAAACTTCACAACTCTTCCTCCGGGAGTTTGTCGACCGTGCCGTTTGTTCTCACACGTCACTCGTGCCCAGACCCTCCTACGGGTCAAGTTTGACAAACTCCGGAGCCCGTTTCGGAATTTTAGTACTTAAATGGCTCCGAAAACATTGTTTTTTTTTTTTTTTTAAAGTTAAGTGAAAAAACTTCACAACTCTCACCTTGGGAGTCCGGTGCCCAAGCCGTTTGTTCCCACGCATCACTCGTGCCTAGATCTTCCTACGTGTCAAGTTTGACGGACTCTGTATACCGTTTCGGAATTTTAGTATCTAAATGGCTCGGAAAACATTATTATTATTATTTTTAAGTTAAGTGGAAAAACTTCACAAGTCCCATCCCGGGAGTCCAGCGACCTAGTTGCCCATTCCCACAAGTCACTCATGCCTAGACCTTCCTATGTGTCAAGTTTGTCGGACTCCGGATACCATTACGGGATTTTAGTACCTAAACGGCTCGAAAAACATTATTTTCTTTTTTTTATGTTAAGTGGAAAAACTTCACAAGTTCCACCTCGAGACTTTGGCAACCAAGAAGTTTGTTCCTACACGTCACTCGTGTCTAGACCTTCCTACGTGTCAAGTTTGACCGCCTCCGGATCCCGTTTCGGGATTTTAGTACCCAAATGGCTCAAAAAACATTATTTTTTTTAAAGTTAGAAAAACTTCACAACTCTCACCCTGGGAGTCCAGCGACCGTGCCGTTTGTTCTCACTTGTCATTTATGCCTAGACCTTCCTACGTGTCAAGTTTGACAGACTCCGGAGCCCGTTTTGGGATTTTAGTACCTAAATAGCTCGGAAAAAATTATTATTATTATTTTGTTACAGTAAAGTGAAAAAACTTCACAACTCACACCTCGAGAGTCCGGTGATCGTGTTGTTTGTTCCAACACATCAATCGTGTGTAGACCTTCCTACGTGTCAAGTTTGACGGATTTCGGAGCCCGTTTTGGGATTTTGGTACCCAAACGGCTTGAAAAACATTATTTTTTTTTTTAAAAGTTCAGTGGAAAAACTTCACAACTCTCACCCCAGAAATCCAGTGACCATGCCATTTGTTCTCAACCGTCACTCGTGCCTAGACCTTCTACGTATCAAGTTTGACGGACTCCGGAGCCTGTTCCGGGATTTTAGTACCTCAACGGCTTGGAGAACATTATTTATTTATTTTTTTAAGTTATGTGGAAAATCTTCACAACTCCCACCCTGAGAGTCCGGCTACCGTGACGTTTGTTCCTACATGTCACTCGTGTCTAGACCTTCCTACATGTTAAGTTTGATGGACTCCGAAGCTTGTTTCGGGATTTTAGTACCCAAATGGGTTGGAAAAACATTATTTTTTTTAAAAATTTAAGTGAAAAAAATTCACAACTCTCACCTCGGGAGTCTGGCAACTATGCCGTTTATTCCCACACATCACTCATGTCTAGAACTTCCTACGTGTCAAGTTTGACAGACTCTGGATATTGTTTCGGGATTTTAGTACCTAAACGGCTCGGAAAACATTGTTTGGTTTTTTAAGTTAAGTGCAAAAACTTCACAACTCCCACCCTGAGAGAATTGCGACCGTGCTGCTTGTTCATACACGTCACTCATGTGTAGACATTCCTACATGTCAAATTTGATGGACTCTGGAGCCCGTTTCGGGATTTTAGTAGCCAAATGGCACGGAAAACATTATTTTTTTTTAACAGTTGAGTGGAAAAACATCACAAGTCCCACCTCGGATGTCCGGCGACCAAGCCGTTTGTTCCCACATGTCACTTCTGCCTAGGCCTTCTTATGTGTCAAGTTTGACGGACTCTGGATACCGTTTCGGGATTTTAGTACCTAAACGGCTTGAAAAACATTGTTTTTTTTAGGTTCAGTGGAACAAATTCACAACTTCCACCCCGAGAGACTGTGCCATTTTTTCCTACACATTACTCCTATTTAGACCTTCCAATGTGTGAAGTTTGACGGACTCCGGAGCCCGTTTCGGGATTTTAGTAACTAAACGGCTCGAAAAATAATATATTTTTTTAAAGTTCTGTGGAAAAACATCCCAACTCTCACCCCGGAAGTTCGGCGACCGTGCTGTTTGTTCTAACACGTCACTTATGCCTAGACTATCCTACGTGTCAAGTTTGACAGACTCTGGAGCCCGTTTCAGGATTTTAGTATCTCAACTGCTCGGAAAACATTATTTTTTTGTTTTCAAGTTAAGTGGAAAAACTTCAAAACTGCCACCCCGAGAGTCCGGTGACCGTGACGTTTGTTCCTACATGTCACTCATGTCTAGACCTTCCTACATGTCAAATTTGAAAGACTCTGGTGCCCGTTTCAGGATTTTAGTACCCAAATGGCACCGAAAACATTATTTTTTTTTTAAAAGTTAAGGGTAAAAAATTCACAACTCTCACCCCGGGAGTCCGGCGACTATGCCATTTGTTCCCACACATCACTCGTGTCTACACCTTCCTTCGTGTCAAGTTTGACGGACTACGGTTACCGTTTCGAGATTTCAGTACCTAAATGGCTCGAAAAACATTATTTTTTTTTTTTAAAGTCAAGTGGAAAATCATCACAACTCCCACTCCAAGAGTCCCGCGACCGTGCATTTGTTCCTACATGTCACTCTTGTTTAGACATTCCAACGTGTCAAGTTAGACGGACTCCGGAGGCCGTTTCGGGATTTTAGTACTTAAACAGCTCGGAATACATTATATATTTTTTAAAATTTAGGTGGAAAAACATCCCAACTCTCACCCCGAGAGTCCGACAACCGTACTGTTTGTTCTCAGAGGTCACTCGTGCACAGACCATCCCACGTGTCAAGTTTGACGGATTCTGGAGCCCGTTTTGGAATTTTAGTACCTAAATGGCTCGTGAAACATTATTTTTTTTTTTTAAGTTAAGTGAAAAAACTTCACAACTCCTACCCCGAGAGTCTGGCGAACATGTTGTTTGTTCTTAGACGTCACTCGTGTTTAAACCTTCTTATGTGTCAAGTTTGACGGACTCCGGAGCCCGTTTCGGGATTTTAGTACCCAAACGGCTCGAAAAACATTATTTTTTTTTTAAAGTTAAGTGGAAAAACTTCACAACTCTCAACTCAGGAGTCCGGCGACCGTGCCGTTTGTTCCCGCACTTCACTCGTCCCTAAACATTCGTACATGTCATGTTTGACGGACTTCGGAGCCCGTTTCGGAATTTTAGTACCTCAACAGCTTGGAAAACATTATTTTTTTTTAAGTTAAGTGGAAAAAATTCACAACACGTACCACGAGTGTCCTGCGACCGTGACGTTTGTTCCCATATGTCACTCGTGTCTAGAGCTTCGTATGTGTCAAGTTTGAGAGACTCTGGAGCCCGTTTCGGGATTTTAGTACCCAAACGCCTCGGAAAACATTATTTTTTTTGAAAAGTTAAGTCAAAAAAATTCATAACTCTCACCTCGGGAGTCCGGTGACCGTGCCGTTTGTTCCCTCACGTCACTCTTGTCTAGACCTTCCTACGTGTCATGTTTGATGGACTCTGGATATCGTTTTGGGATTTTAGTACTTAAACGGCTCGAAAAAGAATTTTTTTTTTTTTTTTAAGTTAAGTGGAAAAACTTCACAACTCCCACCCCGAAAGTTCGGCGTCCGTGCTGTTTATTCCCACAAGTCACTCGTACCTAGACCTTCCTACGTGTTAAGTTTGATGGATTCCGGATACCGTTTTGGGATTTTAGTACCTAAAGGGCTCGGAAAGCATTGTTTTTTTTTAATAAGTGAAAAAGCTTGGCAACTTTCACCCCGAGAGTCTGGCGACCATGCTGTTTGTTCTTACACGTCACTCGTGCCTAGACCTTCCTACATGTCAAGTTTGACGGACTCCGGCTCCCGTTTAGGACTTTAGTACCCAAACGGCTCTAAAAACATTATTTTTTTTTAAAGTTACGTGGAAAAAACTTCACAACTCTCACCTCGAAATTCCGGCAATCGTGCCGTTTGTTCTCACACGTCACTTGTGCCTAGACCTTCCTACGTGTCAAGTTTGACAGACTCCGGAGTCCGTTTTGGGATTTTAGTACCTAAACGGCTCGGAAAACATTGTTTTTCTTTTAAGTAAAGTGGAAAAATTTCACGACTCGCACCCCTAGAGTCCGGTGACCATGTTGTTTGTTTCTACATGTCACTCGTGTCTAGACTTTCCTCTGTGTCAGGTTTGACGGACTCCGGAGCCCGTTCTGGGATTTTAGTACCCAAACGGCTCAAAAAACAATATATATATTTTTTTCTAAAGTTAAGTTGAAAAACTTCACTACTCTGACCTTAGGAGTCCAGCGACCCTGCTATTTTTACCCACACGACACTCGTGCCTAGACATTGGTTCGTGTCAAGTTTGATGGACTCCGGAGCCCATTTCGGGATTTTAGTTCTTCAACGGCTTAGAAAACATTATTTTTTTTTTAGGTTAAGTGGAAAAACGTCACAACTCCTACCCCGACCGTCCCGTTTATTTTTACATGTCACTCGTGTCTAGACCTTTCTACGTCTCAAGTTTGACGGACTCTGGAGCCTGTTTCGGGATTTTAGTACCCAAACGGCTTGGAAAACATTATTTTTTTAAAAGTTAAGTGGAAAAAAGTCACAACTGTCACCCTGGTAGTCCGTGGACCGTGCCGTTTGTTTCTACACGTCACTCATGTCTAGACCTTCCTACGTATGAAGTTTGACGGACTCCGGATACCGATTCGGAATTTTAGTACCTAAACGGCATGGAAAACATTGTTTTTTTAATTTTTTTAAGTTAAGTGGAAAAAATTCACAACTGCCTACCGTTTATTCTTACACGTTGCTCGTATCTAGACCTTCCTACGTGTCAAGTTCGATGGACTCCAGACCCCGTTTTGGAATTTTAGTACCCAAACGCCTCGGAAAACATTACTTGTTTTTAAAAGTTAAGTGGAAAAAATTCACAACTCTCACCCTGGGAGTCCGTCGATCGTGCCGTTTGTTCCTAAACGTCACTCGTGTCTAGACCTTCATACATATAAAGTTTGACAGACTCCGGATACCGTTTCTTGATTTTAGTACCTAAACGGCTCAGAAAACATTGTTTTTCTTAAGTTTTGTGGAAAAACTTCATAACTCCCACACCGAGAGTCCGGCGATCGTGCTCTTTGTTTCCACATGTCACTCATGCCTAGACCTCTCTACGTGTCAAGTTTGACAGATTCCGGAGCTCGTTTCGGGATTTAGTACCTCAATGGCTTGGAAAAAATTGTTTCTTTTTTTTAAGTTAAGTGGAAAAACTTCACAATTGCCGCCACGAAAGTCCGGCGACCGTACCGTTTGTTCTTACACGCCACTCGTGTCTAGACCTTCCTACGTGTCAAGTTCGACGGACTCCGAACTCCGTTCCAGGATTTTAGTACCGAAACGCCTAGGAAAACATTATTTGTTTTGAAAAGTTAAGTGGAAAAAATTCACAACTCTCATCCCAGGAGTCCGTCAACCGTGCCGTTTGTTCCCACACTTCACTTGTGTCTAGACCTTCCTACATGTAAAGTTTGACGGACTCCGGATACTGTTTCTTGATTTTAAGCCTAAAAAGCTCAAAAAACATTGTTTTTTTTAAGTTATGTGGAAAAACTTCACAACTCCCACCCCGAGAGTCCGGCAAATGTGCCGTTTGTTCCTACACGTCACTCATGTCTAGACATTCCTACGTGTCAAGTTTGACAGAGTCCGGAGCGCGTTTCATGATTTTAGTACCCAAATGGCTCGGAAAACAATATTTTTTTTAATGTTACGTGGAAAAACTTCGCAACTCCTACCCTGGGAGTCCGGAAACCGAGCCGTTTGTTCCCACACGGCACTCGTGCCTTCACCTTTCTGCATGTCATGTTTGACGGACTCCGGATATCGTTTCAGGATTTCAGTACCTAAACGGCACAGAAAAAATTATTTATTTATTTATTTTTAAGTTAAGTGGAAAAACTTCACAAGTCCCACCCTGGGAGTTCGGCGCCCTAGCTGTTTGTTCCCACACGTCACTCGTCCCTAGACTTTCCTACGTGTCAAGTTTGACGGACTCCGGATACCGTTTTGACATTTTAGTACCTAAATGGCTCGGAAAATGTTGTTTTTTTTTTTTTAAATTTAAGTGGAAAAACTCCACAACTTCCACCCCGCGAGTCTGGCGATCATACCGTTTGTTCCTACACGTCACTCGTGTCTAGACCTTCCTACGTGTCATGTTTCATAGACTCCGAATACCCTCTCGGGATTTTAGTACCTAAATCGTTAGGAAAACATTGTCTTTTTTTTTATGTCAAGTGGAAAAACTTCACAACTCCCACCCTGGGAGTCCAACGAATGAGCCGTTTGTTCCCATAGGTCACTCGTGCCTAGACGTTCTTACGTGGAAAGTTTGACGTAATCCGATTACCGTTTTGGGATTTTAGTACCTAAACGGATTGGAAAACATTATTTTTTTTTTTTTAAAGCTAAGTGGAAAAACATCACAAGTCCCACCCCGAGAGTCCGGCGTCCAAGCCGTTTGTTCCCACACATCACCTGTGGCTAGACCTTCCTATGTGTCATGTTTCACGGACTCCGGATAACCTTTCGGGATTTTAGTAACTAAACGGCTTGAACAACATTGTTTTTTTTTTTTAAGTTAAGTGGAAAAACTTCACAACTTTCACCCTGAGAGTCTGGCGATCATGCAGTTTGTTCTTACACGTCACTCGTGTCTAGATCTTCCTACGTGTCAAGTTTGATGGATTCCAGAGTCCGTTTCGGGATTTTAGTACCCAAACTGCTCGGAAAACATTATTTTTTTTTTAAAGTTACATGAAAAAACATCCCAACTCTCACCCCGGGAGTCCGGCGACTGTGTTGTTTGTTCTCACAGGTCACTCATGGCCAGACCTTTCGCATGTCAAGTTTGACGGACTCTAAAGCCTGTTTTGAGATTTTAGTACCTAAACGGCTCTTAAAATATTATTTATTTATTTTTTTAAGTTAAGTGGAAAAACTTCACAACTCTTACCCTGAGGGTCTGGCAACCATGCTGCTTGTACCTACACATCACTCGTGTCTACACCTTCCTACGAGTCAAGTTTGACGGACTTCGGAGCCCATCTCAGAATTTTAGTACTTAAATGGCTCGAAAAACATTATTTTTGTTTAAAGTTAAGTGGAAAAACTTATCAAACTCTCACCCCAGGAGTCTGGCAACCGCGCCATTGGTTCCCACATCTCACTCGTGCCTAGATCTTTCTACGTGTCATCTTTGACGGACTCCGGAGTCCATTTCGGTATTTTAGTACCTCAAAGGCTCGGAAAACATTATTTTTTTTTAGTGAAGTGGAAAAACTTCACAACTCCCACCCTGAGAGTCCGGCGATCGTGACGTTTATTCCTAAACGTCACTTTTGTCTAGACCTTCCTATGTGTCAAGTTTGACGGACTCTGGAGCCTGTTTTGGGATTTTAGTACCCAAACGGCTCAGAAAAATTTTATTTTTTAAAAAATTTCAATGAAAAAAATTCACAACTCCCACCACGGGTGTCTGTCGATCATTCCGTATGTTCCCACATGTCACTCGTGTCTAGATCTTCCTGCGTGTTAAGTTTGTCAGACTCAAGATTTAGTTTCAGGATTTGAGTACCTAAATGGCTCGAAAAACATTGTCTTTTTTTTTTTTTTTTAAGTTAAGTGGAAAAGCTTCATAACTCCCACCCCGAGAGTCCGGCGACCGTTCCGTTTGTTCCCACAAGTCTCTCAATCCTAGACCTTCCTACGTGTCAAGTTTGACGGACTCCGGATCCTATTTCGGGATTTTAGTTCCCAAACGGCTGGAAAAACATTATTATTTTTTTAAAGTTACATGGAAAAACTTCACAACTTTCACCTTGGAAGTCCAGCGACCGTGCCGTTTGTTCTCAAACGTCACTCGTTCCTAGACCTTCCAACATGTCAATTTTGACAGACTCCGGAGCCCATTATAGGATTTTAGTACCTAAACGGCTAGAAAAACATTATTTTTTTTTAAAGTCAACTGGAAGAACTTTGCAACTCTCACCCCAAGAGTCCGAGGACCGTGCTGTTTGTTCCTACATGTCACTCGTGTCTAGACTTTCTCACGTGTCAAGTTTGATGGACTCCAGAGCTCGTTTTGGGATTTTAGTACCCAAACGGCTTGAAAAACATTATTTTTTTTTTTGTTTAAAGTTAAGTGGAAAAACTTTACAACTCTCACCCTAGGAGTCCGGCGACCGTGCTGTTTATTCCCACACGTTACTTGTGCTTAGACCTTTCAACGTGTCAAGTTTGACGGACTCTGGAGCCCGTTTCGGGATTTTAGTATCCAAACGGCTCAAAAAACATTATTTGTTTTTAAAGTTAAATAAAAAAAAACTTCACAATTCTCACCCCAGGAGTCCGTTGCCCGTGCCGTTTGTTCCCACATATCACTTGTGTCTTGGCCTTCCTACTTGTCAAGTTTGACGGACTCCAAATACCGTTTCGGGATTTTAGTACCTAAACGGCTCGAAAAATATTTTTTTTTATGTTAAATCGAAAAAACTTCACAACTCTCACCCCGGGAGTCCAGCGACCGTGCCGTTTATTCTCATACATCACTCATACCTAGGCCTTTCTATGTGTCAAGTTTGACGGACTCTGGAGCCCATTTCAGGATTTTAGTAACCAAACGGCTCGAAAAAAATTATTTTTTTTTAAAGTTAAATTGGAAAAACTTCACAACTCTCACCCCAGGAGTCCGTTGACCATGCCGTTAGTTTCCACACGGTACTCATATCTTGACCTTCCTTCGTGTCAAGTTTGATAGACTCCGGATACCGTTTCGGGATTTTAGTACCTAAACAGCTCGGAAAACATTAATTTTTCTTTTAAAGTTATGTGGAAAAGCACTTCACAACTCCCACTTTGAGAGTTCGGTGACCGTGTCGTTTGTTCCTACACGTCGCTCGTGTCTAGACAATTCTACGAGTCAAGTTTGGCGGACTCCAGAGAGCGTTTCGAGATTTTAGTATCCAAACGGCTCGGAAAACATTATTTTTTTTGAAGTTAACTGGAAAAGCTTCACAACTCCCACCCCGGGAGTTTGGCGACAAGGACGTTTGTTCCCACACGTCACTCGTGCTTAGATCTTTCTACATGTCATGTTTGAAGGACTTCGGATACCATTTCTGAATTTTAGTACCTGAACGGCTTAGAAAACAGTATTATTATTTTTTTAAGTCAGGTGGAAAAACTTCACAAGTCCCACCCCGGGAGTTTAGCTACCAAGCCGTTTGTTCCCACACGTTACTCGTGCCTCAACCTTCTAACGTGTCAAGTTTGTCGAACTCTGGATACCGTTTGATGGACTCTGGATACCGTTTTGGAATTTTAGTACCTAAACGGCTCGAAAAACATTGTTTTTTTAGGTTAAGTGGAAAAACTTCACAACTTCCACCCCGAGAGTCCCGCGACCGTGCCGTTTGTTCCTACACATCACTCTTGTCTAGACCTTCTAACGTGTGAAGTTTGACGGACTTCGGAGCCCGTTTTGGGATTTTAGTACCTAAACGGCTCAAAAAACAATATTTTTTTTAAAGTTATGTGGAAAAACATCACAACTCTCACCCCGAAACTCCGGCGACCATGCCGTTTGTTCTAACTTGTCACTCGTGCCTAGACCATCCTATATGTCAAGTTTGATAGACTCCGGAGCTCGTTTCGGGATTTTAGTATCTCAACTGCTCAAAAAATATTGTATTTTTGTTTTTAAGTTAAGTGGAAAAACTTCAAAACTGCCACCCTGAGAGTCGAGCGACCGTGACGTTTATTCCTATACGTCACTTATGTCTAGACCTTCGTACGTGTCAAGTTTGACAGACTCCGGTGCCCGTTTCAGGATTTTAGTACCCAAACAGCTCGAAAAATATTATTTTTTTTAAAAGTTAAGTGGAAAAAATTCACAACTCTCACCCTGGCAGTCCGGCGACTGTGCCGTTTGCTCTTACAAGTCACTCGTGTCTACACCTTCCTACGTGTCAAGTTTAACGGACTACAGATATCGTTTCGGGATTTTAGTACCTAAACGGCTCGGAAAACATTGTATTTTTTTTAAGTTGAGTGGAAAATCATCACAACTCCCACCCCGAGAGTCCCGCGACCGTGCCGTTTGTTCCTACACGTCACTCTTGTCTAGAGATTCCAACGGGTCAAGTTAGATGGACTCCGAAGGCCGTGTCGGGAATTTAGTACTTCAACGGCTCGGAAAACATTATTTTTTTTTAAAGTTACTTGGAAAAACATCCTAACTCTCACCCCGAGAGTCCGACAACCGTACCGTTTGTTCGCATTGGTCACTCGTGCACAGACCATCCCACGTGTCAAGTTTGACGAATTTCGGAGCCCGTTTTGGGATTTTAGTACCTAAACAGCTCGTAAAACATTATTATTTTTTTTAAGTTATGTGGAAAAACTTCGCAAATCCCACCCCGAGAGTCCGGTGAATGTGCTGTTTGTTCCTACACGTCACTCATATTTAGACCTTCCTACGTGTCCAGTTTGAAGGACTCTGCAGCCCATTTCAGGATTTTAGTACTCAAATGGCTTGAAAAACATTATTTTTTTTAAAGTTAAGTGGTAAAACTTCACAACTCTCACCCCAAAAGTCCGGCGACCGTGCCATTAGTTCTCACACTTCACTCGTCCCTAGACATTCGTACGTGTCACGTTTGACGGACTCCGGGGCCCGTTTCAGAATTTTAGTACCTCAACGGCTCGGAAAACATTATTTTTTTTTAAGTTAAATGGAAAATCTTCACAAGACACACCACGAGATTCCTACGACCGTGACATTTATTCCCACATGTCACTCGTGTCTAGAGCTTCCCATGCGTCAAGTTTGATAGACTTCGGAGCCCGTTTCGGGATTTTAGTACCCAAACGGCTTGGAAAAAATTATTTTTTTTGAAAAGTTAAGTCAAAAAAATTCAAAACACTCACCCCGGGAGTCCGACGACCGTGCCATTTGTTCCATCATGTCACTCTTGTCTAGACCTTCCTGCATGTCATGTTTGATGGACTTTGGATATCGTTCCGGGATTTTAGTACTTAAACAGCTCGGAAAACAATGTTTTTTTTTTTTTTTTAAGTTAAGTGGAAAAACTTCACAACTCCCACCCCGAGAGTCTGCCGTCCATGCCATTTGTTCCCACAAGTCACTCGTGCCTAGACCTTCCTACGTGTTAAGTTTGACGGATTTCGGATACCGTTTCGGGATTTTAGTACCTAAAGAGCTCGAAAAACATTGTTTTTTTTAATAAGTGGACAAACTTGACAACTTTCACCCTGAGAGTCCAGCGACGGTGCTATTTGTTCCTAACCGTCACTTGTGTCTAGACCTTCCTACGTGTCAAGTTTGACGGACTCCGGCTCCCGTTTAGGACTTTAGTACCTTCCTACGTGTCAAGTTTGACGGACTCCGGCTCCCGTTTAGGACTTTAGTACCCAAACGGCTCGAAATACATTATTATTATTTTTTTAAAGTTACGTGGGAAAACTTCATAACTCTTACCTTGAAAGTCCGGCAATTGTGTTGTTTGTTCTCACACGTCACTTATGCCTAGACCTTCCTACGTGCCAAGTTTGATAGACTCCGGAGCCCGTTCTGGGATTTTAGTACCTAAACGGCTCGGAAAACATTGTTTTTCTTTCAAGTAAAGTGGAAAAATTTCACGACTCCCACCTCGAGAGTCTGGCGACCGTGTTGTTTGTTTCTACACATCACTCGTGTCTAGACTTTCCTACGCGTCAATTTTAACGGACTCCGGAGCCCGTTTCAGGATTTTAGTACCCAAACGGCTCAAAAAACAATATATTTTTTTTCTAAAGTTAAGTTGAAAAACTTCACTACTCTCACCCCGGGAGTTCGGCGACCCTACCATTTGTACCCACACGTCACTCGTGCCTAGACCATGTTTCATGTCAAGTTTGATGGACTCCGGGGCCTATTTCGAGATTTTAGTTCCCCAATGGCTCAGAAAATGTTGTTTTTATTTTTAAGTTAAGTGGAAAAACATCACAACTCCTACCTCGAGAGTTCGGCAACCGTGTCATTTGTTCTTACACGTCACTCGTGTCTAGACCTTTCTACGTCTCAAGTTCGACAGACTCTGGAGCTCGTTTTGGAATTTTAGTACCCAAACGGCTTGGAAAACATTATTTTTTTTAAGGGTTAAGTGAAAAAAAGTCACAACTCTCACCCCGGGAGTCTGTGGACCATGCCATTTGTTCCCACACGTCATTCGTGTTTAGACCTTCCTACGAATCAAGTTTGACGGACTCCGGATACCAATTCGGAATTTTAGTACCAAAACGGCTTGGAAAACATTGTTTTTTTTTTTTTTTTAAAGTTTAGTGGAAAAACTTCACAACTTCCACCCGGTGAGTCTGACAACCGTGCCGTTTGTTTCTACACGTGACTTGTGTCTAGACCATCCTACGTGTCAAGTTTGAATGACTTCGAAGCCCGTTTCAGGATTTTAGTACAAAAACGGCTTGAAAAACATTATTTTTTTTAGTGATAAATGGAAACACTTCCCAACTCTCACCCTGGGAGTCCGGTGACCGTGCCCTTTGTTTCCACATGTCACTCATGCCTAGACCTCTCTACGTGTCAAGTTTGACAGATTCCGGAGCTCGTTTCGGGATTTAGTACCTCAATGGCTCGGAAAACATTGTTTCTTTTTTTTAAGTTAAGTGGAAAAACTTCATAATTGCCGCCATGAAAGTCCGGCGACCGTACCGTTTGTTCTTACACGCCACTCGTGTCTAGACCTTCCTACGTGTCAAGTTCGACGGACTCTGGACTCCGTTCTAGGATTTTAGTACCGAAACGCCTAGGAAAACATTATTTGTTTTGAAAAGTTAAGTGGAAAAAATTCACAACTCTCATCCCGGGAGTTCGTCAATCGTGTCGTTTGTTCCCACACGTCACTTGTGTCTAGACCTTCCTACATGTAAAGTTCGACGGACTCCGGATACCGTTTCTTGATTTTAGAACCTAAAAAGCTCGGAAAACATTGTTTTTCTTAAGTTATGTGGAAAAACTTCACAACTCCCACCCCGAGAGTCTGGCGAATGTGTCATTTGTTCCTACACGTCACTCATGTCTAGACATTCCTACGTGTCAGGTTTGACAGAGTCCGGAGCGCATTTCGTGATTTTACTACCCAAACGGCTCGGAAAACAATATTTTTTTTTAATGTTACGTGGAAAAACTTCGCAACTCCTACCCTGGGAGTCCGGAAACCGAGCCGTTTGTTCCCACACGGCACTCATGCCTACACCTTTCTGCATGTCATGTTTGACGGACTCCAGATATCATTTCAGGATTTTAGTACCTAAACGGCTCAGAAAACATTGTTTTTTTTTTTTTTAAAGTTAAGTGGAAAAACTTCACAAGTCCCACCTCGGACGTTCGGTGCCTTAGCCATTTGTTCCCACACATCATTCTTGCCTAGACTTTGCTACCTGTCAAGTTTGACTGACTTTGGATACCGTTTTGAGATTTTAGTACCTAAACGGCTCGGAAAACATTGTTTTTTTTTTTTTTTAAGTTAAGTGGAAAAACTTCACAACTTCCACCCCGAGAGTCTGGCGATTGTGCCGTTTGTTTTTACACGTCACTAGTGTCTAAACTTTCCTACATGTCATGTTTCACAGACTCTGGATACCCTTTTGGGATTTTAGTACCTAACTGGCTTGGAAAACCTTTTTTTTTTTTTTTTTTTTTTTAAGTTAAGTGGAAAAACAACACAACTCCCACTCTGGGAGTCCAGTGAACGAGCCGTTTGTTCCCATAGGTCACTCGTGCCTAGGCCTTCCTGTGTGGAAAGTTTGACGTAATCCGAATACCGTTTTGGGATTTTAGTACCTAAACGGACCGGAAAACATTATTTTTTTTTAAAGTTAAGTGGAAAAACATCACAAGTCCCACCCCAGGAGTCCGGCGTCCAAGCTGTTTGTTCCCACACATCACCTGTGGCTAGACCTTCTTACGTGTCATGTTTCACGGACTTTGGATACCCTTTCAAGATTTTAGTACCTAAATGGCTTGGCAAACATTGTTTTTTTTTTTTTTTATAAAGTTAAGTGGAAAAACTTCACAACTTTCACCCTGAGAGTCTGGCGACCATGCCGTTTGTTCCTATACGTCACTCGTGTCTACACCTTCCTATGTGTCAAGTTTGACGGACTACGGATACCGTTTCAGGATTTTAGTACCTAAACGGCACGGAAAATATTGTTTTTTTTTTTTTGTAAGTTAAGTGGAAAATCATCACAACTCCCACCCCGAGAGTCCCGCGATCGTGCCGTTTGTTCCTACACGTCACTCTTGTCTAAACATTATAACGTGTAAAGTTAGACGGACTCCGGAGGCCGTTTCGGGATTTTAGTACTTAAACGGCTCGGAAAACATTATTTTTTTTTTAAAGTTATGTGGAAAAACATCCAACTCTCACCCCGAGAGTCCGGTAACCGTACCGTTTGTTCTCACTGGTCACTTGTGCACAGACCATCCCACGTGTCAAGTTTGACGGATTCCGGAGCCCGTTTTGGGATTTTAGAACCTAAACGGCTCATAAAACACTATTATTATTTTTTTAAGTTAAGTGGAAAAACTTCAAAACTCCCACCCCGAGAGTCTGGCGAACGTGCCATTTGATCCTACATGTCACTCGTGTTTAGACCTTTCTACGTGTCAAGTTTGACGGACTCCGGGGCCTGTTTCGGGATTTTAGTACCCAAACGGTTCGAAAAACATTATTTTTTTTAAAAGTTAAGTGGAAAAACTTCACAACTCTCACCTAGGAGTCCGACGACTGTGCCGTTTGTTCTCACACTTCACTCGTTCCTAGACATTATTCCGTGTCACATTTGACGGACTCCGAAGCCCGTTTCGGAATTTTAGTACCTCAACGGCTCGGAAAACATTATTTTTTTTAAGTTATGTGGAAAAACTTCACAACACGCACCATGAGAGTCTTGCGACCATGACGTTTGTTCCCACATGTCACTCGTGTCTAGAACTTCCCATGTGTCAAGTTTGACAGACTCCGGAGCCCGTTTCAGGATTTTAGTACCCAAACGGCTAGGAAAACATTATTTTTTTGAAAAGTTAAGTCAAAAAAATTCACAACTCTCACCCCGAAAGTTTGGCGACCGTGTTGTTTGTTCCTTCATGTCACTCTTGTCTAGACCTTCCTACATGTCATGTTTGATGGACTCCGGATATCGTTTTGGGATTTTAGTAATTAAACGGCTTGGAAGACAATGCTTTTTTTTTTTTTTAAGTTAAGTGGAAAAACTTCACAACTCCCACCTCGGAGTCCTGTGTCCGTGCCGTTTATTCCCATAAGCCACTCGTGCCTAGACCTTCCTACGTGTTAAGTTTGACGGATTCCGAATACCGTTTCAGGATTTTAGTACCTAAAGGGCTCGGAAAACATTGTTTTTTTTTTAATAAGTGGAAAAACTTGACAACTTTTACCCTGATAGTCCGGCGATCGTGTTGTTTGTTCTTACACGTCACTCGTGCCTAGACCTTCCTACGTGTCAAGTTTGATGGACTCCGGCTCCCGTTTAGGACTTTAGTACCCAAACGGCTCGGAAAATATTAATTTTTTTTTAAAGTTACGTGAAAAAACTTCAGAACTCTCACCCTAAAAGTCCGGCAATCGTGTCGTTTGTTCTCACATGTCACTTGTGCCTACACCTTCCTACGTGTCAAGTTTGACAGACTTCGGAACCTGTTTTGGGATTTTACTACCTAAACGGCTCGGTAAACATTGTTTTTCTTTTAAGTAAAGTGGAAAAATTTCATGACTCCCAGCCCGAGAGTCCGGTGACTGTATTGTTTGTTTCTACACATCACTCGTGTCTAGACTTTCCTACGTGTCAAGTTTGACAGACTCCGGAGCCTGTTTCGGTATTTTAGTACCCAAACGACTCGAAAAATAATATTTTTTGTTTCTAAAGTTAAGTTGAAAAACTTCACTACTCTCACCCTAGGAGTCCAGCGACCCTGCCATTTGTACCCACACGTCACTCGTGCCTAGACCTTGTTTCGTGTCAAGTTTGGTGGATTCCGGAGCCCATTTCAGGATTTTAGTTATGCAACGGCTCGAAAAACATTGTTTTTTTTTTCTAAAATTAAGTGGAAAAACATCACAACTCCTACCTCGAGAGTTCGGCAATCGTGCCATTTGTTCTTAGACGTCACTCTTGTTCAAACCTTTCTACGTCTCAAGTTTGACGGACTCTGGAGCCCGTTTCGGAATTTTAGTACCCAAACGGCATGGAAAACATTATTTTTTTTAAAAGTTAAGTGGAAAATTGTCACAACTCTTACCCCAGGAGTCCGTGGACCGTGCCATTTGTTCCCACACGTCACTCGTGTCTAGACCTTCCTACGTATAAAGTTTAACAGACTCCAGATGCCGATTCAGGATTTTAGTACCTAAACAGTTTGGAAAACATTGTTTTTTTTTTTTTTTTTAAAGTTTAGAGGAAAAACTTCACAACTTCCACCCGGTGAGTCTGGCGACCGTGCCGTTTGTTTCCACACATCACGCGTGTGTAGACCTTCCTACGTGTCAACTTTGACGGACTCTGGAGCCCGTTTCGGGATTTTAGTACACAAACAGCTTGAAAAACATTAATTTTTTTTAAAGTTAAATGGAAACACTTTACAACTCTCAACCTGGGAGTCCGGGGACCGTGCTCTTTGTTTCCACACGTCACTCATGCTTGGACCTTTCTACGTGTCAAGTTTGACGGATTCCGAAGCTCGTTTCGAGATTTTAGTGCCTCAATGGCTCGAAAAACATTGTTTTTTTTAAAGTTAAGTGGAAAAACTTCACAACTGCCACCACGAAAGTCCGGTGATCATACCGTTTGTTCTTACACGTCACTCGTGTCTAGACCTTCCTACGTGTCAAGTCGACGGACTCCGGACCCTGTTTCGGGATTTTAGTACCCAAACGCCTCAGAAAACATTATTTTTTTTTAAAGTTAAGTGGGAAAAATTCACAACTCTCACCCCAGGAGTCCGTCGACCGTGCCGTTTGTTCCCACACGTCACTCGCGTCTAGACCTTCCTACATGTAAAGTTTGACGGACTCCGGATACTGTTTCTTGATTTTAGTACCCAAACGGGTCAGAAAACATTGTTGTTCTTAAGTTATGTGGAAAAACTTCACAACTCCCACCCCAAGAGTCTGGCGAATGTGCCGTTTGTTCCTACACGTCACTCATGTCTAGACAATGCTACGTGTCAAGTTTGACAGAGTCCGGAGTGCGTTTCGTGATTTTAGTACCCAAACGGCTCGGAAAACATTATTTTTTTTTTTTAAGGTTATGTGGAAAAACATCACAAATCCCACCTTGAGAGTCTGGCAACCGAGCCATTTGTTCCCACACGGCACTCGTGCCTAGAACTTTCTGCATGTCATGTTTGACGGACTCCGGATACCGTTTCAAGATTTCAATTCCTAAACGGCTCAGAAAACATTATTTTTTCTTTTTTTTTTATAAAGTTAAGTGGAAAGACTTCACAAGTCCCACCCCGGGAGTTTTGCGCCCTAGCAATTTGTTCCCACACGTCACTTGTGCCTAGACTTTCCTACGTGTCAAGTTTGACGAACTCCAGATACCGTTTCGAGATTTTAGTACCTAAACAGCTCGAAAAACATTGTTTTTTTTTTTTTAAAGTTAAGTGGAAAAACTTAACAACTTTCCCCCCGAGAGTCTGGCGATTGTGCCGTTTGTTCCCACAAGTCTCTCAGTCCTAGACCTTCCTACGTGTCAACTTTGACGGACTCTGGATACCGTTTCGGGATTTTAGTACCTAAACGGCTCGAAAAACATTATTATTTTTTTAAAGTTACGTGGAAAAACTTCACAACTCTCACCTCAGAAGTCCAGCAGCCGTGCCGTTTGTTCTCAAATGTCACTCATTCCTAGACCTTCCAACGTGTCAATTTTGACAGACTCCGGAGCTCGTTATGAGATTTTAGTACCTAAACGGCTAGGAAAACATTATTTTTTTTAAGTCAACTGGAAGAACTTCACAACTCCCACCCAAAGAGTCCGGTGACCGTGCTGTTTGTTCCTATACGTCACTCGTGCCAAGACCTTCCTAACTGTCAAGTTTGATGGACTCCTCAGCCCGTTGCGGGATTTTAGTACCTAAACGGCTCGAAAACCATTATTTTTTTTGTTTAAAGTTAAGTGGAAAAACTTTACAACTCTCACCCTGGGAGTCCGGCGACCGTGCCATTTGTTCCCACACGTCACTCGTGCCTAGACCTTTCAACGTGTCAAGTTTGACGGACTCTGGAGCCCGTTTCGGGATTTTAGTACCCAAGCGGCTTGAAAAAAATTAATTCTTTATTTAAAGTTAAGTGGAAAAACTTCACAACTCTCACCCCAGGTGTCCAGCGACCCCGCCGTTTGTTCCCATACGTCACTCGTGCCTAGAACTTTCTACGTGTCAAGTTTGACGAATTCTGGAGAACTCTCACCCCGAGAGTCTGGCGACAGTGATGTTTGTTCCTACACGTCACTCGTGTTTAGATCTTCCTACGGGTCAAGTTTAATGGACTCCGGAGCCCGTTTTGGGATTTTAATACTCAAACGGCTCGAAAAATATTATTTTGTTTTAAAGTTAAATCGAAAAAACTTCACAACTCCCACCCTGGGACTCCGTCGACCGTGCCGTTTGTTCCCACACGTCACTCGTGTCTTGACCTTCCTACGTGTCAAGTTTGACGGACTCCGGATACTGTTTCGGGATTTTAGTAGCTAAATGGCTCGGAAAACATTGTTTTTTATTTTATTTTATGTTAAATCGGAAAAACTTCACAACTCTCACCCCGGGAGTCTAGCGACCGTGCTGTCTGTTCCCACACATCACTCGTGCCTAGTCCTTTTTACGTGTTAAGTTTGAAGGACTCTGGAGCCCGTTTTAGGATTTTAGTAACCAAATGGCTCGAAAAACATTATTTTTGTTTAAAAGTTAAATCGGAAAAACTACATAACTCTCACCCCGGGAGTCCGTCGACTGTGCCGTTTGTTCCCACACGGTACTCATATCTTGACCTTCCTTTGTGTCAAGTTTGACGGACTCCGAATACCGTTTCGAGATTTTAGTACCTAAACGGCTCGAAAAACATTGTTTTTTTTTTAAGTTATGTGGAAAAAATTCACAACTCCCACTCTGAGAGTCTGGCGACCGTGCCATTTGTTCCTACACGTCGGTTGTGTCTAGACAATCTTACGAGTCAAGTTTGGCGGACTCCGGAGCGCGTTTCAAGATTTTAGTACCCAAATAGCTTAGAAAACATTGTTTATTTTAAAGTTAAGTGGAAAAACATCACAACTCCCACCCTGGGAGTCCGGCGACCAAGACGTTTGTTCCCACACGTCACTTGTGCCTCGACCTTTCTACATGTCATGTTTGACGGAATCCGAATATCGTTTCGAAATTTTAGTACCAGAACGGCTAAGAAAACATTGTTTTTTTTTTTTTTTTAAGTCAGGTGGAAAAACTTCACAACTCCCACCCTGGGAGTTTAGCAAACAAGCCGCTTGTTCGCACACGTTACTCGTGCCTCGACCTTCCAACGTGTCAAGTTTGACGGACTCCGGATACTGTTTGATGGACTCTGGATACTGTTTCGGGAATTTAGTTCCTAAACGGCTCGAAAAATATTATTTTTTTTAGGTTAAGTGAAAACATTTCACAACTTCCACCCTGAGAGTCCCGCGACCGTGCCGTTTGTTCCTACATATCACTCCTGTCTAGACCTTCCAACGTGTGAAGTTTGACGGACTTCGGAGCCCGTTTTGGGATTTTAGTACCTAAATGGCTTGAAAAACAATATTTTTTTTTTAAAGTTATGTGGAAAAACATCACAATTCCCACCCCGGGAGTCCGGCGAACGAGCCCTTTGTTCCCACAGGTCACTCGTGCCTAGATGTTCCTTCATCTTAAGTTTGACGTACTCCAAATACCGTTTCAGGATTTTATAACCTAAACGACTTGGAAAACATTATTTTTATTATTTTTTTTAAGTTAAGTGGGAAAACATCACTAGTCCCACCCTGGGAGTCCGGCGTCCATGCCGTTTGTTCCCATACGTTATTCGTGCGTAGACCTTCCTACGAGGCAAGTTTCACGGATTTCGGATTCTCTTTCGGGATTTTAGTACCTAAACGGATCGGAAAACATTATTTTTTTTTTAAGTTAAGAGAAAAAACTTCACAACTTCCACGCCCAGAGTCTAGCGACCATGTCGTTTGTTTTTACACATTACTCGTGTCTAGACCTTCCTACATGTCAAGTTTGACGGACTCCAAAGCTCGTTTCAAGATTTTAGTACCCAAACGGCTCGGAAAACATTATTTTCTTTTTAAGTTACGTGGGAAAACATCCCAACTCTCACCCCGGGAGTCCGGCGACTGTGCTGTTTGTTGTCACAGGTCACTCGTGCCCACACCTTCCTACATGTCAAGTGTGACGGACTCCGAAGCCCGTTTTGGGATTTTAGTACCTAAACGGCTCGTAAAACATTGTTTTCTTTTTTTTAAGTTAAGTGGAAAAACATCACAACTCTCACCACGGGAGTCCAGCGACCGTTCCGTTTGTTCCCACACGTCACTCGTGCCTCGAGCTTTTTACATGTCAAGTTTGACAGACCCCAGAGCCTGTTTCGGGATTTTAGTACCTAAACGGCTCGAAAAAAATTGTTTTTTTTAATTATTTTAAGTTTAATAGAAAAAAATCAAAACTCCCACTCGAGAGTCCGGCGACCGTGCTGTTTGTTCCCACAAGTCACTCGTGCCTAGACCCTTCTACGTGTCAAGTTTAACGGACTCCATATACCGTTTCGGGATTTTAGTACCCAAACGGCTAGAAAAAGATTATTTTTTTTAAGGTTACGAGGAAAAATGCCACAACTGTCACCCTGGAAGTACGGCGACCGTGCCGTTTGTTCTCACACGTCACTCGTCCCTAGACCTTCCAACGTGTCAAGTTTGACAGACTCCGGAGCCGGTTTTGGGATTTTAGTAAGTAAACGGCTCGGAAAAATATTGTTTTTTTTAAGTCAAGAGGAAGAACTTCACAACTCCCACCCCGAGAGTCCGGTGACCGTGCTATTTGTTCCCATAAGTCACTCGTGCCTCGACCTTCCTACGTGTCAACTTTGACTGACTCCGGATACCGTTTCGGGATTTTGGTACCTAAACGGCTCGGAAAACATTGCTTTTTTTTTTTAAAGTTAAGTAGAAAAACTTCAAAATTTCTACCCTAAGAGTCGGGCGACCATGCTGTTTGTTCCTACAATTCACTCGTGTCTAGACCTTCCTATATGTCAAGTTTAACGGACTCCAGATCCCGATTTGGGATTTTAGTTCCCAAATGGCTCGAAAAGCATTATTTTTTTTAAAGCTACGTGGAAAAACTTCACAACTCTCACCCCAAAAGTCTAGCGACCGTGCCGTTTGTTCTCACATGTCACTCGTCGCTAGACCTTCCTACGTGACAAGTTTGACAGACACCGGAGCCCGTTTTGGAATTTTAGTACCTAAACGTCTCGAAAAACATTGTTTTTTTTTTTTTTTAAGTCCAGTGGAAGAACTTCACAACTCCCACCCTGGGAGTCCGGCGACCGTGCTGTTTGTTCCTACACGTCACTCGTGTCAAGACCTTCATACGTGTAAAGTTTGATGGACTCTAGAGTCTGTTCCAGGATTTCAGTACCCAAACGGCTCGAAAAAGATTATTTTTTTGTTTAAAGTTAAGTGGAAAAACTTTACAAGTTTCATCCTGGCAGTCCGGCGACCACGCCGTTTGTTCCCACACGTCACTCGTGCTTAGACCTTTCTATGTGTCAAGTTTGACGGACACCAGAACCCGAACAGGGATTTTAGTACCTCAACGGCTCTGAAAACATTGTTTTTTTTTTTTTTAAGTTAAGTGAAAAAATATCATAACTCCCACCTCGAGAGTCCGACGACCATAACGTTTGTTCTTACATGTCACTCGTGTCTGGACTTTCCTACGTGTCAAGTTTGACGGACTACGGAGCCAAGTTTGGGATTTTATTACCCAAACGGCTCAAAAAACATTATTTGTTTCTAAAAGTTAATTGAAAAAAATTCACAACTCTCACCTCGGGAGTCCGTTGATCGTGCCATTTATTCTAACACTTCACTCGTGTCTAGAGCTTCTTACATGCCAAATTTGACGGACTCTGGATACCGTTTCGGGATTTTAGTATCTAAATGACTCGAAAAACATGGTTTTCTTTTTTATAAAGTTAAGTGAAAAAACTTCACAACTCCCACCCCGAGAGTTTGGCGACCGTGCTTTTTCTTCTGACACGTCACTCGTGCCTAGACATTCCTACGTGTTAGGTTTGAAAGACTCCAGAGCGCGTTTCGGGATTTTAGTACCCAAACGGCACGAAAAACATTATTTTTTTAAAGTAATGTGGAAAAAAATTCCAACTCTCACCCTGGGAGTTCATTAACCGTGCCGTTTGTTCTCACATGTCACTCATGCCTAGACCTTCCTACGTGTCAAGTTTGACCGATTTCGGAGCACGTTTTGCAATTTTTGTACCTAAACTTCTCTGAAAACAATGTTTTTTTTTTTTTAAGTTAAGAGGAAAAACTTCACAACTGCCAGCTCGAGAGTCTGGCAACCGTGCTGTTTATTCCAACACGTTACTCGTGTCTACACCTTCCTACGTGTCAAGTTTGACAGACATCGGAGCCAGTTTCAGGATTTTAGTACACAAATGGCTCGAAAAACATTATTTTTTTTAAAGTTAAGTGAAAAAACTTCACAACTCTCACCCCGGGAGTCCCGCGACCGTGCCGTTTGTTCCCACACGTCACTCATGCCTAGACCTTCCTACATGTCAAGTTTGACGGACTCTGGAGCCTGTTTTGGGATTTTAGTACCACAACGTTTCAAAAAACATTGTTTTTTTGTTGAAGTTAAGTGGAAAAACTTCTAAACTCCCACCCCGATAGTCCGGCATCTGTGCCGTTTGTTCCTACACGTCACTCGTGTTTAGACCTTCCTACATATCAAGCTTGACAAACTCCGCAGATCGTTACTGGATTTTAGAACACAAACAGCTCGAAATGCGTTATGTTTCTATTAAAGTTAAGTGGAAAAACTTCACAACTCTCACCCCGGAAGTCCGCCTACCGTGCCGTTTGTTCTAACACGTCACTCGTGCCTAGACCTTCCTACGTGTCACGTTTGACAGACTCCGAAGCCTGTTCTGGGATTTTAGAACCTAAACGGCTCAGAAAACATTGTTTTTTTTTTTTTTAAAGTCAAGTGGTAAAAATTCACAACTCCCACCTCAAGAGTCCAGCGACTGTGCTGTTTGTTCTTACACGTCACTCGTGTCTAGACCTTCCTCCGTGTCAAATTTGACGGACTTTGGAGCCTGTTTCGGGATTTTAGTACCCAAATGGCTTGAAAAATATTATTTTTTTTAAAGTTCAATGGAAAAACATAACAACTCTCACCCTGAGAGTCCAGCGACTGTTCCCACATGTCACTCGTACCTAGACCTTCCTACGTGACAAGTTTGACGGGCTCCGGAGCCTATTTCGGGATTTTAGTACCTCAACGGCTTGGAAAACATTGTTTTTTTTTAAGTTAAGTGGAAAAACTTCACAACTCCCTCCTCGAGAGTCCGGAAATCGTGCCTTTGATTCCTACACGTCACTCGTGTCTAGACATTTCTTCGTGTAAAGTTTGACGGACTCCGTACCCCGTTTCGGGATTTTAGTACCCAAACTGCTTGGAAATTTTTTTTTTAGGAGTTAAGTGAAAAAATTTCACAACTCTCACCCCAAGAGTCTGGTGACCGTGCTACTTGTTCTCATACGTCACTCGTGTCTAGACCTTCCTAGTTCTCAAGTTTGCTGGACTCCGGATACCGTTACTGGATTTTAGTATTGAAACGGCTCGAAAAACATTATTTTTTTTTTTTAAATTTAAGTAGAAAACTTCACAACTTCCACCCTGAGAGTCTGGCGACCGTGTTGTTTGATCCTAAACGTCACTCGTGTCTAAACCTTCCTACGCGTCAAGTTTGACAGGACTCCGGAGCCCATTTCCAGAATTTAGTACACAAATGGCTCAAAAATCAATATTTTTCTTTTAAGGTTACGTGGAAAAACTTCACAACTCTCACCCCGGAAGTTTGGCAGCCGTGCTGTTTGTTCTAACACATCACTCGTCCCTAGACCTTCCTATGTGTCACGTTTGACAGACTCCGGAGCCCGTTTTGGAATTTTAGTACCTAAATGGCACGAAAAACATTGTTTTTCTTTTTTTTTAAGGTAAGAGATAAAACTTCACAACTCCTACCCCAAGAGTCCTGCGACCGTGCTGTTTGTTCCTACATGTCACTCGTGTCAAGACCTTCTTACGTGTAAAGTTTGACGGACTTTGGAGCCCGTTTCAGGATTTTAGTACCCAAGCAGCTCGAAAAAAATTAATTCTTTTTTTAAAGTTAAGTGGAAAAACTTCATAACTCTCACCCCAGGTGTCCGGCGACCCCGCCGTTTGTTCCCATACGTCACTCATGCCTAGAACTTTCTACGTGTCAAGTTTGACGAATTCTGAAGAACTCTCACCCTGAGAGTCTGGCGATAGTGATGTTTGTTCCTACACGTTACTCGTGTTTAGATCTTCCTACGGGTCAAGTTTAAAGGACTCCGGAGCCCGTTTTGGGATTTTAGTTCCCAAACGGCTCGGAAAACTATATTTGTTTTTAAAAGTTAAGTGAAAAAAATTCACAACTCTCACCCAGTTAGTCCGGCGACCGTCCCGTATGTTCCCACATGTCACTTGTGTCTACACCTTCCAACGTGTCAAGTTTGAAGGACTTTGCATAACGTTTTGGGATTTTGATACCTAAACGACTCGGAAAACATTATTTTTTTTTTAACTTACGTGGAATAACTTCACAACTCCCACCCTGAGAGTCCGGAAGCTGTGCATTTTGTTCCCACAAGTCACTCATGCCTAGAATTTTCTACGTGTCATGTTTAACGGACTCCGGAACCCGCTTCAGGATTTTAGTTCCCAAATGGCTCGAAATTTAAAAGTTACGTGGAAAAACTTCACAACTCTCAGCCTGAAAGTCTGCCTACTGTGCCGTTTGTTCTCATACATCACTCATCCCTAGACTTTCCTATGTGTCAAGTTTGACAGACTTTGGAGGCCATTCTGCGATTTTAGTACCTAAACGGCTCGGAAAACATTGTTTTTTTTTTAAGGAAAGTGGAAAAACTTCACAACTCCCACCCCGAGAGTCCGGTGACCGTGCTTATTGTTCTTACATGTCATTCGTACCCAAACTGCTTGAAATTTTATTTTTTTTTAAAGTTAAGTGGAAAAAATTCACAACTCTCACCCCGGGTTTCCGGCAACCGTGCCATTTGTTCTCACACCTCACTCGTGTCTAGACCTTCCAACCTGTCAAGTTTGATGGACTACGGATATTGTTTCGGGATTTTAGTAACGAAACGGCTCGAAAAACATTGTTTTTAGTTCAAAGTTAAGTGAAAAAACTTCACAACGTCCACCCTGAGAGTCCGGTGACCGTGCTTTTCGTTCCTACACTTCACTAATGTCTATACCTTCCTACGTGTCAATATTGATGGACTCCGGTTCCCGTTTTGGGATTTTAGTACCCAAATGGCTCGAAAAACATTATTTTTTTTTAAAGTTACGTGGAAAAACTTCACAACTCTCACCCCGAAAGTTCGGAGACTGTGCGGTATGTTCTCACACGTCACTCGTCTCTAGACCTTCCTACTTGTCAAGTTTGATAGACTCCAGAGCCCATTCTGCGATTTTAGTACCTAAACGGCTTGAAAAACATTGTTTTCTTCTTCTTGAAGTCAAGTGGAAAAACTTCACAACTCCCACCCCGACAGTCCGGTGACCGTCCTGTTTGTTCCTACGTGTCACTCGCATGTAGACCTTCTTACGTGTCAAGTTTGATGGACTCTGGAGCTTATTTCAGGATTTTAGTACCCAAATGGCTCGAAAAACATTATTTTTTTTAAAAGTTAAGTGGAAAAATTTTACAACTCTGACCTTAGGAGTCTATCGACCGTGCCATTTGCTCGCACACGTCACTTGTGTCTAGAGCTTCCTATGTACCAAATTTGACGGACTCCGAATACCGTTTCAGGATTTTAGTACATAAACGGTTCGAAGAACATGATTTTTTTTTATGTTAGGTGGAAAAATTTCACAACTCCCACCCCGAGAGTCCGGCGACCGTGCCGTTTCTTCCTCCACATCACTCGTGTCTAGACATTCCTACGTGTCAAGTTTGATGGACTCCGGAGCGCGTTTGGGGATTTTAGTAACCAAATGGCTGGCAAAACTTTATTTTTTTAAAGTAACCTTGAAAATCATCACAACTCTAACCCTTGGAGTTTGTTGACCGTGCCGTTTGTTCTCACACGTCACTTGTGCCTAGACCTTCCTACGTGTCATGTTTGACGGACTCCGGAGCCCGTTTTGCGATTTAAGTTTCTAAACGGCTTGGTAAACATTGTTTTTTTTTTTTTTTTTTAAAGTTAACTGAAAAAACTTCACAACTTCCATCCCGATAGTCTGGCGACTGAGCTGTTTATTTCTACACGTCACTCGTGTCAAAACCTTCCTACGTGTCAAGTTCGACAAACTTCAGAGCCCGTTTCGGGATTTTAGTAGCCATACGGCTCGTAAAACATTATTTTTTTTAAATCTAAGAGGAAAAAATTCACAACTCCCAACCCGAGAGTCCAGCGACCATGTCGTTTGTTTCCACATGTCACTCATGCCTAGATCTTCCTTCGTGTCAAGTTTGAGAGACTCCAGATCCTGTATCGGGATTTTAGTATCTCAACGGCTAGGAAAACATTTTTTTTTTTATAAGTTAAGTGGAAAATCTTCACAACTCCCTGCCTGAGAGTCTGGCAACCGTGCTGTTTTTTCGTACACGTCACTCATGTTTAGACCTTCATACGTGAACAGTTTGATCGACTCAGAAGCCCGTTTCGGGATTTTAGTACCTAAAATGCTCGAAAAAAATTATTTTTTTTAAAAGTTAAGTGGAAAAAATTCGTAAGTCTCACCCAAGGAGTCCGGCGACCTTGCCGTTTGTTCTCACACGTCACTCGTGTCTAGACCTTCCAACTTGTCAAGTTTGATGGACTTCGGATGCTATTTCGGGATTTTAGTAACGAAACCGCTCGGAAAACATTGTTTTTTTTCAAAGTTAAGCAAAAAAACTTCACAACTTCCACCTCGAGAGTCTGGCGATCGTGCTCTTTGTTGTTACACTTCACTAATGTCTAGACCTTCCTACGTGTCAATATTGACGGACTTTGAACCCCGTTTCGAGATTATAGTACCCAAACCATTCGAAAAACATTATTTTTTTTTAAAGTTACGTGGAAAAATTGCACAACTCTCAACCCGTTTGTTCTAACACGTCACTTGTTCCTACTCCTTTCTTCGTGTCTTGTTTGACGGATTCCGGATCCTGTTTTGGGATTTTAGTACCCAAACGGCTTGAAAAACATTATTTTTTTTAAAGTTACATTTGAAAAACTTCACAACTCTCACCCCAAAAGTTCGGAGACCGTGCGGTATGTTCTTACACATCACTCGTCCCTAGACCTTCCTACGTGTCAAGTTTGATAGACTCCAGAGCCCGTTCTGTGATTTTAGTACCTAAATGGCTTGAAAAATATTGTTTTTTTTTTTCTTGAAGTCAACTGGAAAAACTTCACAACTCCCACCTGGACAGTCCGACGACCATGCTGTTTGTTCATACATGTCACTCGCATCTAGAACTTCTTACGTGTCAAGTTTGACGGACTCTGAAGCTCGTTTCGGGATTTTAGTACCCAAACGGCTCGGAAAACATTATTTTTTTTTAAAATTTAAGTGGAAAAAATTCACAACTTTGGCCCTGGGAGTCCGTCAACCGTGTAATTTGCTCGCACACGTTACTCGTGTCTAGAGCTTCCTACGTACCAAATTTGACGGACTCAGGATACCGTTTCAGGATTTTAGTACATAAACGGTTCGGAAAACATGATTTGTTTTTTTACGTTAGGAGGAAAAATTTCACAACTCCCACCCCGAGAGTCTGGTGACCGTGCCGTTTCTTCCTCCACGTCACTCGTGTCTAGACATTCCTACGTGTCAAGTTTGATGGAATCCGAAGCGAGTTTGGGGATTTTAGTAACCAAACGGCTCGAAAAACTTTATTTTTTTTTAAAGTAACTTGGAAAATCATCACAACTCTAACCCAGGGAGTCCGTCAACCGTGCTGTTTGTTCTCACACGTCACTCGTGCCTAGACCTTCCTACGTGTCATGTTTGACGGACTCCGGAGGCCGTTTTGCGATTTAAGTTCCTAAACGGATTGGTAAACATAGTTTTTTTTTTAAAGTTAACTGGAAAAACTTCACAACTCCCATCCCGATAGTCTAGCGACTGAGCTGTTTGTTTCTACACGTCACTTGTGTTAAGACCTTCCTACGTGTCAAGTTTGACAAACTCCAGAGCCCGTTTCAGGATTTTAGTAGCCATATGGCTCGTAAAACATTATTTTTTTTAAATCTAAGAGGAAAAAATTCACAACTCCCACCTTGAGAGTCCGGTGACCGTGCTTATTGTTCTTACATGTCATTCGTGTCTAGACCTTTTTACGTGTCAAGTTTGATGGACTTCAGAGCCCGTTTCAGGATTTTAGCACCGAAACGGCTCGAAAAACGTTATTTTTTTCATAAAGTTTAGTGGAAAATCATCAAAACTCTCACCCCGGGAGGGTGGCGACTGTGCTGTTTGTTCCCACATGTCACTTGTGCCTAGACCTTTCTATGTACCAACTTTGACGGACTCCGAAACCTATTGTGGGAATTTAGTACCTCAACGGTTAGGAAAATAATGTTTTTTTAAGTTAAGTGGAAAAACATCACAACTCCCACCCCGACAGTCTGGCGACTGCGCCGTTTGTTCTTACACGTCACTCGTGTCTAGACCTTCCTCCGTGTCAAGTTTGATGGACTCTGGAGCCTATATCGGGATTTTAGTTCCCAAACGGCTTGAAAAACATTATTTTTTTTAATGTTCAGTGGAAAAACTTCACAACTCTCACCCTGGGAGTCCAACGACCGTGCCGTTTGTTTCCACATGTCACTCATGCCTAGACCTTCCTACGTGTCAAGTTTGACGGACTCTAGATCCTGTTTCGGGATTTTAGTATCTAAACGACTAGGAAATTTTTTTTTTTTATAAGTTAAGTGGAAAATCTTCACAACTCCCTACCTGAGAGTCTGGCAACCGTGCCGTTTTTCTTACACGTCACTCGTGTCTAGACCTTACAACATGAAAAGTTAGACCGACTTTGAAGCCCGTTTCGGAATTTTAGTACCCAAAATGCTCGAAAAAAATTATTTTTTTTAAAAGTTAAGTGGAAAAAATTCATAACTCTCACCCAAGGAGTCCGACGATCGTGCCGTTTGTTCTCACATGTCACTCGTGTCTAGACCTTCCAATCTGTCAAGTTTGATGGACTCCGGATACTGTTTCGGGGTTTGAGTAACGAAACGGCTTGAAAAACATTGTTTTTTTTTCAAAGTGAAGCAAAAAAACTTCACAACTTCCACCTTGAGAGTCCGGCGATCGTGCTTTTTGTTCTTACACTTCACTAATGTGTAGACCTTCCTACGTGTCAATATTGATGGACTTCGAATCCCGTTTCGAGATTGTAGTACCCAAAGCATTCGAAAAGCATTACTTTTTTTTTTAAGGTTACGTGGAAAAATTCCACAACTCTCACCTTAGAACTCCAGCGACTGTGCCGTTTGTTCTAACACGTCACTTGTCCTTAGTCCTTTCTACGTGTCTTGTTTGATAGACTCCGAATCCTGTTTCGTGATTTTAATACCCAAACAGCTCAAAAAACATTATTTTTTTAAAGTTAGGTTTAAAAATCTTCACAACTCTCACCCTAGAAGTTCAGAGACCGTGTGGTATGTTCTCACACATCACTCGTCCCTAGATCTTCCTACGTGTCAAGTTTGATAGACTCTAGAGCCCGTTATGCGATTTTAGTACCTAAATGGCTCGAAAAATATTGTTTTCTTTTTCTTGAAGTCAACTGGAAAAACTTCACAACTCCCACCCCGACAGTCCAGCGACCGTGCTATTTGTTCCTACACGTCACTCGCATTTAGACCTTCTTATGTGTCAAGTTTGACGGACTCTGGAGCTCGTTTCGGGATTTTAGTACCCAAACGTCTCGAAAAACATTATTTTTTTTAAAAGTTAAGTGGAAAAAATTCACAACTCTGACCCCGGGAGTCTGTCGATCGTGTAATTTGCTCGCACACATTACTCGTGTCTAGAGCTTCTTACGTACGAAATTCGACGGACTCCGGATACCGTTTCAGGATTTTAGTAAATAAACGGTTCGGAAAACATGATTTTTTTTTTTTTATGTTGGGTGGAAAAATTTCACTACTCCCACCCCAAGAGTCCGGCCACCGTGCCGTTTCTTCTTCCACGTCACTCGTGTCTAGACATTCCTACGTGTCAAGTTTGATGGACTCCGAGCGCGTTTGGGGATTTTACTAACCAAATGGCTCGAAAAACTTTATTTTTTTTTAAAGTAACCTAGAAAATAATCACAACTCTGACCCTGGGGGTCCGTCGACTGTGTCGTTTGTTCTCACACGTCACTTGTGCCTAGACCTTCCTACGTGTCATGTTTGACGGACTTCGGAGCCCGTTTTGCTATTTAAGCTCCTAAACGACTTGGTAAACATTGTTTTTTTTTTTTTAAGTTAAGTGGAAAAAATTCACAACTCCCACCCCGATAGTCTGGCGACCGAGTTGTTTGTTTCTACACGTCACTCGTGTCAAAACCTTCATACGTGTCAAGTTTGACAAACTCTGGAGCCCGTTTCGGGATTTTAGTACCCATACGGCTCGTAAAACTTTATTTTTTTTAAAATTTAAGTGAAAAAAATTCACAACTCTCACCACGGGAGTCCAGCAACCATGCCGTTTGTTCTCACACATCATTCGTGCCTAGAGCTTCCTAAGTGTGAAGTGTGACGGACTCTAGAGCCCGTTTTGAAATTTTAGTACCTCAACGGCTCGGAAAACATTGTTTTTTTTTAGGTTAAGTGGAAAAACTTCACAACTCCCACCCCGACAGTCCGGCGACCATGCCGTTTATTCCTACACGTCACTGGTATTTAGACCTTCCTACGTGCCATGTTTGACGGACTTCAGAGCCCGTTTTGGGATTTTAGTACACAAACGGCTTGGAAAACATTATTTGATTTTCAAAGTTAAGTGGAAAAATTTCACAACTCCCACCCTAGGAGTCTGGCGACCGGGCTGTTTGTTCTCAAACGTCTCTCGTGCCTAGACCTTCCTATGTGTCTAGTTTGATGGAGTCCGAATACCATTTTGGGATTTTAGTATCTAAACGGCTCGAAAAATGTTGTTTTTTTTTTAAAGTTAGGTGGAAAAACTTCACAAGTCCCACCCTGGCAGTTTGGCAACCAAGTCGTTTGTTCTTACACATCATTCGTGCCTAGACATTCGAACGTGTTAAGTTTGTCGGACTTCGGGTACTATTTTGGGATTTTAGTACCCAAATGGCTCGAAAAGCATTGTTTTTTTTTTTTTTTAAAGTTAAGTGGAAAAACTTCACAAATCCCACCCCGGGAGTCCCGCGACCATGCCGTTTATTCCCACACGTCACTTGTGCCTAAACATTTCTACGTGTCTAGTTTGATGGACTTCAGAGCCCGTTTCAGGATTTTAGTGCCTCAATGGCTTGGAAAACGTTGTTTTTTTTTTTTCAAGTTATGTGGAAAAACTTCACAACTCTCACCCCCGAAGTCCAACGACTGTGCAGTATGCTCTCACACGTCACTTGTCCCTAGACCTTCCTACGTGTCAAGTTTGATAGACTCCAGAGCCCGTTCTGCGATTTTAGTACCTAAATGGCTCGAAAAACATTGTTTTCGTTTTCTTGAAATCAAGTGGAAAAACTTCACAACTCCCATCTCGACAGTCCGGCGACCGTGCTGTTTGTTCCTACACGTCACTCGCATCTAGACCTTCTTATGTTTCAAGTTTGACAGACTCTGGAGCTCGTTTCGGGATTTTAATACCCAAACGGTTAGAAAAACATTATTTTCTTTTAAAAGTTAAGGGGAAAAAATTCAAATCTCTCACCCCAGGAGTCCGGCGACCGTGCCTTTTGTTTCCCAAATGTCACTCGTGTCTAGACCTTCTTACATGCCACGTTTGACGAACTCTGGATGCCGTTTCCGGATTTTAGTACCTAAACGGCTCGAAAAACATTATTTTTTTTTCTTTTAAGTTAAGTGGAAAAACTTCAGAACTACCACCCTGAGAGTCCGGCAACCGTGCCATTTGTTCTTACACGTCACTCGTGTCTAGAGATTCCTATTTGACAAGTTCGATGGACTTCGGAGCTCGTTTTGGGATTTCGGTATTTAAATGGATCGGAAAACATTGTTTTTTTTTTTAAGTTAAGTGGAAAAACTTCACAACTCCCACCCCGGGAGTCCGGCGACCGTGCCATTTGTTCTCACAGATCACTCGTGCCTAGACCTTCTTACGTGTCAAGTTTGGATGACTTCGGAGCCCGTTTTGGGATTTTAGTTCTTAAACGGCTCGGAAAACATTGTTTTTTTTTTTTTAAGTTAAGTGGAAAAACTTCACAAGTCCCACCCCGAGAGTCCGGCGATCGTGCTGTTTGTTCCTACACGTCACTCGTGTCTTGACCTTCCTGCGTGTCAAGTTTAACGGACTCTGGAGCCTGTTTCAGAATTGTAGTACCCAAATGGCTCAAAAAACATATATTTTTTTTGAGGTTATGTGGAAAAACTTCACTACTCTTACCCCAGGAGTCCGGCAACTGCGCTATTTGTTCCTACACGTTACTTGTGTCTAGACCTTCCTACATGTCGAGTTTAACGGACTCTAGAGCTCGTTTTGGGATTTTAGTACCTAAACAGCTAGGAAAACATTGTATTTTTTTTTCAAGTTCAGAGGAAAATCATCACTACTCCCACCTCGAGAGTCCGGCGACCGTGCCATTTGTTCTAACGTGTCACCCGTGTCTAGACCTTTGCATGTGTCAAGTTTGACGGACTCCGTAGCCTATTTCGGGATTTTAGTACCAAATGGCTCGGAAAATATTATTTCTTTTTTAAGTTAAGTGAAAAAACTTCCCAACTTCCACCCCGAGAGTCCGGTGACTTTGCTGTTTGTTCCGACATGTCACTCGTGTCTAGACCTTCCTACGTGGCAAGTTTGACGGACTCCAGAACCCTTTTCGGGATTTTGGTACCCAAACGGCTTGAAAAACATTATTTTTTTTGAAGTTAAGTGGAAAACTTCACAACTCTAACCCTGGGAGTCCGGCAACCGTACCGTTTGTTCCCACACGTCACTCGTGCCTAGACTTTCCTACATGTCAAGTTTGACGGACTCCGGAGCCCGTTTCGGGTTTTTAGTAACTCAACGGCTCGGAAAACATTTTTTTTTTTAAAGTTAAGTGGAAAAACTTCTCAACTCCCACCCAAGTGTCTGGCGACCGTGCCATTTGTTCCAACACATCACTCGTGTCTAGACCTTCCTACGTGTCAAGTTTGATGGACTCTGTAGCCCGTTTCGGGGTTTTAGTACCCAAACAACTCGTAGAACAATATTTTTTTTAAAAGTTAAGTGAAAAAAATTGACAAATTTCACCTCGGGAGTCTGGCGACTGTGCCGTTTGTTCCCACATGCACTCGTGTCTAAACCTTCCACTGTGTCAAGTTTGACGGACTCTGGAGCCCGTTTCGGGATTTTAGTACCCAAACCGCTCGGAAACATTATTTTTTTTAAAGTTAAGTCGAAAAACTTCACTACTCTTTCCCTGTGAGTCCCGCGATCATGCCTTTTTTTTTCACATGTCACTCGTGTCTATACCTTCCTACGTGTCAAGTTTGACGGACACCAGAGCCCGTTTTGAGATTTTAGTACCTAAACTACTCGAGAAACATTGTTTTTGTTTTTTTAAGTTAGGTGGAAAAACTTCACAACTCCCACCCCGAGAGTTCGGCGATCGTGCCATTTGATCCTACACATCACTCATCTCCAGAACTTTCTACGTGTCGAGTTTTACGAACTCTAGAGCCTGTTTCGGGATTTTTGTACCCAAACGGCTCAAAAAAACATTATTTTTTTTTAAAAGTTATGTGGAAAAACTTCATAACTCTCCCCTCGGGTGTTCGGCGACCGTGTCGTTTGTTCCCATACGCCACTCATGCCAAGACCTTTCTACGTGTGAAGTTTGACTGACTCTAGAGCCTGTTTCGGGATCTTAGTACTTAAATGGCTCGGAAAACATTGTTTTCTTTTTTTTTTTTTAAGTTAACTAGAAAAAATTCACATCTCCCACCTCGGGAGTCGGGCAATCGAGCCGTTTGTTCTCACACGCCACTCGTGCCTAGACCTTCCTACGTGTTAAGTTTGACGGAGTCCGGATACCGCTTTGGGATTTTAGTACCTAAACGGCTAGGAAAACATTGTTTTTTTTTTTAAGTTAAGTCGAAAAACTTCACAACTCCCACCCCGGGAGTTCGATGACTGAGCCATTTGTTCCCACATGTCACTTGTGCCTAGACCTTCGTATGTATCAAGTTTAACGGACTCCGAATACCATTTCGGGGTTTTAGTATCTAAACGGCTCCAAAAAAAAAATTTTTTTTTTTTTTTTAAGTTAAGTGGAAAAACTTAACAAGTCCCACCCAGGCAGTCTGGCGACCGACCCGTTTGTTCCCACATATCACTCGTATCTAGACCTTCCTACGTGTCAAGTTTGACGGACTCCGGATACCGTTTTGGGATTTTAGTTTCACACCGTGGGACCAAACTGAAACATTTATATTCCATTTCTTAATATGACAATTGTGCATAAATTGTAAGATCAGTCTCAGAAGTTTGTTCCCATACTCCCGGTTTATTTCTTCGAACAAGGTTGGATTTTTCATAGATTCATAACCTTCCTGGCTCATGAATGCTGCAAACTCATGAAAACTTATTGTATTATCTCCATTGTCGTCCATCGTGTTAAAGAACTCCTTCACCAGTTTCTTCCCTTTGTTAGGCACAGCTTCATAATAAGCCTTTGCAGTCTGACGTATCTCCTCCATTGTATACTCTTAACTTTGTTTTGTATTTCTTGTAATTTACCGAATCAAACAAAGAAAAGCTTATATATATAGGCAAAAGCTTACAAGGAGAATAGGAAATTACAAGGACATTTGATGCGGATCGTATAGCTGACGAGTACTTGGAGACGCGGAGGCGGCGATATACCCGGACCGGGGATCGACAAACTTCAATTGACCGTAACTTTTGACTCGTAACTCCGTTTCGCCATTATAATATGTCGTTGAAAAGGTATTAGAATATGAAATGATTTTTCGGCCTAGGAAATCGCGAAAAAATGCTTCTAAGTGTCGTTTTGGCCTGTTTTGTTTTCTTTGGGCTTTTTTTTTTGCTTTGGGCCTTTGTTTTTTTTTTAATTAATCCGGTTTGTCCCGGGCAGCGTGATTCTTCGTGTAAAATGATAAGGAAACTGTAAGAGAAATGAAAACTTGCATCAATAAGGTCTTCTGCTCCGCGTGAAGCTGCCGGTTGGGACGTATTTTTCTGCCAAGTAAGTTCTTGAATGCTTCCATGGATTTGATTTCAGTACAGGCGAGACCTTTTCAAAATTTGTTATAAGTCACTATTGCCATGCTTTGTCCTGTAGATATTTATTTCTTTGGTGGACTGACTTAATGCTTTTGAGTCTATTTGTCTTCATTAACAGCTAAACGAAAATTGATAACTTGCTGACTTTTTTCCGAGCAGCCCTACCTAGAACTTGTTTCTTTGATGGCCATTGGTTGATCCTTGTCAATCTGTTGTTGTCATCGTTCATCACTAGTTGTTGAGTTGTAGTACTTGACCAGTTTCAACTTTTCACCAATATCTAACACATTTTAAGAGTTTAGTATTATCTAAAGAAGAATTTTGAACAAACAATCAAAGGTTGTCTAACACATGTTTACCAGAAGGGAAACGGAATCGGAAAATGATAAGGGAAATGAAAACATGAAACGTGGTTCAAAAAAATTATGAAAAACTGAAAATGCTAGATATTATATTTAAATAGGAAATTTACAAAAAAAAGTATATTAAAAACCTTGAAAATCGGTAGTATAGAGTATTTAGAATACTTTTATAATCAAATACAATACTAATACTACACAATATCGATAGAATTTTATTAAAAATACATATATTATTGGTAAGCAATAAGAATTAAGAGTATGAAAAATACTAAAATTATGAGAAGCGAGTTTCTAAGAAGTTTTCACGATATTTTTTAAGAGTTTATGATAATTATTTTTTAGATTATGGTATAGTTTTGGAATCGTTTCCTAAAAGTTTCCTAAAAATTTTTATGAGGGTGTCGTCTCCGTTCTAAAAACAAGTTTCCGGTAAGCATATTTCCTGGAAACTATGGTCTTTCACAAACAAATAAAGGGTGCCATGTCTAACTGATGGGTTAAGTTAATTGCCTTTGATGAATGGTTTGTTTCAACAAGAAACTGTGGTATGATTAACAACGGCACCACGCACGTCATTCTTGTTTCGTCTTTCAAAAATGCAATTAGTCCCCGTATCAAGCAGGTACGTTCGGACCCCATCGAATAATGGAGACTTACTGCATGAAACTGGTGATTGATAGCACATTGCTAGACTATTTACATGCTCATTGGTCTTTGATTGTATGTAATGCTGAATTGCTTGAGAATGGTCATGGAATCACTATGAAATTCGGTCATATATATATACACATATAGAAGTAGTTATAATTCACTTTCTCGTATTGATCTGTAAGAACCAACGGAAGCTTATATAGCCAACGTTTTACGGACATCATATTATATTGAGAAGAGGGTAATCACCATAGAGATAGAAATAGGAGAAAGAAACAACGAGAACATTGCTTCTCACAAGGACGAACACTACTAAAGGCTGTTATGCCGTCGCAAAAAGTCATCAGCATTGGGATGTGACGGCATATTCGCAACGAATCTGCTAGGGTCACAAATACTCTTTGCAACGGCCAAGCGACGGCATGGGGTCACCATTTGCGACAGCATAACCCCGTCGCAAATACCAGTTGCCTTAGTAAAATTAATTGCGCCTGCTGATATGCCGACGGTAATAACTTATTAGTAGCGATTCAAAGCCGTCGCAAATAGCAACGGTTTGAAACCTCAAAAAAAAGCTTTAGCAACAGTAATGCCAGTCACAAAAAGTAGACCCATTAACAGAATAATATGCAGCCACATTTGATACTTTTTGCGATGGTTTTGAACCCGTCGCTAATACCTTCTTTTAAAAAAAAATTTCGCATATAAATGATGAATAAATTTGTAGCTTTTTTTTTTACCTGATAAAATGTACATTTAACATTATACAAATAACAAAATCATTATACTAATGACAAAATTCATGCATTCATTCAAATCCAAATATTTATAAATATGTGTAACAAAATAAACTAACACATATTTTACACATTGTCTCCAAACAAACATTATCTCCCATTAAAATTCATAAAATAAAAAATTATATATAGTGTCTCGCAAAATAACATTACAAATCCATAATCCATAGACAAAAAGAGAGTTTTAAGTCGATTGCAAAATATGCCGATAAATAAACACCAAAGATCGATCCATTCCTTGCAAATAACCTAAAAAGAAAAAAAAAATATTAGAAAAAATAATGAACATATCAGAGACAATGAAAAAATATGCATAGAAATAAATAGGCTTCTTAAAAGAAAAATTGGAGATTTTAGTTTCCAAACGGCCCGAAAAACATTATTTTTCTTAAAAAGTTTGTTCCCACATGTCACTCGTGGTTAGACATTCCTACGTGTCATGTTCGATGAACTCCGAAGCCCGTTTCGGGATTTTAGTATCAAATGGCTCTGAAAACATTAATTGTTTTTTAAAGTTAAGTGGAAAAACTTCACAACTCCCACCCTGGGAATCTGGCGACCGAACTGTTTGTTTCCACAGGTCACTTGTGCCTAGACCTTCCTACGTGTCAAGTTTGACAGACTCTAGATATTGTTTCGGGATTTTAGTACCAAAACGGCTAGGAAAACATTGTTTTTTTTTTTTTTTTTAAGTTAAGTGGAAAAACATCACAAGTCCCACCACAGGAGTCTGGCGACCAAGCTGTTTGTTTCCATACGTCATTTGTGCCTCGACCTTTCTACGTGTCAAGTTTCACGGACTTTGGATACCGTTTTGGGATTTTAGTACCTCAACGGCTCGGAAAACATTGTTTTTAATTTTTTAAGTTAAGTGGAAAAACTTCACAACTTCCACCCCAAGAGTCCGGCGACCGTGCCGTTTATTCCATCATGTCGCTCATGTCTAGACCTTCCTACGTGTTAAATTTAATGGACTCCGGAGCCCATTTCGGGATTTTAGTCTCCAAACGGCTCGAAAAATATTTTTTTTAAAGTTACGTGGAAAAACATCCCATCTCTCACCTCGGGAGTCCGGCAACCGTGCCGTTTGCTTTCACATGTCACTCATGCCTAGACCTTCCTATGTGTCAAGTTTGACCGACACCGGAGCTCATTTTGGGATTTAGTACCTAAACGGCTCGTAAAACATTGTTTTCTTTTTTAAGTTAAGTGGAAAAACTTCACAACTCCCACCCTGAGATTCCGGCGACCGTGCTGTTTGTTCCTACACGTCACTTGTGGCAAGACCTTCCTACGTGTTAAGTTTGACGGACTCTCGACCCCGTTTCGGGATTTTAGTACCCAAACGCCTCAAAAGATATTATTTTTTTTAAGGTTAAGTGGAAAAACTTCACAACTTTCACCCCGGGAGTCTGGCGACCGTGCCGTTTGTTCCCACACGTCACTCGTGCCTAAACCTTCCTACGTGCCAATTTTGACATACTCTAGAGACCGTTTGGGGATTTTAGTAACTTAATGGCTCGAAAAACATTGAAGTTAAGTGGAAAAAATTCCCAACTCCCACCCCGAGAGTCGAATGACCGTGCCGTTTATTCTTACACGTCACACGTGTCTAGACCTTCTTAAGTGTCAAGTTTGATAGACTCTGGAGCTTGTTTCGCGATTTTAGTACCCAAACAGCTCGAAAAATATTTTTTTTTTGAAAGTTAAAGTGGAAAAAATTCAGCACTCTCGTCACTTGTGCCTAGACCTTCTTACGTGTCAAGTTTGACGGACTTCGGATCCCGTTTCGGGATTTGAGTACCCAAACGGCTCGAAAAACATTATTTTTTTTAATGTTTCATGAAAAAACATCACAACTCTCACCCCAAAAGTCCGGCGACCGTGCCATTTATTCTGCCACATCACTCGTGCCTAGACATTACTACGTGTCAAGTTTGATAGACTCCGGAGCCGGTTTTGGGATTTTAGTACCTAAACGTCTCGGAAAACATTGTTTTTTTTTTTTTAAAGTTAAGTGGAAAAAAATCACAAGTCCCACCTCGGCAGTCCAGCAACCAAGCCGTTTATTTCCACACGTTACTCGTGGCTAGACCTTTTTATGTGTCAAGTTTGGCGGACTTCGGATACCATTTCGGTATTTTAGTACTTAAACGGCGTGGAAATTATTTTTTTTTTAAAGTTAAGCGGAAAAACCTCACAAATTCCACCCCAAGAGTCCGGCAACCATGCCATTTATTTCCACATGTCACTCCTGTCTAGACCGTCCTACATGTCAAGTTTGATGGACTCCGGAGCCCGTTTCGGGATGTTAGTTCCCAAACGGCACGAAAAGCATTTTTTTTTAAAGTTATGTTGAAAAACAACCCAACTCTCACCGTGAGAGTTCGGAGACCGTGTTGTTTGTTCTCACACGTCACTCGTGCCTAGACCTTCCTATGTGTCAAATTTGAGCCGGTTTTGGGATTTTAGTACCTAAACGGCGTGTAAAACATTGTTTTTTTTTATTTTTTTAAGTTAAGTGGAAAAACTTCACAACTCCCACCCCAAGAGTCCGGCGACCGTGCTATTTGTTCCTACACGTCACACGTGGCAAGACCTTCCTACGTGTCAAGTTTGACGGATTCCAGAGCCCATTTCGCGATTTTAGTACCCAAACGGCTCAAAATTTTTTTTTTTTTTTTAAAGTTAAGTGGAAAACTTCACAACTCTTACCCCAGGAATCCGGCATCCGTGCCATTTGTTCTCACATGTCATTCGTGCCTAGACCTTCCTACGTGACAAGTTTGACGGACTCCGGAGCCCGTTTCGGGATTTTAGTACCCCAACGCCTCGGAAAACATTGTTTTTTTTTTTTTTTAAAGTTAAGTGGAAAACTTCACAACTCCCACCCTAAGAGTCCAGCGACCGTGCCGTTTGTTCCTACACGTCACTCGTGTCTAGACCTTTCTAGGTGTCAAGTTTGACGGACTCTGGAGCCCGTTTAGGGATTTTAGGATGCAAACGGCTCAAAAAACATTATTTTTTTTTAAGGTTAAGTGGATAAATTTCACTACTCTCACCCCGGGAGTCCGGCAACTGTGCCGTTTGTTCCCACATGTCACTTGTGTCTAGACCTTCCAATGTGTTGAGTTTGACGGACTTCAGAGCCCGTTTTGGGATTTTAGTGCCTAAGCGGCTCAAAAAACATTGTATTTTCTTCTTTACGTTCAGAGGAAAATTGTCACAGCTCCCACCCCGAGAGTCCGGCGACCGTGCCATTTGTTCCTACACGTCACTCGTGTCCTGACCTTCGTACGTGTCAAGTTTGACGGACTCCGTAGCCCTTTTTGGGATTTTAGTACCAAACGGCTTGGAAAACATTACTTGTTTTTAAATTAAGTTGAAAAACTTTGCAACTCTCACCCCGAGAGTCCGGCGACCCTGCTGTTTGTTCCCACACGTCACTCACGGCTAGACCTTCCTACGTGTCACGTTTGACGGAATCTGGAGCTCGTTTTGGGATTTTAGTACCTAAACGGCTTGGAAAACATTATTTTCTTTTTTTTAAGTTAAGTGGAAAAACTTCATAACTCCCACCCCAAGAGTCCAGTGACCGTGCTGTTTGTTCCTACACGTCACATGTGGTAAGACCTTCCTACATGTCAAGTTTGACGGATTCCAGAGCCCGTTTTGCGATTTTAGTACCCAAACGGCTCAAAAATTTTATTTTATTTTAAAGTTAAGTGGAAAATCTTCACAACTCTCACCCCGGGAATCCGGCGTCCGTGCCGTTTATTCTCACAAGTCATTTGTGCCTAGACCTTCCTACGCGCCAAGTTTGATGGACTCTGGAGCCCGTTTCAAGATTTTAGTACCCCACCGCCTCAGAAAACATTGTTGTTTTTTTTTTAAGTTAAGTGGAAAACTTCACAACTCCCACCGTGAGAGTCCGGTGACCGTGCCGTTTATTCCTACACGTCACTCGTGTCAAGACCTTTCTACGTGTCAAGTTTGACGGACTCTGGAGCTCGTTTCGGGATTTTGGTACCCAAACGGCTCCGAAAACATTATGTTTTTTTAAAGTTAAGTGGAAAAAATTCAAAACTCTCGCCTCGGGAGTTCGGTGACCGTGACGTTTGTTCCCACAAGTCACTTGTGCCTAGACCACCTACGTGTCAAGTTTGATGGACTCCGGATACCATTTCGGGATTTTAGTATCTAAATGACTCGAAAAACAATGATTTTTTTTTTTGAAGTTAAGTGGAAAAACATCACAACTTCTACCTCGAGAGTCCAACAACCGTGCAGTTTGTTCCTACACGTCACTTGTGCTTATACCTTCTTATGTGTCAAGTTTGGCGGATTTCGGATCCCGTTTCAGGATTTTAGCACCAAAACGGCTCGAGAAACATTATTTTTTTTTTAAAGTTAAGTGGAAAAACTTCACAACTCTCACCCTGGGAGTCCGGCGACCAAGCATTTGTTCCCACACGTCACTCGTGCCTATACCTTCCAACGTGTTAAGTTTGACGGACTCCGAATACGGTTTCCGGATTTTAGTACCTAAACGGCTTGGAAAACATTGTCTTTTTCTTTTTTACGTTATGTGGAAAAACTTCACAACTCCCACCTCGAGAGCCCAGAGACCGTTCTGTTTGTTCCCACAAGTTACTCGTAACTAGACCTTCCTACGTGTCCTGTTTGACGGACTCCGAATACTGTTTCGGGATTTTAGTACCTAAACGGCTCGAAAAACATTGTTTTTTTTTTTTTTAAAGTTAAGTGGAAAAACTTAACAACATCCACCTTGAGTGTTTGACAACCATGCTGTTAGTTCCTACACGTCCCTCGGGTCTAGACCTTCGTACGTGTCAATTTTGACAGACTCCGGATTCCATTTTAAGATTTTAGTTCCCAAATGGCTAGAAAAACATTATTTTTTTTTAAAGTTCTTTGGAAAAGCATCGCAAGTCCCTGGGAGTTCGGCGACCGTGCCGTTTGTTCTCACACGTCACTCGTGCCTGGACCTTCCAACTTGTCAAGTTTGACTGACTCCGGAGCCCGTTTTGGGATTTTAGTTCTTAAACGGCTCGAAAAACATTGTTTTTTTTTAAAGTTAAGTGGAAAAAGTTAACAACTCCCACCCTGAGAGTCCGGCGATCGTGCTGTTTGTTCCTACACGTCACTGTTGTCTAGACCTTCGTACGTTTCTAGTTTAAAGGACTTCGGAGCCCATTTCGGGATTTTAGTACCCAAACGGCTCAAAAAACATTATTTTTTTTAAGTTTAAGTGGATAAATTTCACTACTCTCACCGCGGGAGTCTGGCGACTATGCCGTTTGTTCCCACACGTCACTTGTGTTTACACCTTCCAATGTGTCAAGTTTGATAGACTCCAGAGCCCGTTTTGGGATTTTAGTACCTAAACGGCTTGGAAAACATTGTATTTTTTTTTTTTAAGTTTAGAGGAAAATTTTCACAACTACCACCTCGAGAATCCGGCGACCATGCCATTTGTTCCTACACGTCACTCGTGTCTAGAACTTTCTACATGTCAAGTTTGACGGACTCCATAACCCTTTTTGGGATTTTAGTAAAAAAAAGGCTCAAAAAACATTATTTTTTTTTAAATTAAGTTGAAAAACTTTGCAACTCTCACCCTGGGAGTCCGGTGACCCTGCTATTTGTTCGCACACGTCACTTACGGCTAGACCTTCCTACGTGTCAAGTTTGATGGAATCTGGAGCCTGTTTTGGGATTTAGTACCTAAACAACTCGGAAAACATTTTTATTTTTTTTTTAAGTTAAGTTGAAAAACTTCACAACTCCCACCCCGAGAGTTCGGTGACCGCGTTGTTTGTTCCTGCATGTCACTCTTGTCTAAACCTTCCTCCGTGTTAAGTTTAACGGACTCCGTAGCCTCTTTTGGGATTTTAGTACCCAAACGGCTCGAAAATGATTAGTTTTTTTTTAAACTTAAGTGGAAAAACTTCATAACGTTCGCCTCGGGAGTCCAGCGAACATGCCGTGTTTTTCCACATGTCACTCGTGCCTAGACTTTCCTACGTGTCAAACTTGATGGACTCCGGAACTTGTTTCAGGATTTTAGAACCTCAACGGCTCGGAAAACATTGCTTTTTTTTTCAAGTTACATGGAAAAACTTCAAAACTCCCTCTTGAAGAGAATGGTAGACCGTGCTGTTTGTTGCTACACGTCTCTCGTGTGTAGACCTTCCTATATGTCAAGTTTGACAGACTCCGGAGCCCGTTTTGGGATTTGAGTACCCAAACTACTTGGAAAACATTATTTTTTTTAAAGATTTAAGTGAGGAAAATTCACAACTCTCACCCCGGGAGTTCGGTGACTGTGCTGTTTGTTCTTACACGTCACTCGTGTCTAGACCATCCCACCTGTCAAGTTTGACGGACTCCGGATACCGTTGCGGGATTTAGTTTCTAAATGGCTCGGAAAACATTGGCTTTTTTTTTTTTAAAGTTAAGTGGAAAAACTTTACAACTCCCACTCTGAGTGTCCAGCGACCATACCGTTTGTTTCTAAACGTCACTCGTGTCTAGACATTCCTACGTGTCAAGTTTGGCGGACTCCAGAGCCCATTTCGAATTTTTGGTACCCAAACGGCTCGGAAAACATTTTTTTTTTAAAAGTTAAGTGGAAAAACTTCACAACTCCCACCCCTGAAGTCCAGCGACCGAGCCATTTAATCCCACACGTCACTCATGCTTAGACCTTCGCATGTGTCAACTTTGACGGACTCTAGATGCTGTTTCGAGATTTTAGTACCTAAACGGCTCGAAAAACATTGTTTTTTTTTTTTTAGGTTAAGTGAAAAAACTTCACAACTTCCACCTCAAGAGTCCAGCAACCGTGCCGTTTGTTCCTACACGTCACTCGTGTCTAGACCTTTCTACGTGTTAAGTTTGACGGACTCCAGAGCCCATTTCGGGATTTTAGTACCCCAACAGCTCGAAAGACATTATTTTGTTTTAAAGTTATGTGAAAAAACGTCACAAGTCTCACCCTGGGAGTCCGACGACCGCGTTGTTTGTTCTCACACGTCACTCGTGCCTAGACTTTCCTACGTGTCAAGTTTGAATGATTTTGGAGCCTAGTTTGGGATTTTAGTTCCTAAACGGCTCGAAAAACATTGTTTTTTTTTAAAGTTAAGTGAAAAAACTTCACAACTCCTACCCCGAGAGTCTGGCTATCGTGCTCTTTGTTCCTACACGTCACTCATGTCTAGACTTTCGCACTTGTCAAGTTTGACGGTTCGGAGCCTGTTTCTGGATTTTAGTACCCAAACGGCTCAAAAAACATATATATATATATATATATATTTTTTTTAAGGTTAAGGGGATAAACTTCACTACTCTTAGCCCAGGAGTCCGGCGACCGTGCCGTTTGTTCCCACACATCACTTATGTCTAGACCCTCCTACGTGTCGAGTTTAATGGACTTTAGAGCCTGTTTCTGGATTTGAGTACCTAAATGACTTGAAAAACATTGTATTTTTTTTTTTCAAGTTCAGAGGAAAATCGTCACAACTCCCACCCCAAGAGTTCGGCGACCATGCCAGTTGTTCTTATACGTCACTCGTGTCTGGACCTTTCTATGTGTCAAGTTTGACGGACTCTGTAGCCCGTTTCGGGATTTTAGTACCAAACGACTTGGAAAACATTATTTTTTTTTTTAGGTTAAGTGGAAAAAATTCCCAAGTTCTGCCCCGAGAGTCTGATGACTATGCTGTTTGTTCCTACACATCACTCGCGTCTAGACCTTCCTACGTGTCAAGTTTGATGGACTCTGGAGCCCTTTTCGGGATTATAGTACCCAAACGGCTTGAAAAACATTATTTTTTTAAAATTTAAGTAGAAAAACTTCACAAATCTCACCCCGGCAGTCCTGCAACCGTCCCATTTGTTGCCACACGTCACTTGAGCCTAGACCTTCCTACGTGTGAAGTTTGAGGGAGTCCGGAGCTCGTTTCGGGATTTTAGTAACTCAACGGCTTATAAAACATTATTTTTTAAAGTTAAGTGGAAAAACTTCACAACTGCCCCTTGAGAGTCTGGCGACCTGTCATGCCCAGATTTTTCGCACTCGAGGAATACACACACAAGCGGGAAAAACACTGTACTCTCTCGTTAGAACTCACCCTCCTAGAAGAATGAGTGCGACTATGTTTGAATTGAAAATTGGTTTGAATAAAGGGCTTTTGAAAAAAGTTTGGAGTCGCCACTTAACTTGATTAAGGTGAGTTAGGTCACCTAAAAACTAAGCATAATCCGAAGACTACACTTAGGGTTTTTGGAAAAGGTTTTTGAAAATACCATCTCAAGAGAGGGTTTTTAAGAAAAATTGGTTGTTTGGCAACCTTTAGAAAACATTTAGCCCTTTTTTGAAAATAACTCCATTTTGGTCTTTCGAAATCAGTGATCTAGGTTCAGAGGTTAGTTACGTGTAGGGAAGACGCACTAAGCTATCACCCTACCCCACCCTTGTGGTACCTACATGTCTATTTACCCTAGATTCACCTATAAGAGTCTTCAAGTAACAAATGTTCAGTCTTATCCACTTTAGAAAAAGAAATGTTTAAAAAGAAACGAGCATGATACATGATGTGCAAGTGCAAAAAAATAGAGTAGGAAAACAAATTTGGAAATAGATTTGAAAAGAAATTGATTTGATTTAAAGAGATTTGAAAAGATAGAGTTAAACTTGGAACGGAAAAGAGATTTGAAAAGAGTTATGGAATTGGAAACTTGAAAAATGTTCTGAAATTTGAGACTTGCAAAAGGTTGTGGAATTGGAGATTTGAAAAAGGTTGTGACCGCACCCATGAGGGTTGCCTACGTATCCTTTTGGAGGAATCAGGTCAGTTGTAGTTCGGACAAGAGTCCGATAGAAAATAGAAGGTTGGATTGGAAGAAGAAATTAAATTGAAATTTGGATTTGATTTGAATTTAGAATAGAAGATTGAAATTTGAAATGGAAGAATAGAGACCCTAGACCTAGGAAGATAGGACTTAGAAAGGACTCGAGATTAAGATAGACTTGACTCAAATGTTGGACTTGGAAGATCGAAGAAAGATTGGATTTAGGAAGGGTTCGAATTAGGAAATGTCCGATTTAGGAAAGTTTCAAAATAAGAAAGTGTCACTTTTGGAAAGTTTTGCTTTAGGAAAGTTTCATCTTAGGAAAGATTTCGAATTAGGAAAGTTTCATTTTAAGAAAGGTTTCAAATTAGGAAAGTTTCAATTTAGAAAAGTTTTGAAATAGGAAAAGTTCAACTTAGGAAAGTTTCGAGTTTGGAATGTTTTGAAATAAGGAAGTTTTGAAAACTAGAAAGTTTTGAGTTTAGAAAGTTTTAGATTTAGAAATATTTGAAGTTTAGGAAAAGTTTAGAATTTTAGGAGGTTTTAAAGTTTAAGTCTTAGAAAGCACTTGATGTTAGGAAAGGTCTAAGTTTAAGAAAGATTTGAAAACTTAGATTTGGAAAGTTAAGATTTGAAAAGGGATAGAATTAGGAAAGGGTTGAATTAAGAAAGATTTGGAAGCCTAATGTTTAAGGAAAGATCTAAAAGTTTAAGTTTAGAAAACTTAAGATTTAGGAAAGTAGGAGATAAGGAAGGAGTTGAATTAGGAAAGATTTGGGTTTGGAAGGATTGAAATTCCTATTTCCTAAAGTAAGGGATTGGATTTTGTTTATAAAAAGAGATGTTTTGATTTTGTTTTCCAAAACGGAGGATGGGATCTAGTTTCCTAAAGGGGAGATTGGGTTTGGTTTCCTAAAGGGAAGATTGGATTTGGCATGGATTTGGAAAGATGAAATTTTGGAAATTCTAGTTTTGGGAAGACTATAGTTTTGACGTAGAAAAGAGGTTTTGCAAATACGTATAGTTTTGATGTAGAAAAAAAGAGGTTTTGGAAACTTAGGTTTTGAGGCCAAATTAAGGGATTGGAAATCATGTTTTTAGGAAGGAAAATTAGTGGACTCTGAGGAAAGAGATTTTTAGAAAGTGAGTTGTTTGGAAAGAGAGATTTTTAGAAAGAAATCCTAGAGAGGAGTTTCTAAAAAGTGAATTTTGAAAAGGGAGAGTTTTTGGAAGGGGATTTTTGGAAGAAGATTGTTAGAAGGAATTTCTAGGAAAGAGATTTAGGGAGAGAGTTTTCTAAGAAGGAAACCTAGGGAATGTTTTTAGAAAGTGAATTTTGAGGAGTGTTTTTGTAAAGGAGTTATTGGAAAGAGTTTTTCTAAGAAGAAGACCTAGGGAGTGTTTTTAGAAAGTGAATTTTGAAGAGAGTGTTTTGGAAAGGAATTTTTAGGAAGTTTTGAAAAATAGATTTTTGGAGGGAGTTTTTAGAAAACAATTTTGGAAAGAAGAGTTTTAGGAAAACATGTTGAAAAGGAGGGTTTTAGAAAGAGTGACTTTGAAAGGAGAGTTTTTAGAAAGTATAAAAATGTCTCACTTTCCTAAAGCGATTCTAACCATAAGAAGGGTAGAACCACTTTAAGAAAGTGGTTTTGAAAACAACAAGAATTTGAAATTATGGACCATATTGGTCACTTTAAATGTAACACTTTCCTAAAGCAACCCTAGCCATGGAAAGGCTAGAATCACCATAGGATTGTGATCTTGAAAACAAGTTTTGAAAAAGAAGATTTTGATGTTAGTTTTGATGCAAGCTTTTGAATACAAGTTTGAAAATGAATTTTGGAAGAACGCAAGATCATGATATGCACAATGCAAATTGGGGTCGTGAACATACAAGGTTAAAGGCTTCACCACATAATCAAGAGAGGCCGAACCCACATGGCCTCCGGTTAAGCTTAAAGAAAGCCCCTGACACAGAGACTCTCCAATAGCCTAATCCTACACATGGACCTGGAACTCCCTTGTTTCAAGCATGCAAGAAGGGGGGGGAAGAATATGGGGGATTAAAATAGAAGAAAACCCAAGTGGGTTAGGAGTGAGAAGAGAGGGGAGAAGATGGATAACCGTAAATAAGAAGCCTACCTTGTGTCTTCTTTATTTTGCTTAGCTTTGCGCGCTTTTCTTTGCTTGTCTTGTTCGGTCTTCATTTCAATCTTCAAGAGTTTTTCTTCAATCTTCAAAGCTTCAGATTGCAGCACTTCAAGTCTTTAAAGGAGGCTTTGAAGGTTAGTGTATGAGTGTACAGAAGTGTATGTGAGTGTATAGAAGGCTAGGGTTTGTGTATGGAGGTTAGGGTTTGGAAAACCTAAAGAGACTAGGGTTTAGAGAGGCTACGAGCTCTGTATATTGAAGAGTAGGGTTTTTGGACTGAGTTGACGGACCTCCTTCACGCTGGAGGAGGCTCTATGTTTATAGAGATGGGATAGACCTGGCGCCTGTTGCAGTGGCGCTAGGACAAAATTCCTCTTGGCGCCACTAGGAGTGGCGCCAAGCCATTTTTTGGCTTGTAGTGGCACCAACAAGTTAGGAAAGTTTGTTAAGTCGGCAAGCAACGTATCTTTGACAGATTTGGGCGCCTGTACTAGTGACTGCCATGCAATTTTTAGCCTAGCTTCACTAGGAGTGACTCTAGAAAGTTCGGGAATGGTTCGAAGGGTCGGGAATGACCCGGAAGGCCAAAAAAGGACATGAACACTCAAAATAATGTCCCGGAGGTAGTAGACTTGAAAAAGGATGACATGATTTGTCGGAAGGGTTGACCGAGCCATTAGGGGCAAAACAATCAACTGGATCAGAAAGCTACCGGGACGGACTCAGAATGTCTCGGAAGAAAACTCAAGATTTGGAAACATTATTTAGAATATTCCCAAAGGTTACCGGTTTGATACTCTGAGCTAGTGTAGTCGGAAAAGGCAACTAGCCCACCAGGGGCAAAACGGTCATTTTGCACCGGGTTTATCGGAACTGACTCGGAATGATCCGAAAAGATAAAGAAAGGTTGAGAATACTATAAAAAGCAATCTCAGGAGATTACTGGTTTGATACCCAGAGCCGGTGTGGCTAGAAAAAAGGCAACCGACCAACTAGGGGTAAAACGGTCATTTTGCACCGGGTTTGCCGGAACTGACTCGGAATGATCCGGAAAGATAACAAAAGGTTGAGAACACTATAAGAAGCATTCTCGGGAGGCTATCGGTTTGATACCCAGAGCCGTTGTGGTCCCTGGGGCGTTCGAATGCCTAGGGGCAAAATGGTCATCTTGACTGGAAAGTCTCGGAATTGGCCCGAAACTGACCAGAAGGCACCTAATCATGCTGGATTGCTTTTAAGACAATCTTGGAAGATTGGACTTACCGTTCTAAGGACTCAAGTGTGTTCTCGAGAAACATGCCGGAAAAGGCCCAAGGGGCAGTTTGGTCTTTTTTCACCGAAGTGGGCTAGTAGGCACCGGTGTTGACCTGGGTTCTGAGTGTTTCCGCCACTTTGATGGCGGTTGGGTGATACAGGGGTTTGTTGGCAATTCCCTATATCGATCTGCTTGTGAGTATTTCCGTTACTCTGACGGTTGCGATGTTTGCGAGTATTTCTGCTACTTTGACGGTTCGCGATCATTCCCGAGACTGCCTAATCTCGGAAAGTTGCTAAAGGGACTTAGCGCTTGAGAATTCAACTCTCTGGAAAGGCGTGCCTGAAATGGACATTTCTGCATTGGCGGGCTAGTAGGCGCCAAAGGTGGACCGTTCTACCATCTAGGGGACTTGGGGTCTCGTCCTGGTCGACAGGTTAAATGGGGACTTACCATCTTCGGAAAGAAGTGCCTGAAGGAATATGGAAAGGGGTCTTGTCGTCTTCGGAAAGATGTGCCTGATGGAATAGATTTACCGTCTCGAGGAATCAACTGTCTCGAGAGACGGATTGGAATTAGAAAAGGAATTGGAAAGGGGACTTACCATCTTCGGAAAGACGCGCCTGATTTGGAATTGGAAAGGGGACTTACCGTCTTTGGAAAGACACGCCTGATTTAGAATTGGAAAGGGGACTTACTATTTTCGAAAAGACGTGCCTAATTTGGTATTGGAAAGAGGATTTACCGTGTTCAGAAAGACGTGCCTATTGGAATTGGAAAGGGGACTTACCATCTTCAGAAAGACGCGCCTAATGGAGTTGGAAAGGGGACTTACCGTCTTCAGAAAGACGTGCCTGATGGAGTTGGAAAGGGGACTTACCGTCTTCAGAAAGACGTGCCTAATTTGGAATTGGAATGGACAATGACCCTAAGGGCATTTTGGTCATTTTGCCTCTATTTGGGCCTGGTGGGCCCGCGAAGCAATGGATAGACGGGATTAGACTTAGAGAGTTGATTTCGATTGGAATACATCCATATTGACTTGAGTATAAGTCTAGACGGACCGTAGACTATCGAGCGGTCAAAAATGGGGTGCTTACTGTCGCCCTTCTTTTTCTGTCTTTACTTGTCGAAGATAGAAAACTATAAAGTAAGAGTCCCATGTTGACTGCGAGACAGTTGGAGGGACGGACATTGGGAATTTTTTGACAACAGGGTTCGAAAATGGATGTTGGGCCTAAAAGGCCTTCGAAAATGAGTTTTGGCGGGAAAAAGGGCAAAGTTGCCCATTATTTGGAAACTGGAGCCACTAGGAGTGGCGTCTTCGGCAAAGTTAGCTTGGCGCCTTTGCTAGTGGCACCAGACTTGGGATTAAAACCAGAAAAATTCTGGTTTGAACACTTGCGGTATTTTGAAGAGTTTGTGGAGAATCAAGAGTCTTTTTGTGGAAATCGACTTGAACCTTGAAGGGGCACTTCTTGGGGATCACGAGTGATTGCCGAAAGGAGACTATGTCGCCGGAAGAAAAGATTTCGCCGGAGAACTCCCAAAAAGTGAGTTTTTGAATTTTTAGTTATTTTGATGTGTAGAATTTTGTTTGAATCATGTGAATAGTAGTAATCGATGTTTTGACATGCTTTGAACACTGTGGTGAAGTTATTTTTGTATTTTGGTGCTTCTTTGATTGAATTTAAATGATTTTACATGATTATGTGAAGAGGGTTTTCTGTAGGAATTGGGAGTTTGTTCCTACAGGCTTGGGCATTGGGTTTTCTGGCTAAATTTTTATGCCATGTGCTTTAGAAAAATGTGTTTAACAACCGTGTGAAGTTTCATGATTTTTTGAAAACTTGGTGAGTTTTTTATTTTTTGAAAAATAGAAAAATAGTAAGAAAATTAGGAAAATGTGAAAACTCAAGAAATTGATGAGATTTTTAGAGTTTAAAATTTTGAAAAATGTAGGAATTTTTTAGAAAACATTTGAAATGATTTTGAGAAATTTTAGGAGAACTTTGAAAACCATTGATTTATTAGAGAAATAAAACATGTGTTTTGAAAATTTTGAAAATTTAAAAAGTGTGCACGGGTGCTGACGTTATGTGATTGTAACGTTGTGAAGTGCACTGTTTGTGTTTTTGTGTTGATGTCATGGGTGTTGTAGGGACCATTTTTAAGTAGAACTCTGCCGAAATTTTTAGAAATTCAGGAAAAGAGTTAGATTGAAATCTTTTTGAAGGAAAAAGACAGAAAACTCTTGAGATTTGATTTGAAGTTGGAAAATCGAAAGGTGTAGGAAATTTATTTTGACTTATCATTTGAACTCTTTTTTATTGTTTGTTGTTTATTTTATTTTACTTTATTATGTTATTATTTATTTGTATGTATGGTATATTAACACTTCTTACCTTGGCTTACCTTTTCAGGATGACAGATGCGGGTGATGACGGTTCTGAGAAGAGACGCTGCTCGGGGAAGCCGGCTCGGATAGATTCCACCAGTGGCTCCAATCGGTCTAGGGGTAGCTGACGGTCTACTGGGTAGGCATCGTCTAGCTAGAGTAGTCGGGGGAGTAGGCCACTTGTCGACCCTTTTCCTCCAATTGAGCAGGCCTTTGTCGAGGAGATTGGTGCAGAAGAGGAGGTACTGGGTCTGGGCGACCAAGTCACTGGCTATGGGAGAGCCTCCTCCAGGCACAAGCAGACAGATGCTAACTTAGGAGATCTGCAGGTACCGGATGTTCCACCACTCAGGGATCTTGCTTATCATCCTAGTGTATACTCCAGACAGCATTTGTCCCCTTCGCGGGTACATACAGCTTTTAGAGGGGCCGTTCATCAGGTCTTTGTGACTATGCAGCGGGCTGCCCCATCATATCGTGCCTTCTTGGTTGAGATCGGATTTGGAGCCTTCATGGGATTACAGGCTAACCGCCTGAATCGGCATTTGGTACTAGCGCTTGTTGAGAGGTGGTTCGGGGAGACCGGGACCTTCCACTTTGTCGGCTTTGAGTTAGGTCCCACTCCCTTGGATTGGGCGATCATCACAGGGCTTTCCTTTGTTGGCCGGAGGATCACTCTATAGTCAGTCAGTACAGACGAGGCATGTATTCTGCTGGACTTGCCTCCTCTTGAGTGTTCTGCCTTCCCAGTCTTTTGGCTCAGTCAGGATAACCACACCTTTGCTGCTGAGCCATCGCCTGCCAGGTGGGACATTATGAGACGGCGACTTGTTTTGTACATCATCTTTAACTGCTTCTGCAACAACAATAAGTCGCTTATGCCTTTTCATTTAGTGAGCATAGTAGCTGATCTTGGGGCTCTGTCTGAGCTGGATTGGTGGTCCTTCTCCTTTGGCTGCTTCATTCGGTCGATGCGGGTTCGTACTTCCTCCCGTTGGGCCAGCATGACTAGTTTCTGGCCCTTTCTTATCTGGTGGAGCTACGAGTACCTTCCTGTTTGTCGCCCTGCAGTTGTCGAGGATGACCTTTATCCTCGAGCTTTGAGGTGGGCTCGCGACCGGGTAGCCCAGCGATCGGAGATTACTGATTTTGTGACGCTCCAAGCTAACCTGGAGCTGATTGAGGCGAGGGATGTGACTTGGAGGCCTTTCATTGGATCAGTTCATTATGAGACAGTCCGGTACTTGGTCCCGTTGTCCCTGTCAAGGGCTGCTTTTCTCAGTGATGATACTTGGGAGTCCTATCTTGAAGAGCAACACTGGCGGCAGTTTCATGAGGAGTTCCGGTCAACAGGAGCTCCACCAGAGTATATGTTTTGGGCCTTGGTGGCGGGAGTGCTTATCCCCTATTAGGAGCGGTAGCCGGGTGCCGAGTTCCTGCTTTCTCCAGATACAGATTATGCTACGCACTTTGGGGCTCATTCTGTCGGTGCCTTCACTCGATTTGAGGTAGTAGTCGGCGGGTACGCTGTGGGTCAGGAGGTGGTTGACTTGTGGCGCCGAGTCGGGGGATACGTGCCCCAGGCTGAGTTTACTGCTGTAAGGGATCAGAGGGATCAATACCAGATAGAGCGCGACCAGTATCAGGCAGAGGTGGCTTCCTTGACGGCTTGAATAGCTCAGATGGGAGGTGGGGGGGGTATGTCGTCTTTTCTCCCCTTCTTTTTGCTCTGTTGTTGCTTAGTTCTTATTTCATGTGGTTGATTTCGATTCTATCTTTCCTGCAGGATGCTGGTGCTTCGAGAAGTTATCTGCCTCCTCCGATACCGGGTTTCGGGGATTTTGATTCAGATGACATTGACTTTGACCTGTGACAGATGCCCCTTGTGGAGACTCTGATCTTCTTTTGCCCTTTGTCCCTGAGATGTATTTATGTTAGACAGATTTATTTTGTAAGTTTTGTACAAAGATGGATATTTATGGTATTTAGATGCATGGATAAACAGATACATTTATGATCTTTACAGCTAGGCATATGATCAGATGTATGTGATGTATGATGATGTTATGTATTTATTACATGAGTTGATGTTAAACTGTGTTGGTGGCTTCTGTTTCTACAAGGGGGGTTATATCCTATGTATGCAAAACTCATATCGATTTTTTTTTTTCGTGAAAATGTATGCACATATTATAAATACATTAACTAATAGAATGATAAGGGGTGCTGTTGAACTCGATATCTTTGGGAATGGTAACTCCTTCCTTTTCGGGGGTCTAACCTCTCCTCTGGCTCGACTTTACCTTGATTGGATGATAGCACTTCGTACCTTTCTCGACCTTTTGATCGCCTCTAACTCTCTGCCTCGGGGTTAGTGTATATGATTATTGGGCTGAAACTCTCAACTCTCGAGGTTTTAGCAACAGCTTACCCGACCTTCAGCAGAGCGATAAGCGGCCAATCCTTTCAATCCGAGGAGACTTTGTTTGGGACCATAATGTAGGCTAGGTTATGGGGTTTCAGAAACAACGGGATATGCAGGCTCAAATTTGATATCTTTTTCAGTAGGGTTTAGATCCATGCCATCCTTGACTAATTTTCAGTAGGGTTAGCATCCTTCTTTAGCTTCGGCAACGTATCCAGCTCATTTAGATCAAACAATCTGTTTTCAATCAGAGTGGACTTTAGTAGGGTTGTAATGTAGGCCATGGTCTTAGGGTTTTGCAAGAAAGGGTAAAGGCTCGAACCTATTGTTTTTACTGGGTTTCTTTGTAACCTAGGATCACCTTTGAATTTCCTTCTTGCTTTTCACATGACTTCTCAGGTTGAAAATGACCCTTCTTTTTTAATCCTGTTGTATGCTTTTTGGGATAAACATGTCTTCCTTCTCTTTCAGCCTTCCTTTGAAGATGACTCAATCATGGTTTTCTTCAGGCCTTTCCTTAGAAGTTTTTTTTTGGCCTCTTGCCCCTTGGCAACTCTTTTCCTTCGCTTTGTCCTTTTTATCTTTTTCCTTTCTATGGAACAAGTAATTCTACCATCCTTTTTCCTTTAGACCTTTTCCTTAACAATCTAACCCAAAGTAGGCGGTGATCCTTAGGTTAGGGTTTTGTTGAGAAAAGATAGATGGCTCAACGGGTTTGGCAAGGAGTTGCTTCTGACTATATAGGAAATGAAATGAGGGCCTCTCTTCACTTTGAATTAGATTGCTTGATCTATAGAGCTTTTAATGCTGCCTTAGCACAGTGGGGGTGGATACCCTTCCTAGAGTTCTCAATTATTGTTTGCCTCAGCGTGGGGAAGACAGTCTTGGATCAGGGTTGACAAGAAAGATTTTTGCTTTTCACGATGCACTAGGGGCTAAGCAAAGGGAATATAAGCACATTCATTTATTCATTTATTTATTCTTTTATTTATATGTGGGGAAGTGAAATATGGCTCCTCTTCATTTTGATAAAGTAACCACACATCACTTAGCTTCAGTGTCTTGTAAGTGTTGCCTTTGGGTAGCTTCCTCACTCATCCTTATCCTCTCTCTCTTTGGAAAGCTGACCATTTGGCGAGTGGTTAACTCATGCTATCATCCCTTCAAGTCGGATCATTCCATAAGATAAACCACGCCCCTTGCGTAGAAAGTAGTTACCATTCACAAAAGACATATAAGATAGCAGCAGTAAATAAGAGGACTATCGTTTCATCACTATTATCATTTTTTATGGAAAGCATAGAGTTCTTGAGCAGTAAGAAAATGTAAACATCAATTTAAAGACAGGAAGTAAAAGGGATAGAAAGAAAGTGGGTAAAAACACCCCTCTCTTGTACACTTTTGATAGGATTCCTGCATTCTTTAATAGGGCTTTGGGATGATGCCCATATCAGCATTCCATCCGTGGTTGGGATTTTCAGCCAAGGTAGGATAAGTAGATGCTTCTCCTGGAGTTCCAAGTGAGTTAGTGGTGATGATGTAATTATCAGCTTTCTTGACCGTCCTGCCTTCATTTGTTTTCTCCGTAACTTTTCTGACAAACTAGTCCAGCGACTCGTCTTCTTCCAGCCTGATAGGTTGAGCCTGGGATTTTCTGCTCTAGCATCCAGCCGGGGCTCGGTGTTCCTCAGGTGTACACAATGGGAGATTCTTATTACTGAGTTTGGACAGCTCCTGGTCAATCCTCTTTATAGATTCATATATGAGTTCATCTTCGGGGGCCGGCATTCTATCGATGTTGCATCGTAACTGGGTATGAGTCTGTTCTATATCTTCACATTCCATTTCCTCCCCATCCTTGTAATATATCTCTTGGCATATAGCGAACCAAACCTTGTTGTTACCAAGTTTTGTAATGGGATTGACAGTGGGGTCTGGTGAAGAGTTTGTAGTGATGTTCGTAGCAGGACTTGCTGATCGTAAGTCAATAGTCTTGTTATCTATCAGGTCCTGAATCTTATACTTGAGGGTCCAGCATTTTTTGGTATCATGTCCTTGGCCGCCTGAATGGTACTTACAATATGCCTTTGGGTTAAAATAGGGTGGTAGAGGGCTAGGTCGAGGTTGAGGGGGTATAGGTTTCAAATATCCCACGGCGAGAAGATCAAAGTAAGCTGCGGTTTGAGTGCAAGCGAGTTTAGTTAAAACTTGATCTGTTGGTTTCACTCGCCTAGGTGCCCTAGATGACCTGACAGGTCGGGGATCAAGTTCCGGTGTGATGGCTATTAGGTTGGTGGTTTGGAAATTAAAAGGGTTTCGGGCTTTACGTTTCAAAGTGAGATAATTTTCGATGTCAAGGCTAAGCGAATGAGACTGGTAATCATAGGATAGATTATAGGATTTAGGGGTGTGGTTAAAGGTTGGTCTGAGAGATGCTAGAATACGTAAAACGGCTTGGGGATGTGGTTGGTGAGCAATGGTATGGGTGTGATCTTGGACTTCCCTCCTCATCCTTTTTCGTTCCTCATGGGTCTGAGCCTGCGAGGATTCTGCTTGCTTATGGGTTGCATGTGATAAGAGTGAAGAAAGCATGCCTTCCATTTCAGTCATCCTATGTCTGACTCCTCTTGCCTCTGCTAGTAATAGAGTTAAGGTATTAAGAGTAAGTAATTCCATGGGCGTTTCTTAGCTTTTGGCTTGTAAGACGGGGGAATGAGGAGAAGTACTTGAAACCAACAAAGGAAAAGAGTAAGTGTTTTATCTTGACAAGTCTTTATGCAATGCATGCTCTAGGGTGCCCCTCTTTAGGAGGGAAACTACATATGGTCTATTGGCTCACTTTTGGAGATAGGGGATTTGCTCCTGTATGCAGATGTCTTACCGTCAACTGGGAACCTTTCCTTCGTTCATGCATTTGTTCACTCAGTCATTCGCGGAAAATGAATAAATACATTTAACTTCGGATTTTAATATACACATGAATTGAAATACATTTAAACAGGGGGAAAGGAAACATGTTCCTTTGGGGATTCCACCTATCTAATTTTACAAAGGAAACCCTAAACTACTCTTGAGTCTTTGGATTCGCCTTCATTGGATTTGATGTCGAGGAGGTCGCTGAGAGACCTTATTGATTGGTTGCCCCTTGTCTTCTTGGCAACCCTATCTCCGTAAACATAGAGGGATTGGGGCCCCTCTTATGGAATGAATTGATGTGCATGCTGTGAGTCCTTAGGGTTACATGGGAACCCTTAGGGTTTAGGTAGGTTTAATACAAAGGAGAGTGAACTAGGTGTCACTCTCGATGGGTTGATCATATGCATGAGGATGCAGTGACTTGAGTTACTTGGAACTCTTGTCTTGATATGGAATACGGGATGCATGAAAATGGATGCATAGAGTATAAGGAGAAAGAATATAGTTGAAGTAAACATGCATGTATGTGCAATTAGACAAGCATTATAACAGTAAGAATACAGTCATTATAACAACAGGAATAGACAGGTATAAATGAAAATAAGAGCAGTCGCCCTTTCCTCCATGATTTTGGAAAACGGTGCACGTCTCTTAAATCTAGCAAAGGTTCGGCTATGCATAATGTCTATATGAGCATGAGGTTGAGGGTTGATTAATGCGTCCTAAAAAGGCTCGGTCCCCGGATCTTCCAACCTAGGCCCACTCCCCGAGGTAGTGCCATGATCGGTTGGTGATCCGAGCGGGAGAACCATTAAGAGGCCGTAGGCGAAGAAACTGACACAGCATCTTGCCCACAACCAATATACCGTTCCCCCTTTCTAACTAGAAAGGAGATATCAGGGTAAAACGCAAGTATGCAGAATGCAGATGCACATGCAGTGTGTGTGTGATTTTTAAAAGCGGAGGAAAGAGCCCAACAACTCTCATTCATCCTGTTCATCACGTTCATGCATGGTAGTTAAAATTTAAACAAAATGCACACCTACAAAACAAAGATGCCAGAGTTAGTATGTGGATGGAAAACTTAATACAAGATAATATGAATAAATGCATGTTTTTTTTTTTGTTTGAAAACAATTTTGAAAATTTGGTTTTGAAAATTTAAAGTGAATAGGATTGAACAAGTTAATTGAAGACTCTACATGGGTGAAGGGTAAAAAGACATGACTAACGGCCTAACCCTCTAAGTGTCCCTAGTGGAGTTGCCAGCTGTCGTGCCCAAATTTTTCGCACTCGAGGAATACACACACAAGCGGGAAAAACATTGTACTCTCTTGTTAGAACTCACCCTCCTAGAAGAATGAGTGCGATTATGTTTGAATTGAAAATTGATTTGAATAAAGGGCTTTTGAAAAAAGTTTAGAGTCGCCACCTAACTTGATTAAGGTGAGTTAGGTCACCTAAAAACTAAGCATAATCCGAAGATTACACTTAGGGTTTTTAGAAAAGGTTTTTGAAAATACCATCTAAAGAGAGGGTTTTTTTAAGAAAAACAGGTTGTTTGGCAACCTTTAGAAAACATTTAGCCCTTTTTTGAAAATAACTCCATTTTGGTCTTTCGAAATCAGTGATCTAGGTTCGGAGGTTGGTTACGTGTAGGGAAGATGCACTAAGCCAGCACCCTACCCCGCCTTTACGGTACCTACATGTCTATTTACCCTAGATTCACCTATGAGAGTCTTCAATGAACAAATGTTCAATCTTATCCACTTTAAAAAAAGAAATGTTTAAAAAGAAACTAGCATGATGCATGATGTGCAAGTGCATGAAAAGAGAGTTGGAAAATAAATTTGGAAATAGATTTGAAAAGAAATTGATTTGATTTAAAGAGATTTGAAAAGATAGATTTGAACTTGGAATGGAAAAAAAATTTGAAAAGAGTTATGGAATTGGAAACTTGAAAAATGTTGTGAAATTTGAGACTTGAAAAAGGTTGTGGAATTGGAGATTTGAAAAAGGTTGTGATCGCACTCATGAGGGTTGCCTAAGTATCCTTTTGGAGGAATCAGGTCAGTCGTAGTTCGGACAAAAGTCCGATAGAAAATAAAAGGTTGGATTGGAAGAAGAAATTGAATTGAAATTTGGAATTGATTTGAATTTAGAATAGAAGATTGGAATTTGAAATAGAAGAATAGAGACCCTAGACCTAGGAAGATAGGACTTAGAAAGGACTCGAGATTAAGAAAGACTTGACTCGAATGTTGGACTTGGAAGATTGAAGGAAGAATGGATTTAGGAAGGGTTCAAATTAGGAAAGGTCCGATTTAGGAAAGTTTCAAAATAGGAAAGTGTCACTTTGGAAAGTTTCGTTTGAGGAAAGTTTCATCTTAGGAAAGGTTTCAAATTAGGAAAGTTTCGTTTTAAGAAAGGTTTCGAATTAGGAAAGTTTCAATTTAGGAAAAGTTCAACTTAGGAAAGTTTTGAATTTGGAATGTTTTAAAATAAGGAAGTTTTGAAAACAAGAAAGTTTTGAGTTTAGAAAGTTTTAGATTTAGAAAGATTTGAAGTTTAGGAAAAGTTTAGAATTTTAGGAGGTTTCAAAGTTTAAGTCTTAGAAAGCACTTAAAGTTAGAAAAGGTTTAAGTTTAAGAAAGATTTGAAAACTTAGATTTGAAAAGTTAAGATTTGGAAAGTGATAGAATTAGGAAAGGGTTGAATTAAGAAAGATTTGGAAGCCTAATACTTAAGGAAAGATATAAAAGTTTAAGTTTAGGAAACTTAATATTTAGGAAAGTAGGAGATAAGGAAGGAGTTGAATTAGGAAAGATTTGGGTTTGGAAGGATTGAAATTCCTATTTCCTAAAGCAAGGGATTGGATTTTGTTTCTAAAAAGAGATGTTTTGATTTTGTTTCCAAAAACGGAGGATGGGATCTAGTTTCCTAAAGGGGAGATTGGGTTTGGTTTCCTAAAGAGAAGATTGGATTTGGCATGGATTTGGAAAGGTGAAATTTTGGAAATTCTAGTTTTGCGAAGACTATAGTTTTGACGTAGAAAAGAGGTTTTGGAAATACGTATAGTTTTGATGTAGAAAATAAGAGGTTTTGGAAACCTAGGTTTTGAGGCCAAATTAATGGATTGGAAATCAAGTTTTTGGAAAGGAAAATTAGTGGACTCTAAGGAAAGAGATTTTTAGAAAGTGAGTTGTTTGGAAAGAGAGATTTTTAGAAAGAAATCCTAGAGAGGAGTTTCTAAAAAGTGAATTTTGAAAAGGGAGAGGTTTTGGAAGGGATTTTTAGAAGAAGATTGTTGGAAGGAATTTCTAGGAAAGAGATTTAGGGAGAGAGTTTTCTAATAAGGAAACCTAGGGAATGTTTTTAGAAAGTGAATTTTGAGGAGAGTATTTTTGGAAAGGAGTTCTTGGAAAGAGTTTTTCTAGGAAGAAGACCTAGGGAGTGTTTTTAAAAAGTGAATTTTGAGGAGAGTGTTTTGGAAAGGAATTTTTAGGAAGTTTTGAAAAATAGATTTTTGGAGTGAGTTTTTAGAAAACAATTTTGGAAAGAAGAGTTTTAGGAAAACATGTTGAAAAGGAGGGTTTTAGAAAGAGCGACTTTTGAAAGGAGAGTTTTTAGAAAGTATAAAAATGTCTCACTTTCCTAAAGCGATTCTAACCATAAGAAGGGTAGAACCACTTTAAGAAAGTGGTTTTGAAAACAACAAGGATTTGAAAATATGGACCATATTGGTCACTTTAAATGGAACACTTTCCCAAAGCAACCCTAGCCATGGAAATGCTAGAATCACCCTAGGATTGTGATTTTGAAAACAAGTTTTGAAAAAGAAGATTTTGATGTAAGTTTTGATGCAAGCTTTTGAAGACAAGTTTGAAAACGAATTTTGGAAGAATGCAAGATCATGATATGCACAATGCAAATTGGGTTGTGAACATACAAGGTTAAAGGCTTCACCACGTAATCAAGAGAGGCCGAACCCACGTGGTCTCCGGTTAAACTAAAAGAAAGCCCTTGACACGGTGACTCTCCAATAGCCTAATCCTACACATGGACCGGAACTCCCTTGTTTCAAGCATGCAAGAAGGGGGAGAAGAAGATGGGGGATTAAAATAGAAGAAAACCCAAGTGGGTTAGGAGAGAGAAGAGAGGGGGGAAGATGCGTAAACGTAAATAAGAAGCCTACCTTGTGTCTTCTTTATTTTGCTTAGCTTTGCGCACTTTTCTTTGCTTGTCTTGCTTCGGTCTTCACTTCAACCTTCAAGAGTTTGTCTTCAATCTTCAAAGCTTCAGATTGCAGCACTTCAAGTCTTCAAAGGAGGCTTTGGAGGCTAGTGTATGAGTGCATGAGTGCATGAGTGCATAGAAGTGCATGTGAGTGTATAGAAGGCTAGGGTTTGTGTATGGAGGCTAGGGTTTGGAAAACCTAAAGAGACTAGGGTTTAGAGAGGCTACGAGCTCTGTATATTGAAGAGTAGGGTTTTTGGACTGAGTTGGCGGACCTCCTTCATGCTGGAGGAGGCTCTGTATTTATAGAGATGGGATAAACCTAGCGCCTGTTGTAGTGGCGCCAGGGCAAAATTCCTCTTGGCGCCACTGTGGCGCCAGGCCATTTTTTGGCTTGGCGCCACTACTAGTGGTGCCAGCAAGTTAGGAAAGTTTGTTAAGTCTGCAAGCAATGTATCTTTGACAGATTTGGGCGCCTGTACTAGTGACTACCATGCAATTTTTAGCCTGGCTTCACTAGGAGTGACTTCGGAAAGTTCGGGAATGGTTCGAAGGGTTGGAAATGACCCGGAAGGCCGAAAAAGGATAAGAACACTTAAAACAATGTCCCGGAGGTAGTAGACTTGAAAAAGGATGACAAGATTTGTCGGAAGGGTTAACCGAGCCATTAGGGGTAAAACGGTCAACTGGATCAGAAAGTTGCCGAGACAGACTCAGAATGTCCCGAAAGAATACTCGAGATTTGGAAACATTATTTAGAATGTTCCCAAAGGTTACCGGTTTGATACCCAGAGCCGGTGTGGTCGGAAAAGGCGACCGGCCCACCAGGGGCAAAACGGTCATTTTGCACCGGGTTTATCGGAACTGACTCGGAATGATCCGAAAAGATAAAGAAAGGTTGAGAATACTATAAAAAGCAATCTCAGGAGATTACCGATTTGATACCCAAAGCCAGTGTGGCTAGAAAAAAGGCGACCGGCCCACCAGGGGTAAAACGGTCATTTTGCACCGGGTTTGCCGGAATTGACTCGGAATGATCCGGAAAGATAATAGAAGGTTGAGAACACTATAAGAAGCATTCTCGGGAGGCTACTGGTTTGATACCTAGAGCCGGTGTGGTCCCCGCGGTGTTCAGATGCCTAGGGGCAAAATGGTCATCTTGACCGGAAAGTCTCGAAATTGGCCCGAAACTGACCAGAAGGCACCTAATCATGCGGGATTGCTTTTAAGTCAATCTTAGAAGGTTGGACTTACCGTTCTAAGGACTCAAGTGTGTTCTCGAGAAACGTGCCGAAAAAGGCCCAAGGGGCAGTTTGGTCATTTTTCACTGAAGTGGGCTAGCAGGCACTGGTGTTGACCTGGGTTTTGAGTGTTTCCGCCACTCTGAGTGCGGTCGCGTGATACAGGGGTTTGTTGGCAATTCCCTATATCAACCTGCTTGTGAGTATTTCCGCTACTCTGACGGTTGCGATGTTTGCAAGTATTTCCGTTACTCTGACGGTTCGCAATCATTCTCGAGACTGCCTGATCTCGGGAAGCTGCTAAAGGGACTTAGCGCCTGAGAAGTCAACTTTCTTGGAAGGCGTGCCTGAAATGGACATTTCTACATTAGCGGCTAGCAGGCGCCAAAGGTGGACCGTTCTACCATCTAGGGGACTTGAGGTCTCGTCCCGGTCGACAGGTTAAAAGGGGACTTGCCGTCTTCGAAAAGAAGTGCCTGAAGGAATATGGAAAGGGGTCTTATCATCTTTGGAAAGATGTGCCTGATGGAATAGATTTACCGTCTCGAGGGATCAACTATCTCGAGAGAGGGATTGGAATTAGAAAAGGAATTGGAAATGGGACTTACCGTCCTCGGAAAGACGCGCTTGATTTGGAATTGGAAAGGGGACTTACCGTCTTCGGAAAGACGTGCCTGATTTAGTATTGGAAAGGGACTTACCGTCTTCGGAAAGACGCGCCTAATTTGGAATTGGAAAGGGGACTTACCGTCTTTAGAAAGACGTGCCTATTGGAATTGGAAAGGGGACTTACCGTCTTCGGAAAGACGCGCCTAATGGAGTTGGAAAGGGGACTTACCGTCTTCTGAAAGACGTGCTTGATGGAGTTGGAAAGGGGACTTACCGTCTTCGAAAAGACGTGCCTGATGGAGTTGGAAAGGGGACTTACCGTCTTCAGAAAGACGTGCCTAATTTGGAATTGGAATGGACAATGCCCCTAAGGGCATTTTGGTCATTTTGCCTCTATTTGGGCTTGGTGGGCCCGCGAAGCGATGGATAGACGGGATTAGACTTAGAGAGTTGATTTCGATTGGAATACGTCCATATTGACTTGAGTACAAGTCTAGACGAATCGTAGACTACCGAGCGGTAAAAAATGGGATGCTTACACGACTGTGCCGTTTGTTTCTACACGTCACTCGTGTCTAGACCTTCTTACATGTCATGTTTGACAAAGTCCGTAGCCCGTTTCGGGGTTTTAGTACCCAAAAAACTCAAAAACATTATTGTTTTTAAAAGTTATGTGGACAAAATTGACTACTTTCACCTCGGAAGTCCGGCGACTGTATCGTTTGTTCCCACGTGTACTCGTGTCTAGACTTTCCACCGTGTCAAGTTTGATGGACTCCGGAGCCCGTTTCGGGATTTTAGTAACTCAACTGCTCGACAAACATTATTTTTTTTTAAGTTAAGTGGAAAAACTTCACAACTCCCCCTCGAGAGTCTGGCGACCGTGCCATTTGTTCCTACACGTCACTCGTGTCTAGACCTTTCTACGTGTCATGTTTGACGGAGTCCGTAGTAGTTTTTGGGTTTTTAGTACCCAAACAACTCGGAAAACATTATTTTTTTTAAAAGTTTAGTTGAAAAAATTGACAACTTTCACCCTGGGATTTCAGCGACTGTGCCGTTTGTTCCCACATGCACTCGTGTCTAGACCTTCCACCGTGTCAAGTTTGATGGACTCCGGATACCGTTTTGGCATTTTAGTACCTAAATGGGTCGAAAAACATTGTTTTTTTTTTTAAAGTTAAGTGGAAAAACTTCACAACTCCCATCCCGAGAGTCTGGCAATCGTGCCGTTTATTCCTACACATCACTCGTGTCAAGACATTCCTACGTGTCAAGTTTGACGGCGGCCTCCGGAGCCCGTTTCAAGATTTTAGTACCCAAACGGCTCAGAAAACATTATTTTTTTTAAAGTTAAGTCGAAAAACTTGACTACTCTCACCCTGTGAGTCCGGCAACTGTGCCGTTTTTTCCCACACGTCACTCGTGTCTAGACCTTCCTACGTGTCAAGTTTGACAGACTCCAGAGCCCGTTTCGGAATTTTAGTACCTAAACGGCTCGGAAAACATTATTTTTGGTTTTTTGAAGTTAAGTGGAAAAACTTCACAACTCCCACCCCGAGAGTCCGGCGATCGTGCCATTTGATCCTACATGTCATTCATTTATAGACCTTCCTACGTGTCAAGTTTGACGGAATCCGGAGCCCGTTTCGGTTTTTTGTACCCAAACGGCTCGGAAAACATTATTTTTTTTAAAGTTATGTGGAAAAACTTCAGAACTCTCCCCCCGGGTGTCCGGCAGGTGTGCCGTTTGTACCCACATGTCACTCATGTGTAGACCTTTCTACGTGTCAAGTTTGACGGACTCTGGAGCTCGTTTCGGGATTGCTGTACTTAAATGGCTCGGAAAACATTTTTTTTTTAAAGTTAGGTGGAAAAACTTTGCATCTCCCACCCCGGGAGTTTTGCGACCGAACCATTTGTTCCCACACGCCACTCGTGCCTAGACCTTTCTACGTGTCAAGTTTGACGGACTCTGGATACCGTTTTTGGATTTTTGTACCTAAATGGCTCGGAAAATATTGCTTTTTTTTTTTTTTAAGTTAAGTGGAAAAACTTCACAACTCCCACCTCGGGAGTCTAGCGACCGAGCTGTTTGTTCCCACACGTCACTCGTGTCTAGACCTTTCTACGTGTCAAGTTTGACGGACTCTGAATACCGTTTCGGGATTTTAGTATATAAATGGCTCAAAAAACAATGTTTTTTTTTTTTTTTTTTTTTTTTAAAGTTAAGTGGAAAAACTTCACAAGTCTCACCCCGGGAGTCCGGCGATCAAGCCATTTGTTCCCACACGTCACTCGTGGCTAGACTTTCCTAGGTGTCAAGTTTGACGGACTCCGGATACCGTTTCGGGATTTTAGTTTCACACCGTGGGACCAAACTGAAAAATTTATATTCCATTTCTTAATATGACAATTGTGCATAAATAGTAAGATCAGTCTCAGAAGTAAGTAACTTTTTTGACTGTTTCACAATACTAAAGTTTGCTAGAATTGAGATGAAAAAAAAAGAAGTTATTGGACTTGTCTTACTTATCTACTTGCCCTTGGGATTGACCTACTTACCACTTGAACTAATCTTGGTTACTTGTTAGGTATCCATACCGTGAAAATCACTTTTGCAGCCAACGATTTGAATTTCAACACATTTTTGTGTCGTAGTGGGTTTGAAACAATTGTTATCAGCCAATCATTTGAATTTTACCCATAATAAGGCACTTAAAACCTTACATATATTTATTAATAACCAAAATTTAACCAAATATTTTATTCTTCGACAAACAAATTCAAAACCATTGACTTGGAATCAATGAATACAAAACACAAGTATAATTCTGGTACAAGTAAACTTTAATAAGTTTGGCAAATAATGTCTGGACGAGGACGAACTTCTTGAAGTGAGTTTAATTTCTCACAAAAAGGGGCACATGTTGTAAGCAATACTGCCCATGCCGATTGCCATCTCCATTGTTTTGAAAGCAGCCTCACTTTTTCTCTGAAATCATGATCACAATGATGTAACCTATCAATTAAGAAGAAAATCTAGGTATACTTTCTATGGTTCGTCAATTAATTATTTATATATATAGCGGAACGACGTTCCCAGGCAGGAACTGGTCCTTTCCTTGAGCCCCCTCTTTAGTTCCTCCCAGGCGTTGATCTCGCAACGGCCCTCCAGCACGTCCTCATATCGCCTCCGCCACCACAGCTTCGCATCCCCAGAGAGATAGATTGTTGCCATTGTGACTTGGTCGTCAAAAGGGGCACGAACAGCCTTAAAGTAGACAGTAAAAAAAGACCAGTTTACGTGATGTAGGTCAGTCCCAATAGTAAAAAGAAAGATGAAAAACTCACTATCTTGGGTGTCTGAACAATTGCAAGGGATGTTGAAGTACTTGACCCGGAACTGAGCTGCATTGGACACAATCATCATTAGGGATAGCTAGAGAAAGAGAAGTCAGTTTTGAATCTTCATGGGGAGTAATGTAACCCTTTTAATTCACGTGTTTAGGGACACATGAACACGGTAAAATATTTATTTTTATTATACATTTCATGAGTAATATGAGAGTTAAAATCTTTATCAAGTGAATATTCAACAATACACATCAAACACATATTCCATTCCCCTAACTTCACTCGAGTGTCGTAGTTTAAGTATCTGAGTATCTGACACAGGTACTTCATACATTTCAGAAGAGCCCGAATGCATAGATATTAATGGTGTCAAGAAAGTGTATTTTTTTTTTTTTTTCTCTCAGCTTGTGTTGTGAGATGTTTGGTTTCTCTCTTGTTCATAGATCTTGAAACCGGAGCAATATGCATTTATGAACAGATCTATAATCTATGCTTATAAACGCTCCATCCTTGGGGAAATTAAAGATCAAAATGGATGAATAGGTGCTACAAAAAGAAGAAGGAAACAACATTTTACCTTCTTCTCTTGTGGCAAGCCTTTTTGTCTCATGAATTCAAGCAATGCATAATTGTCCAAGAAATCAGCATGGTTATGGGTGTAATTCATGCCGGAAAAACATTCCGGGTGAAGGCAGAAGCTCATACTCTCAGAGTGGAAGCACTTCACGCAGGTGAAATACAGCCCCCCGATCAACTTTCTGCAGCCACTGCACAACGGCCTACTACTCTATTATGTAGTAGAGAGTCATGACATCTTCGAAACTCAGGCTGCCGCTCTTGTCCGGGTTTATTTCTTCGAGCAAGGTTGGATTGTTCATAGATTCATAGCCTTCCTTGCTCATGAATGCTGCAAACTCATGAAAACTTATCGTGTTATCTCCATTGTCGTCCATCGTGTTAAAGAACTCCTTCACCAGTTTCTTCCCTTTGTTAGGCACAGCTTCATAATAAGCCTTTGCAGTCTGACGTATCTCCTCCGTTGTATACTCTTTTAACTTTGTTTTGTATTTGTAATTTACTGAAACAAACAAAGAAAAGCTTATGTATATAGCCAAAAGCTTACAAGGAGAAAAGGAAATTACAAGGACATTGCTACGTATTAGCATCCTAAATTACGCGGAAGACAAAATCAAAGTGAAAACGTCTAATGTTCGCGTGATTCTTCGTGTAAAATGATAAGGAAACTGCAAGAGAAATGAAAACTTGCATCAATAAGGTCTTCTCCGCCGCGTGAAGCTGCCGGTTTGGACGTATTTTCTGTCAAGTAAGTTCTTGAATGCTTCCATGGATTTGATTTCAGCACAGGCCAGACCTTTTCAAAATTTGTTATAAGTCACTATTGCCATGCTTTGTCCTGTAGATATTTATTTCTTTGGTGGACTGACTTAATGCTTTTGAGTCTCTTTGTCTTCATTGACAGCTAACCTGAAATTGATAACTTGCTAACTTGCTAACTTTTTCCGTGCAGCCCAACCTAGACCTTGTTTCTTTGATGGCCATTGGTTGATCCTTGTCAATCTGTTATTGTCATCGTTCATCACTAGTTGTTGAGTTATAGTACTTGACCAGTTTCGACTTTTCGTCAATATCAAACACATTTTAACACATGTTTACCAGAAAGGGAAACAGAATCGGAAAATGATAAGAGAAATGAAAAGTGAAACGTGGTTCAAAAAAATTATGAAAAATTGAAAATGCTAGATATTATATTTAAATAGGAAATTTATAAAATAAGTATATTAAAAACCTTGAAAATTGGTAGTATAGAGTATTTAGAATACTTTTATAATCAAATAAAATACTAATACTACACAATATCGATAGAATTTTATTAAAAATACATATATTATTGGTAAGCAATAAGAATTAAGGGTATGAAAAATACTAAAATTATGAAAAGCAAGTTTCTAAGAAGTTTTCATGATATTTTTTAAGAGTTTATGATAATTATTTTTTAGATTAAGGTATAGTTTCGGAACCGTTTCCTAAAAGTTTCCTAAAATTTTTTTATGAGGGCGTCGTCTTCGTTCTGAAAACGAGTTTCCGGTAAGCATATTTCGTGGTAACTATGGTCTTTAAGAAACAAATAAAGGGTACCATGTCTAACTGGTGGGTTAAATTAATTGCCTTGGATGAATGGTTTGTTTCAACAAGAAACTGTGGTATGATTAACAACGGCACCATGCACGTCATTCTTGTTCCGCCTTTCAAAAATGCAATTGGTCCCCGTGTCCAGCAGGTACGTTCGGACCCCATCGAATAATGGAGACTTACTGCCTGAAACTGGTGATTGATAGCACATTGCTAGACTATTTACATGCTCATTGGTCATTGATTGTATGTAAAGCTGAATTGCTTGAGAATGGTCATGGAATCACTATGAAATTCGGTCATATATATATACACATATACAAGTAGTTATAATACACTTTCTTGTATTGATCTGAAAGAATCAACGAAAGCTTATAGAGCCAAAGGTTTACGGACATCATATTATATTGAGAAGAGGGTAATCAGCAGAGATAGAAATAGGAGAAAGAAACAATGAGAACATTGCTACTCACAAGGACGAACACTACTAAAGGTTGTTATGCCGTCGCAAAAAGTCATCAGCATTGGGGATGTTACAACATTTTTGCAGCGAATCTGCTAGCGTCACAAATACTTTTTGCGACGGGCCAAGCGACGGCATGGGGTCACCATTTGCGACGGCATAACCCCGTTGCAAATACCAGTCGCCTTAGTAAAATTATTTGCGCTTGCTGATATGCTGACGGTGATAACTTATTAGCAGCGGTTCAAAGCCGTTGCAAACAGCAATAGTTTGAAACCTCAAAAAAACAGCTTTAGCAACAGAAACGCCCGTTGCAAAAAGTCAACCCATTAACAGAATAATATGCAGCCACATTTGATACTTTTTTGCGATGGTTTTGAACCCGTCGCTAATACCTTTTTTAAAAAAAAAAAATTCTGCATACAAATAATGAATAAATTTGTAGCTTTTTTTTTACCTGATAAAATGTACATTTAACATTATACAAATAACAAAATCATTATACTCATGACAAAATTCATGCATTCATTCAAATTCAAATATTTATAAATATGTGTAACAAAATAAACTAACACATATTTTACACATTGTCTCCAAACAAACATTATTTTCAATTAAAATTCATAAAATAAAAAATTATATATAGTGCCTTGCAAAATAACATTACAAATCCATAATCCATAGACAAAAAGAGAATTTTAAGTCGATTGCAAAATATGCCGATAAATAAACACCAAAGATTGAACTATTCCGTGCGAATAACCCAAAAAGAAAAAAATATAAATATTAGAAAAAATAATGAACATATCAGAGACAATGAGAAAAGATGCATATATATAAATAGGCTTCTTAAAAGAAAAATTGGAGATTTTAATATCCAAACGGCTCGAAAAATATTGTTTTTCTTAAAAAGTTTGTTCATACAAGTCATTTGTGTCTAGATATTCCTACGTGCCAAGTTTAACGGACTCCGGAGCCCGTTTTGGAATTTTAGAACCAATAACGGCTTAGAAAACATTTTTTTTTTTTTAAAAGTTAAGTCGAAAAAATTCACAACTCTCACCTTGAGAGTCTGGCAATTGTGCCATTTGTTCCCACAAGTCACCCGGGTCTAGACCTTTCTAAGTGTCAAGTTTAAGGGACTCCAGAGCCCGTTTGGAGATTTTAGTACCTAAACGGCTTGGAAAACAATTTTTTTTTTTAAGTTAAGTGGAAAAACTTCACAACTCCCCCCCCCCCCCCGAGAGTCCGGCGACCATGCCGTTTATTCCTACACGTCACTCATGTCAAGACATTCCTACGTGTCAAGTTTGACGGACTCCGGAGCCCATTTCGGGATTTTAATACCCAAACGGCTCGGAAAACAATATTTTTTTTTAAAGTTAAGTGGAAAAACTTCACTACTCTCACCCTGGGAGTTCGGCGACCATGCCGTTTATTCCCACACGTCACTCGTGTCTAAACCTTCCAACGTGTCAAAGTTTGACGGACTCCAGAACCCGTTTCATGATTTTAGTACCTAAACGGCACTGAAAAGATTGTTTTTTTTTTTTTTAAGTTAAGTGAAAAAACTTCACAACTCCCACCCTGAGACTCCGGCGACCATGTCATTTGTTCCTACATGTCACTCGTGTCTAGACCATTCTACGTGTCAAGTTTGACGGACTCCGAAGCTTGCTTCGGGATTTCAGTACCCAAACGGCTCGAAAAACATTATTTTTTCCTAAATTTACTCGGAAAAACTTCACAACTCTCCCCCTGGGAATCCGTCGACCGTGCCGTTTGTTCTCACACGTCACTCGTGCATAGACCTTCCTACGGGTCAAGTTTGACAGACTCCGGAGCCCTTTTCAGAATTTTAGTACTTAAATGGCTTCGAAAACATTGCTTTTTTTTTTTTTTTTTTAAAAGTTAAGTAGAAAAACTTCACAACTCCCACCCTGGGAGTCCGGTGCCTAAGCCGTTTATTCCTACACATCACTCGTGCCTAGACCTCCCTATCTGTCAAGTTTGACGGACTCTGTATACCGTTTTGGAATTTTAGTACCTAAACGGCTCGGAAAACATTGTTTTTTTTTTTTGAAGTTAAGTGGAAAAACTTCACAAGTCCCACCCCAGGAGTCCGGTGACCGAGCCACTCGTTCCCACAAGTCACTAATGCCTAGACCTTCTTACGTGTCAAGTTTGACGGACTCCGAATACCATTTCGGGATTTTAGTACCTAAACGGCACGGAAAACATTATTTTTTTTTTATGTTAAGTGGAAAAACTTCACAAGTTCCACCTCGAGAGTTTGGCAACCAAGCAGTTTGTTCCTACACGTCACTCGTGTTTAGACCTTCTTACATGTCAAGTTTGACGGCCTCCGGATCCCATTTTGGGATTTTAGTACCCAAACGGCTCAAAACATTCTTTTTTTTTTAAAGTTACGTGAAAAAACTTCATAACTCTCAGCCTGGGAGTCCAGCGACCATGCCGTTAGTTCTCGCTTACACTCATGCCTATACCTTCCTACGTGTCAAGTTTGACGGACTCCGGAGCCCATTTTGGAATTTTAGTACCTAAACAGCTCGGAAAAAATGGTTTTTTTTTGTTACAATGAAGTGGAAAAACTTCACAACTCCCACCTCGAGAGTCTGGTGATCGTGTTGTTTGTTCCAACACGTCACTTATGTGTAAACCTTCCTACGTGTCAACTTTGACTGACTCCAGAGCCTATTTCCGGATTTTAGTATCCAAACGGCTCGAAAAACATTATTTTTTTTAAAGTTAAGTGGAAAAACATCACAACTCTCACCTCGGGAGTTTGGCAACTGTGCCGTTTATTCCCACAAGTCACTAATGTCTAGAACTTCCTACGTGTGAAGTTTGACGGACTCTAGATACCGTTTCGGCATTTTAGTACCTAAACAGCTTGGAAAATACTGTTTGTTTTTTTAAGTTAAGTGCAAAAACTTCACAACTCCCACGTTGAGAGAATTGCAACCGTGCCGCTTGTTTCTACACGTCACTCATGTCTAGACATTACTAAATGTCAAATTTGACGGACTCCGGAGCCCGTTTTGGGATTTTAGTACCCAAACGGCACGAAAAATATTATTTCTTTTTAACTGTTGCGTGGAAAAACATCACAAGTCCCACCTCGGAAGTCCGGCCACCAAGCTGTTTGTTCCCACACTTCACTTCTGCCTAGACCTTCCTATGTGCTAAGATTGACTGATTCTGGATACCGTTGTGGAATTTTAGTACCTAAACGGCTCGAAAAACATTATTTTGTTTTAGGTTCAATGGAAAAACTTTACAACTTCCACCCGACAGTCCCACGACCATGCCGTTTTTTCCTATACATCACTCCTGTTTAGACATTCCAACGTGTGAAGTTTGATGGACTCCGGAGCCCGTTACAGGATTTTAGTACCTAAACGGCTCGAAAAACAATATATTATTTTTAAAGTTATGTGGAAAAACATCACAACTCTTACCCCGAAAGTCCGGCGACCGTGCCGTTTGTTCTAACACGTCACTCGTGCCTAGACCATCCTACGTGTCAGGTTTGACAGACTCCGAAGCCCGTTTCAAGATTTTAGTATCTCAACTGCTCGGAAAACATTGTTTTTTTGTTTTTAAGCTAAGTGGAAAAACTTCAAAACTGCCACCCTAAGAGTCCGGCAACCGTGACGTTTATTCCTACACGTCACTCATGTCTAGACCTTCCTACGTGTCAAGTTTGACAGACTCCAGTATCCGTTTAAGGATTTTAGTACCCAAACGGCTCGGAAAACATTATTTTTTTTAAAAGTTAAGTGGAAAAAATTTACAACTCTCACCCCGGCAGTCCGGCGACTGTGCCGTTTGTTCCCACATGTCACTCATGTCTACACCTTCCTACGTGCCAAGTTTGACGGACTACGAATGCCGTTTCGGGATTTCAGTACCTAAACGGCTCAAAAAACATTGTATTTTTTTTAAGTTAAGTGGAAAATCATCGCAACTCCCACCTCAAGAGTCCTGCGACCGTGCCGTTTGTTCCTACACGACACTCTTGTCTAGACATTCCAACGTGTCAAGCTAGACGGACTCTGGAGCCCGTTTCGGGATTTTAGTACTTAAACAGCTCGGAAAACATTAATTTTTTTTAAAAATTTAGGTGGAAAAACATCCAAACTCTCACCTCGAGAGTTCGGCAACCGTACTATTTATTCTCACAGGTCACTCGTGCACATACCATCACACGTGTCAAGTTTGACGGATTTCGGAGCCCGTTTTGGGATTTTAGTACCTAAATGGCTAGGAAAACATTATTTTTTTTTAAGTCAACTGAAAGAACTTCGCAACTCCCACCCCACGAGTTCGGCAACTGTGCTATTTTTTCCTACACGTCACTCGTGTCTAGACCTTCCTACGTGTCAAGTTTGATGGACTCTGGAGCCTGTTTCGGGATTTTAGTACTAAAAATGGCTCGAAAAACATTATTTTTTTTGCTTAAAGTTAAGTGGAAAAACTTTACAACTCTCACCCTAGGAGTCCGGCGACCGTGCTGTTTGTTCCAACACGTTACTCGTGCTTACACCTTTCAACGTGTCAAGTTTGACGGACTCTGGAGCCCGTTTCGGGATTTTAGTATCCAAACGGCTCGAAAAACATTATTTTTTTTAAAGTTAAATAGAAAAAACTTCACAACTCTCACCTCGGGAGTCCGTCGACTGTGCCGTTTGTTCCCACACATCACTCGTGTCTTGCCCTTCCTACGTGTCAAGTTTGACGGACTCCGGATACCGTTTTGGGATTTTAGTACCAAAATGGCTCAGAAAACATTATTTTTTTTATTTTTATGTTAAATTGGAAAACCTTCACAACTCTCACCCCGGGAGTCCAGCGACCATGCCATTTGTTCCCACACATCACTTGTGCCTAGACCTTTCTACGTGTTAAGTTTGACGGACTCTGGAGCCCGTTTCAGGATTTTAGTAACCAAACGGCTCGAAAAACATTATTTTTTTTTAAGTAAAATCGGAAAAACTTCACAACTCTCACCCCGGGAGTCCGTCAACCCTGCCGTTTGTTCCCACACGGTACTCATATCTTGACCTTCCTTCGTGTCAAGTTTGACGGGCTTCGGATACTGTTTTGGGATTTTAGTACCTAAACGGCTCGTAAAACATTGTTTTTTTTTTAAAAGTTATGTGGAAAAACTTCACAACTGCCACTCTGAGAGTTCGGCGACTGTGTCATTTGTTCCTACACGTCGCTCGTGTCTAGACAATCCTACGAGTCAAGTTTGACGGACTCCGGAACGCGTTTTGAGATTTTAGTACCCAAACGGCTCAGAAAACATTATTTTTTTTAAAGTTAACTGGAAAAACTTCACAACTCCCACCCCGAGAGTCCCGCGACCAAGACGTTTGTTCCCGTACATCACTCATGCCTAGATCTTTCTACATGTCATGTTTGACGGATTTCGGATACTGTTTCTGAATTTTAGTACCTAAATGGCTCGGAAAACATTGTTTTTCTTCAAAGTCAGGTGGAAAAGCTTTACAAGTCCCACCCTCGGGAGTTTAGAGACCAAGCCGTATTTTCTCACACGTCACTCGTACCTCGACCTTCCAACGTGTCAAGTTTGTCAGACATTGGATACCGTTTGACAGACTCTGGATATCGTTTCAAGATTCTAGTACCTAAACGGCTCAAAAAACATTGTCTTTTTTAGGTTAAGTGGAAAAAGTCCACAACTTTCACCCCAAGAGTTCCACGACTGTGCTGTTTGTTCCTACATATCACTCCTATCTAGACCTTCCAACGTGTGAAGTTTGACGGACTTAGGAGTCCGTTTTGGGATTTTAGTACCTAAACGGCTCAAAAAACAATATTTTTTTTAAAGTTATGTGGAAAAACATCACAACCCTCACCCCGGAAGTCCGGCGACCGTGTCGTTTATTCTAACACGTCACTCGTGCCTAGACCATCCTACGTGTCAGGTTTGACAGACTCCGGAGCCCGTTTCGGGATTTTAGTATCTCAACTGCTCGGAAACATTATTTTTTTGTTTTTAAGTTCAGTGGAAAAACTTCAAAACTGCCACCCCGAGAGTTCGGCGATCGTGACATTTGTTCCTACACATCACTCATGAAAAGACCTTCGTACGTGTCAAGTTTGACAGACTCCGGTGCCTGTTTCAGGATTTTAGTACCCAAACGGCTCGAAAAACACTATTTTTTTTTAAAGTTAAGTGGAAAAAATTTACAACTCTCACCCCAGCAGTCTGACAACTGTGCCGTTTGTTCCTACACGTCACTCATGTCTACACCTTCCTACGTGTCAAGTTTGACAGACTACGAATACCGTTTCGGGATTTCAGTACCTAAACGGCTCAGAAGACATTGTATTTTTTTTAAAGTTAAATGGAAAATCATCACAACTCCCACCTCGAGAGTCCCGCGACCGTGCCGTTTGTTCCTACACGACACTCTTGTCTAGACATTCCAACGTGTGAAGTTAGACGGACTCCAGAAGCCGTTTCGGGATTTTAGTACTTAAACGGCATGGAAAACATTAATTTTTTTTTTTTAAATTTACGTGGAAAAACATCCAAACTCTCACCTCGAGAATCCGACAACCGTACCGTTTGTTCTCACAGGTCACTCGTGCACAGACCATCCCACGTGTCAAGTTTGACGGATTCCGAAGTTCGTTTTGGGATTTTAGTACCTAAATGGCTCGTAAAATATTATTATTCTTTTTTTAAGTTAAGTGAAAAAACTTCACAACTCCCACCCCGAGAGTCCGGCGAACGTGCTGTTTGTTTCTACATGTCCCTCGTGGTTAGACCTTCCTACGTGTCAAGTTTGACAAACTCTAGAGCCCGTTTCGGGATTTTAGTATCCAAACGGCTCGAAAAACTTTATTTTTTTTTAAGTTAAGTGGAAAAACTTCACAACTCTCATCCCAGGAGTCTGGCGACCGTGCCATTTTATCCCACACTTCACTCGTCCCTAGACATTCGTACGTGTCGTGTTTGACGGACTTCGGAGCCTGTTTCAGAATTTTAGTACCTCAACGGCTTGGAAAACATTATTTTGTTTTAAGTTAAGTGGAAAAACTTCACAACACGCACCACGAGAGTCCTGCGACCGTGACGTTTGTTCCCACATGTCACTCGTATCTAGAGCTTCCCATGTGTCAAGTTTGACCGACTCTGGAGCCCGTTTTTGGATTTTAGTACCCAAACGTCTCGGAAAACATTATTGTTTTTGAAATGTTAAGTCAAAAAATTTCACAACTCTCACCTCGGGAGTCTCGCGACCTTGTCATTTGTTCCCTCATGTCACTCTCGTCTCGACCTTCCTACGTGTCATGTTTGATGGACTCCGAATATCGTTTCGCGATTTTAGTACTTAAACGAGTCGGAAAACAATGTTTTTTTTATTTTTAAGTTAAGTGGAAAAACTTCACAGCTCCCACCCCGAGAGTCCGGCATCCGTGCCGTTTGGTCTCACAAGTCACTCGTGCCTAGACCTTCTCACGTGTTAAGTTTGAGGGACTCCGGATACCGTTTCGGGATTTTAGTACCTAAAGGACTCAGAAAACAATGTTTTTTTTAATAAGTGAAAAAACATAACAACTTTCACTCTGAGACTCCGGAGCCCGTTTTGGGATTTTAGTACCCAAACGGCTAGAAAAATAATATATTTTTTTTCTAAAGTTAAGTTGATAAACTTCACTATTCTCACCCCGGGAGTCTGGCAACCCTGCCATTTGTACTCACACGTCACTGGTGCCTAGACCTTGTTTCGTGTCAAGTTTGATGGACTCTGGAGCCCATTTTGGAATTTTAGTTCCTCAACGGCTGAGAAAACATTGTTTTTTTTTTTTCAAGTTAAGTGGAAAAACATCACAACTCCTACCCCAAGAGTTCAACGACCGTCCCGTTTGTTCTTACACGTCACTCGTGTCTAGACCTTTCTACGTCTCAAGTTTGACGGACTCTGGAGCCCGTTTTTGGATTATAGTACCCAAACGGCTTGGAAAACATTATTGTTTTTAAGTAAAGTGGAAAAAAGTACCAACTCTCACCCCGGTTATCCGTGGACCGTGCCGTTTGTTCCCACACGTCACTTGTGTCTAAACCTTGCTACGCATCAAGTTTGACGGACTCTGGATACCGATTCAGGATTTTAGTACCTAAATGGCTTGAAAAACATTGTTTGTTTAAAATTTTTTTTTAAGTTAAGTGGAAAAACTTGACAACTGCGACCACGAAAGTCCGGCGACCGTACTGTTTGTTCTTACATGTCACTCGTGCCTAGACCATCCTACGTGTCAAGTTCAATGGACTTTGGACGCCGCTTTGGGATTTTAGTACCTAAACGCCTTGAAAAACATTATTTATTTTTTATAGTTAAGTGGAAAAAATTCACAACTCTCACTTCGGGAGTCCGTCGACCGTGCCGTTTGTTCCTATACGTCACTCCTGTCTAGACCTTCCTACATGTAAAGTTTGACGGACTTCGGATACCATTGCTTGATTTTAGTACCTAAACGGCTTGGAACACATTGTTTTTCTTAAGTTATGTGGAAAAACTTCACAACTCCCACCCTGAGAGTCTGGCGAATGTGCCGTTTATTCCTACACGTCACTCATGTATAAACATTCATATGTGTCAACTTTGACAGAGTCTAGAGCACGTTTCGTGATTTCAGTATCCAAACAGCTCAGAAAACATTATTTTTTTTTAAGGTTACGTGGGAAAACTTCACAACTCCCACCTTGGGAGTCCGGCAACCGAGCCATTTATTCCCACACAACACTCGTGCCTAGACCTTTCTGCATGTCATGTTTGACGGACTTCGGATACCGTTTCAGGATGTCTAGACCTAAACGGCACATAAAACATTATTTTTTTTTTTTTAAGTTAAGTGGAAAAACTTCACAAGTCCCAAGCTGGGAGTTCCGCGCCCTAGCTGTTTGTTCCCACACATCACTCGTGCCTAGACTTTCTTACGTGTCAAGTTTGACGGACTCTGGATACCGTTTCGAGATTTTAGTACCTAAACGGCTTGGAAAACAATATATATATTTTTTAATTTAAGTGGAAAAACTCCATAACTTCCACCCTGAGAGTCTGGCGATCGTGCCGTTTGTTCCTACACGTCACTCGTGTCTAGACCTTCCTACGTGTTATGTTTCACAGACTCCGAATACCCTTTCGGGATTTTAGTACCTAAACGGCTTAGAAAACATTGTTTTTTTATTTATTTATGTTAAGTGGAAAAACTTCACAACTCCCACCCTGGGAGTCCAACGAACGAGCCGTTTATTCCCATAGGTCACTCATGCCTAGACGTTCCTACGTGAAAAGTTTAAGTAATCCGAATACCGTTTTGGGATTTTAGTACCTAAACATATCGGAAAACATTAGTTTTTTTTTTTTAAGTTAAGTGGAAAAACATCACAAGTCCCACCCTGGGAGTCCAGCGTCCAAGCCGTTTATTCCCGCACATCACTTGTGGCTTGAGCTTCCTACATGTCATGTTTCACGGACTCCGGATACCCTTTTGGGATTTTAGTACCTAAACGGCTTGGAAAACACTTTTTTTTTTTTTTTTTTTTTTAAGTTAAGTGGAAAAACTTCACAACTTTCACCCTGAGAGTCTGGTGACCATGTTGTTTGTTCCTACACATCACTCGTCTCTAGACCTTCCTACGTGTCAAGTTTGATGGATTCCAGAGTCCGTTTCAGGATTTTAGTACCCAAATTGCTCGAAAAACATTATTTTTTTTAAAGTTAGATGGAAAAACATTCCAACTCTCACCCCGGGAGTCCAGCGACCACGTTGTTTGTTTTCACAAGTCACTCGTGGCCAGACCTTTAGCATGTCAAGTTTGACGGACTTTGAAGCCCGTTTTGGGAATTATTACCTAAATGGCTTGTAAAACATTAATTTTATTTTTTTTAAGTTAAATGGAAAAACTTCACAACTCCTACCCCGAGAGTCCAGCGACCATACTGCTTGTACCTACACGTCACTTGTGTCTAGACCTTCTTACTTGTAAAGTTTGACGGACTTCGGAGCCCGTTTCAGAATTTTAGTACCCAAACGGCTCGAAAAACATTATTTTGGTACCCAAACGGCGACCGTGACGTTTATTCCCAAACGTCACTTGTGTCTAGACCTTCCAATGTGTCAAGTTTGATGGACTCTTGAGCCCGTTTTGGGATTTTAGTACCCAAACGGCTCGAAAAACATTATTTTTTTTAAAAGTTAAATCGAAAAAACTTCACAACTCTCACCCCGAGAGTCCATCGACCGTGCCGTTTGTTCCCACACATCACTTGTGTCTTGGCCTTCCTACGTGTCAAGTTTGACCGACTCCGGATACCGTTTCGGGATTTTAGTACCTAACCGGCTCGGAAAACATTTTTTTAAAGTTAAATCAGAAAAACTTCACATTTCTCACCCCGGGAGTCCAGCGACCATGCCGTTTGTTCCCACACATCACTCGTGCCTAGACATTTCTACGTGTCAAGTTTGACAGACTCTGGAGCCCATTTCGGTATTTTAGTAACCAAATGGCTCGAAAAAACATTATTTTTTTTAAAGGTAAATCGAAAAAACTTCACAACTCTCATCGAGGGAGTCCGTCGACCGTGCCGTTTGTTCGCAAACATAACTCATATCTTGACCTTCCTTCGTGTCAAGTTTGACGGACTCCGGATACCGTTTCAGGATTTTTGTACCTAAATAGCTCGAAAAACATTGTTTTTTTTTTTTTTTAACATTATGTGGAAAAACTTCACAACTCCCACTCTGAGAGTCCGACGACCGTGCCGTTTGTTCCTACACGTCGCTCATGTCTAGACAATCCTACGAGTCAAGTTTGGCGGATTCCGTAGCGCATTTCGAGATTTTAGTAACCAAACGGCTTGGAAAACATTATTTTTTTAAAGTTAACTGGAAAAACTTCACAACTCCCACCCTAGGAGTCCAGCGACCAAGACGTCTATTCCCATATATCACTCTTGCCTAGATCTTTCTACATGTCATGTTTGAAGGACTCCGAATACCGCTTCTGAATTTTAATACCTGAACGACTCAGAAAACATTGTTTTTCTATTAAGTCAGGTGGAAAAAATTCACAAGTTCCACCCCGGGAGTTTAGCGACAAAGCAGTTTGTCCCAGACGTCACTCGTGCCTCGACCTTCCAACGTGCCAAGTTTGTCGGACTCTAGATACGGTTTCGGGATTTTAGTACCAAAATGGCTAAAAAAACATTGTTTTTTTTTAGGTTAAGTGGAAAAACTTCACAACTTCCACCACGAGAGTCCCGCGACCGTGCCGTTTGTTCCTACATATCACTCCTGTCAAGACCTTCCAACGTGTGAAGTTTGACGGACTCCGGAGCCCGTTTCGGGATTTTAGTACCTAAACGGCTTGAAAAATAATATATTTTTTTTAAAGTTATCTGGAAAAACATTACAACTCTCACCCTGAAACTCCGGCGACCGTGCCGTTTGTTCTAACACGCACTCGTGCCTAGACCATCCTATATGTCAAGTTTGATAGACTCCGGAGCCTGTTTAAGGATTTTAGTATTTCAACTGCTCGGAAAACATTGTTTTTTTTGTTTTTAAGTTAAGTGGAAAAACTTCAAAACTGCCACCCCGAGAGTCCGACAACTATGACATTTGTTCCTACACGTCACTTATGTCTAGACCTTCCTACGTGTCAAGTTTGACAGACTCCAGTGCCCGTTTCAGGATTTTAGTACCCAAACGTCTCGAATAACATTATTTTTTTTAAAAGTTAAGTGGAAAAAATTCACAACTCTCACCCCGGCAGTCCGACGACTGTGCCGTTTTTTCCTACACGTCACTCGTGTCTACACCTTCCTACGTGTCAAGTTTGAGGGACTACGGATAGCGTTTCAGGATTTTAGTACCTAAAAGGCTTGGAAGACATTATATTTTTTTTAAGTTATGTGGAAAAACTTCACAACTCCCACCCCGAGAGTTCGGCGAACGTGTTGTTTGTTCCTACACGTCACTCGTGTTTAGACCTTCCTACGTGTCAAGTTTGACGGACTCCGGAGTCTGTTACGGAATTTTAGTACCCAAACGGCTCGAAAAACATTATTTTTTTTAAAATTTAAGTGAAAAACTTCACAACTCTCACCCTAGGAGTCCCGCGACCGTGCCATTTGTTCCCACACTTCACTCGTCCCTAGGCATTCGTACGTGTCATTTTTGACGGACTCTGGAGCCCGTTTCGATATATTAGTACCTCAACGGCTCAGAAAACATTATTTTTTTTTACATTAGGTGGAAAAACTTCACAACACGCACCACAAGAGTGCTGCGACCTTGACGATTGTTCCCACATGTCACTCATGTCTAGAGCTTCCCATGTGTCCAGTTTGACAGACTCCGGAGCCTGTTTCGGGATTTTAGTACCCAAACGGCTTGAAAAATATTATTTTTTTTGAAAAGATAAGTCATGAAAATTCGTAACTCTCACCCCGGGAGTTCGGTGACCGTACCGTTTGTTCCCTCATGTCACTATTGTCTAGACCTTTTTGTGTGTCATGTTTGATGGACTCCGGATATCGTTTCGGGATTTTAGTACTTAAACGGCTTGGAAAACAATGTTTTTTTCTTTTTAAGTTAAGTGGAAAAACTTCACAACTCCCACCCCGAGAGTCCGCCGTCAGTGCCGTTTGTTCCCATAAGTCACTCGTGCCTAGACCTTCTTACGTTAAGTTTGACGGATTCCAAATACTGTTTTGGGATTTCAGTACCTAAAGGGCTCGGAAAACATTGTTTTGTTTTTTAAAAAGTGGACAAACTTGACAACTTTCACCTCAAGAGTCGGGCGATCGTGCTATTTGTTCCTAACCATCACTCGTGTTTAGACCTTCTTACGTGTCAAGTTTGACGAACTCCGGCTCCTGTTTAGGACTTTAGTACCCAAATGGCTCGAAAAACATTATTTTTATTTTTTTAAAGTTTCGTGGAAAAACTTCACAACTCTCACCCAAAAAGTTCGTCAATCGTGCCATTTATTCTCACATGTCACTTGTGCCTAGACCTTCCTACGTGTCAAGTTTGACAGACTCCAGAGCCCGTTCTGGGATTTTAGTACCTAAATGGCTCGGAAAACATTGTTTTTCTTTTAAGTAAAGTGGAAACATTTCAAGACTCCCACCCCAAGAGTCCGGCAACCGTGTTGTTTGTTTCTACACGTTACTCGTGTCTAGACTTTCCTACGTGTCAAGTTTGACGGACTCTGGAGCCCATTTTGGGATTTTAGTACCCAAACGACTCAAAAAACAATATTTTTTTTCTAAATTTAAGTTAAAAAACTTCACTACCCTCACCCCAGGAGTCCGGCGACCTTGCCATTTGTAATCACACGCCACTCGTGCCTAGACCATCTTTCGTGTCAAGTTTGATGGACTCCGACGCCCATTTCGGGATTTTAGTTCCTTAACGGGTCAGAAAACATTGTTTTTTTTTTAAAGTTAAGTGGAAAATCATCACAACTCCTACCCCAAGAGTTCGGTGACTGTGTCGTTTGTTCTTACACATCACTCGTGTCTAGACCTTTCTACGTCTCAAGTTTGACGGATTCTAGAGCCCGTTTCGGAATTTTAGTACCCAAATGTCTTGGAAAAATTATTTTTTTTAAAAGTTAAGTGGAAAATAGTCACAACACTCACCCTGGGAGTCCGTGGACCGTGCCGTTTGTTCCCACATATCACTCGTGTCTAGACCTTCCTATGTATCAAGTTTGACGGACTTCGGATACCGATTCGGGATTTTAGTACCAAAACGCCTTGGAAAACTATGTTTTTTTTTTTTAAAGTTTAGTGGAAAAACTTCACAACTTCCACCGGGTGAGTCTGATGGTTGTGCCGTTTGTTCCTACACGTTACTCGTGTCTAGACCGTCCTACGTGTCAAGTTTGACGGACTCTGGAGCCCGTTTTGGGATTTTAGTACACAAACATCTTGAAAAATATTATTTTTTTTAGAGTTAAATGGAAACACTTCACAACTCTTACCCCGGGAGTCCGGCGACCGTGCCCTTTGTTTCCACGCGTCACTCATGCCTAGACCTTTCTACGTGTCAAGTTTGATGAATTCTGGAGCTCGTTTCGGGATTTTAGTATCTCAATGGCTCGGAAAATATTGTTTCTTTGTTTTTAAGTTAAGTGGTAAAACTTCACAACTGCCACCACGAAAGTCTGGCGACCGTACTGTTTGTTCTTACACGTCACTCGTGTCTAGACCTTTCTACGTGTCAAGTTCGACGGACTCCGGACCCTGTTTCAGGATTTTAGTACCCAAACGCCTTGAAAAACATTATTTTTTTTTAAAAGTTAAGTGGAAAAAATTCACAACTCTCATCCCGAGAGTCCGTTGACCGTGCCGTTTGTTCCCACACGTCACTCGTGTCTAGAACTTCATACATGTAAAGTTTGACGGACTCTGGATACCGTTTTTCTTGGTTTTAGTACCTAAACAGCTCGGAAAATATTGTTTTTCTTAAGTTATGTGGAAGAACTTCACAACTCCCACCCCCGAGAGTCCGGCGAATGTACCGTTTTTTCCTACACGTCACTTATGTTTAAACATTCCTACGTGTTAAGTTTGACAGAGTCCGGAGCGCGTTTCGTGAATTTAGTACCCAAACAGCTTGGAAAACATTAATTTTTTGTAAAGTTACGTGGAAAAACTTCACAGCTCCTACCCTGGGAGTCCGGCAACCGAGTCGTTTGTTCCCACACGGCACTTGTTCCTAGACCTTTCTGCATGTTATGTTTGATGGACTCCGGATACCGTTTCAGGATTTCAGTACCTAAACGGCTCAAAAAACATTTTTTTTTTTAAGTTAAGTGGAAAAACTTCACAAGTCCCACCTTGGGAGTTCGGCACCTTAGCCGTTTGTTCCCACACGTCACTCGTGCTTAGACTTTTCTACGTGTCAAGTTTGACGGACTCTGGATACCGTTTCGAGATTTTAGTACCTAAACGGCTCGGAAAACATTATTTTTTTTTAAGTTAAGTGGAAAAACTTCACAACTTCCACCCTGAGAGTCTGGCAATTGTGCCGTTTGTTCCTACACGTCACTCGTGTCTAGACCATCCTATGTGTCATGTTTCATAGACGTCGGATACCCTTTTGGGATTTTAATACTTAACCGGCTTGGAAAACATTGTTTTTTTTAAGGTTAAGTGGAAAAACTTCATAACTCCCACCTTGGGTGTCCAACGAATGAGCCGTTTGTTCCCATAGGTCACTCGTGCCTAGACCTTCCTGCGTGTAAAGTTTGACGTAATCCAAATACCGTTTCGGGATTTTAGTACCTAAACAGATCGGAAAACATTATTTTTTTTTAAGTGAAGTAAAAAAACATCACAAGTCCCACCTCGGGAGTTTGGCGTCGAAGCCGTTTCTTCCCACACATCACCTGTGGCTAGACCTTCCTACGTGTCATGTTTCACGGGCTTCGGATACCCTTTCGGGATTTTAGAACCTAAACGGCTTGGAAAACATTGTTTTTTTTTTTTTTAAGTTAAGTGGAAAAACTTCACAACTTTTACCCCGAGAGTCTGGCGACCATGTTGTTTGTTCCTACACGTAACTCCTGTGTAGACCTTCCTACGTGTCAAGTTTGATGGACTCCAGAGCTCGTTTCGGGATTTCTGTACCCAAACTGCTCGAAAAACATTATTTTTTTTTAAAGTTACATGGAAAAACATCCCAACTCTTACCCCAGGAGTTCGGTGACCATGTTGTTTGTTCTCATAGGTCACTCGTGGCCAGACCTTTCGCATGTCAAGTTTGATGGACTCTGAAGCCTGTTTTGGGATTTTAGTACCTAAACGGCTCATAAAACATTGTTTTTTTTTTTTTTTTTAAGTTAAGTGGAAAAACTTCACAACTCCTACCTCGAGAGTCCAGCGACCATGCTGCTTGTATCTACACGTCACTCGTGTCTAGACCATCGTACGTGTCAAGTTTGACGGATTTCGGAGCCCGTTTCGGGATTTTAGTACCCAAACAGCTCAAAAAATATTATTTTTTTTTAAAGTTAAGTGAAAAAACTTACCAAACTCTCACTCCGGGAGTCCAACGACCGCGCCGTTTGTTCCCACATGTCACTCGAGCCAAGACCTTTCTACGTGTCATGATTGACGGACTCTGTAGCCCATTTAGGTATTTTAGTACCTTAAAGGCTCGAAAAATATATATTTTTTTAAAGTGAAGTGGAAAAACTTCACAACTCCCACCCCAAGTGTCCGGCAACCGTGACGTTTGTCCCTAAACGTCACTTGTGTCTAGAACTTCCTATGTGTCAAGTTTGACGGACTCTGGAGCCCTTTTCAGGATTTTAGTACCCAAACGGCTAGGAAAACAATATTTTTTTTAAAAGTTAAGTGGAAAAAATTCAAAACTCTCACCCCGGGTGTCTGGCGACCGTTCCGTATGTTCCCACATGTCACTCGTGTCTAGATCTTCTTGTGTATTGGGCTTGTCGGACTCAGGATTCAGATTTGAGTACCCACATGGCTCGGAAAACATTGTTTTTTTTTTTTTTAAGTTAAGTGGAAAAGCTTCATAACTACCACCCCGAGAGTCCGGCGACCGTTCCGTTTGTTCCCACAAGTCTCTCAATCCTAGACCCTCCAATGTGTCAACTTTGACGGACTCCGAATACTGTTTCGGGATTTTAGTACCTAAACAGCTCAGAAAACAATGTTTTTTTTTTTTAAATTTAAGTAGAAAAACTTCACAACTTCCACCCCGAGAGGCCGGCGACCGTGTTGTTTGTTCATACACCTCACTCGTGACTCGGCCTTCCTATGTGTCAAGTTTGACTGACTTCGAATCCTGTTTCGGGATTTTAGTTCCCAAACGGCTCGAAAAACATTATTATTTTTTTAAGGTTATGTGGAAAAACTTCACAACTCTCACCTTGGAAGTCCAGCGACTGTGCCGTTTGTTCTCAAACGCCACTCGTTTCTAGACCTTCCAACCTGCCAATTTTGACAGACTCCAGAGCCCGTTATGGGATTTTAGTACCTAAACAGCTAGGAAAACATTATTTTTTTTAAGTCAACTAGAAGAACTTTGCAACTCCCACCCCACGAGTCCGGCGACCGTGCTATTTTTCCCTACACGTCACTCGTGTCTAGACCTTCCTACGTGCCAAGTTTGATGGACTCCGAAGCCCGTTTTGGGATTTTAGTACTAAAAACGGCTCGAAAAACATAATTTTTTTTTGCTTAAAGTTAAGTGGAAAAACTTTACAACTCTCACCCTAGGAATCCGCCGACTGTGCTGTTTGTTCCCACACGTCACTTGTGCCTAAACCTTTCAACGTGTCAAGTTTAACGGATTCTGGAGCCCATTTCGGGATTTAGTACCCAAACGGCTCGAAAAACATTATTTTTTTTTAAAGTTAAATAGAAAAAACTTCACAACTCTCACCCCGGGAGTCCGTTGATCGTGCCGTTTGTTCCCACTCATCACTCATGTCCTGCCCTTCCTATGTGTCAAGTTTGACGGACTTCGGTTACTGTTTCGGGATTTTAGTACCAAAATGGCTCGAAAAATATTGTTTTTTTTATTTTTTTATGTTAAATCGGAAAAGCTTCACAACTCTCACCCTGGGAGTCCGTCGACTCTGCCGTTTGTTCCCACATAGTACTCATATCTTGACCTTCCTTCGTGTCAAGTTTGACGGGCTCCGGATACTGTTTCGGGATTTTAGTACCTAAACGGCTCGTAAAACATTGTTTTTTTTTTTTTTTAAAGTTATGTGGAAAAACTTCACAACTCCCACTTTGAGAGTCCGGCGATTGTGCCGTTTGTTCTTACTCGTCGCTCGTGTCTAAATAATCCTACGAGTCAAGTTTGGCAGACTCCGCAGCGCGTTTCGAGATTTTAGTACCCAAACGGCTCAGAAAACTTTAGTTTTTTTTAAAGTTAACTGGAAAAACTTCACAACTCCCACCCCGGGACTCCGACGACCAAGACATTTGTTCCTACACGTCACTCTTGCCTAGATCTTTCTACATGTCATGTTTGACAGATTTCAGATACCATTTCTGAATTTTAGTACCTGAACGGCTCGAAAAACATTATTATTATTTTTTTTAAGTCAGGTGGAAAAACTTTACAAGTCCCACCCCAGGAGTTTAGCGACCAAGCCGTTAGTTCCCACACATCACTCGTGCCTCGACCTTCCAACGTGTCAAGTTTGTCGGACTTCGGATACTCTTTGACGGACTCTGGATACCGTTTTGGGATTCTAGTACCTAAACGGCTCGAAAAACATTGTCTTTTTTAGGTTAAGTGGAAAAAGTTCACAACTTCCACCCCAAGAGTTCCGCGATCGTGCCGTTTGTTCCTACACATCACTCCTATCTAGACCTTCCAACGTGTGAAGTTTGACGGACTCAGGAGCCCGTTTCAGGATTTTAGTACCTGAACGGCTCAAAAAACAATATTTTTTTTAAAGTTATGTGGAAAAACATCGCAACCCTCACCCCGGAAGTCCAGTGACCGTGTCGTTTATTCTAACACGTTACTCGTGCCTAGACCATCCTACGTGTCAAGTTTGACAGACTCTGGAGCCCGTTTCAGGATTTTAGTATCTCAACTGCTCGAAAAACATTGTTTTTTTTGTTTTTAAGTTCAATGGAAAAACTTCAAAACTGCCACTCCGAGAGTCCGACGATCGTGACTTTTGTTCCTACACATCACTCATGTCTATACCTTCCTACGTATCAAGTTTGACAGTCTCCGGTGCCCGTTTTAGGGTTTTAGTACCCAAACGGCTCGAAAAACACTAATTTTTTTTAAAGTTAAGTGGAAAAAATTCACAACTCTCACCCCGGCAGTCCGGTGACTGTACTGTTTGTTCCCACACGTCACTCGTGTCTACACCTTTCTACATGTCAAGTTTGACGGACTATGGATGCCGTTTCGAGATTTTAGTACCTAAATGGCACGGAAAACATTATTTTTTTTTAAGCTAAGTGGAAAATCATCACAACTCCCACCCCGAGAATCCCGCGATCGTGCCATTTGTTCTTACATGTCACTCTAGTCTAGACATTCCAACGTGTCAAGTTAGACGGACTCCGGAGGCCGTTTTGGGATTTTAGTACTTAAACGGCTCGGAAAACATTATTTTTTTTTTAAAATTGCGTGGAAAAACATCCCAACTCTCACCCCGATAGTCCGGCAACCGTACCGTTTGTTCTCACAGGTCACACGTGTCAAGTTTGACGGATTCCGAAGCCCGTTTTGGGATTTTAGAACCTAAATGGCTCGTAAAATATCATTATTAGTTTTTCAAGTTAAGTGGAAAAACTTCACAACTCCCACCCCGACAGTTCGGCGAATGTGCTGTTTGTTTATACACGTCACTCATATTTAGACCTTCCTACATGTCAAGTTTAACGGACTCTGGAGCTCATTTCGGGATTTTAGTATGCAAACGGCTCAAAAAACATTATTTTATTTAAAAGTTAAGTGTAAAAACTTCATAACTCTCACTGCAGGAGTCCGGCGACCGTGCCGTTTGTTTCCACACTTTACTCGTTGCTAGACATTCGTTTGTGTCACGTTTGACGGACTCCAGAGCCCGTTTCGGAATTTTAGTACCTCAACGGCTCAGAAAACATTATTTTTTTTTTAAGTTAAGTGGAAAAACTTTACAACACACACCATGAGAGTCCTGCGATCGTGACGTTTATTCCCACATGTCACTTATGTCTAGAGCTTCCCATGTGTCAAGTTTGACAGACTCCAGAGCCCGTTTCGGGATTTTAGTACCCAAACGGCTCGGAAAACATTATTTTTTTTGAAAAGTTAAAGAAAAAAAATTCATAACTCTCACCTTGGGAGTCCAGCGACCATGCCGTTTGTTCCCTCATGTCACTCTTGTATAGACCTTTCTACGTGTCATGTTTGATGGACTCTGGATATCGTTTCAAGATTTTAGTACTTAAACGGCTCGGAAAACAATGTTTTTTTTTTTTTTTTAAGTTACGTGGAAAAACTTCACAACTCCCACCCTGAGAGTCCGGCGTCCGTGTCGTTTGTTCCCACAAGTCACTCGTGCCTATAGCTTCCTACGTGTTCAGTTTGATAGATCCCGGATACCGTTTCGCGATTTTAGTACCTAAATCGCTCAGAAAACATTGTTTTTTTTCTTAATAAGTGGAAAAACTAGACAACTTTCACCCTGAGAGTCAGGCGACCGTGCTGTTTGTTCCAACACATGACTCGTGCCTAGACCTTCCTACATGTCAAGTTTGACGGACTCCAGCTCCTGATTAGGATTTTAGTACCCAAACGGCTCGAAAAATATTATTTTTTTCTTTAAAGTTACATGGAAAAACTTCACAACTCTCACCCCAAAAGTTCTTCAATCGTGCCGTTTATTCTCACATGTCACTTGTGCCTAGACGCTACGTATCAAGTTTGACAGACTCTGGAGCCTGTTCTGGGATTTTAGTACCTAAACGGCTCAGAAAACATTGTTTTTCTTTTAAGTAAAGTGGAAATATTTCACGACTCCCACCCCGGGAGTCCGGCGTTCGTGCCGTTTGTTCCCATAAGTCACTCGTGCCTAAAGCTTCCTACGTGTTAAGTTTGACGGATTCCGGATGCCGTTTCGGGGTTTTAGTACCTAAATCGCTTGGAAAACATTGTTTTTTTTTTAATAAGTGGAAAAACTTGACAACTTTCACCTCGAGAGTCCGGCAACCGTGTTGTTTGTTCCTACACATCACTCGTGCCTAGACCTTCTTACGTGTCAAGTTTGATGGACTTTAGTACCTAAACGGCTCGGTAAGCATTGTTTTTGTTTTAAGTAAAGTGAAAAAATTTCACGACTCCCACCCCGAGAGTCTGGCGATCGTGTTGTTTATTTCTACACGTCTGTCGTGTCAAGACTTTCCTACGTGTCAAGTTTGACAGACTCCGGAGCCCGTTTCGGGATTTTAGCACCCAAACGGCCTGAAAAACATTATTTTTTTTTCTAAAGTTAAGTTAAAAAACTTCACTACCCTCACCCCGGGAGTCCGGCAACCCTACCATTTGTATCCATGCGTCACCCATGCCCAGACCTTGTTTCGTATCAAGTTTGATGGACTCTAGAGCCCATTTTGGGATTTTAGTTCTGCAACGGCTCGGAAAATATTGTTTTTTCTTTTTTAAGTTAAGTGGAAAAAAATCACAACTCCTACCCCGGGAGTTCGGTGACCATGCTGTTTGTTCTTACACGTCATTCGTGTCTAGACCATTCTACTTCTCAAGTTTGACAGACTTTGGAGCCTGTTTTGGAATTTGAGTACCCAAACGGCTTGGAAAATATTATTTTTTTTAAAAGTTAAGTGGAAAAAAGTCACAACTCTCACCCCGGGAGTCTGTGGACCGTGCCGTTTGTTCCCACACGTCACTCGTGTTTAGACCTTCCTTCGTATCAAGTTTAACGGACTTCGGATATCGATTCGGGATTTTAGTACCAAAACGGCTTGGAAAACATTATTTTTTTTGTTTAAAGTTTAGTGGAAAAACTTCACAAATTCCACCCGGTGAGTCTGGCGACCGTGCTATTTATTCCTACACGTCACTCGTGTCTAGACCTTCCTACGTGTTAAGTTTGACGGACTTCGGAGCTCGTTTCGGGATTTTAGTACACAACCGGCTTGAAAAACATTATTTTTTTTTAAAGTTAAATGGAAACACTTCACAACTCTCACCCCGGGAGTCCGGCGGCCGTGCCCTTTGTTTCCACACGTCACTCATGCCTAGACCTTTCTACGTGTCAAGTTTAACGGATCCCGGAGCTCGTTTCGGGATTTTGTACCTCAATGGCTCGAAAAACATTGTTTTTTTTTTTAAGTGGAAAAACTTTCCAACTTCCACCACGAAAGTCCGGTGACCGTACCGTTTGTTCTAACACGTCACACGTGTCTAGACCTTCCTATGTGTCAAGTTTGACGGACTTCGGACCTCGTTTCGGGATTTTAGTTCCCAAATGCCTTGGAAAACATTATTTTTTTGTAAAAGCTAAGTGGAAAAAATTCACAACTCTCACCCCGGGAGTCCGTCAACCTTGCCGTTTATTCCCCCACGTCACTCGTGTCTAGACCTTCCTACATGTAAAGTTTGAAGGACTCCGGATACCGTTTCTTGATTTTAGTACCTAAGCGGTTTGGAAAACATTGTTTTTCTTAAGTTATGTGGAAAAACATCACAACTCCCACCTCGAGGGTCCGGCGAAAGTGCCGTTTATTCCTACACGTCACTCATGTCTAGACATTCCTACGTGTCAAGTTTGACAGAGTCTAGAGCGCGTTTCGTGATTTTACAACACAAACGGCTTAGAAAACATTAATTTTTTTTAAGGTTACGTGGAAAAACTTCACAACCACCACGCTGGGAGTTCGGCTACCGAGCCATTTATTCCCACACGACACTCGTTCCTAGACCTTTCTACATGTTATGTTTGATGGACTTCGGATACCGTTTCAAGGTTTCAGTACCTAAACGGCTCAGAAAACATTATTTTTTTTTAAGTTAAGTGAAAAAACTTCACGAGTCCCACCCTGGGAGTTCGGCTACCTAGCCGTTTGTTTCCACACGTCATTCGTGCCTAGAGTTTCCTACGTGTCAAGTTTGATGGACTCCAGATACCGTTTCAAGATTTTAGTACCTAAATGGCTCGGAAAACATTGTTTTTTCTATAAATTTAAGTGGAAAAGCTTCACAACTTCCACCCCAAGAGTCTGGCGATCGTGCCATTTGTTCCTATACGTCACTCGTGTCTAGACCTTTCTACGTGTCATGTTTCACAGACTCCGGATACCCATTGGGGATTTTAGTACCTAAACGGCTTGGAAAACATTGTTTTTTTTTTTTTTTTTAAGTGGAAAAACTTCACAACTCCCACCCTGGGAGTCCAGCGAACAAGCCGTTTATTCCCATAGGTCGCTCGTGCCTATATCTTCCTACATGCAAAGTTTGACGTAATCCGAATACCGTTTTGGGATTTTAGTACCTAAACGGATCGGAAAACATTATTTTTTTTTTTAAGTTAAGTGGAAAAACTTCACAAGTCCCACCCCGAGAGTCCGATGTCCAAGCCATTTGATCTCACACATCACCTGTGGCTAGACCTTCCTACATGTCTTGTTTCACGGACTCCGGATACCCTTTCGGGATTTTAGTACCTAAAGGGCTTGGAAAACATTGGTTTTTTTTTTTTTTAAAGTTTAGTGGAGAAACTTCACAACTTTCACCCCGAGAGTCTGGCGACCACGCCGTTTGTTCCTACACGTCACTCGTGTCTAGACCTTCCTACATGTCAAGTTTGATGGACTCCAGAGCCTGTTTCGGGATTTTAGAACCCAAACTGCTCGAAAAACATTATTCTTTTTTAAAGTTACCAGGAAAAACATCCCAACTCTCACCTCGGGAGTCCAGCGACCATGTTGTTTGTTCTCACAGGTCATTCGTGGCCAGACCTTTATCATGTCGAGTTTGACAGACTCTGAAGCCCGTTTTGGGATTTTGTACCTAAATGGCTCGTAAAACATTGTTTTTTTTTTTTTTTTTTAAGTTAAGTGGAACAACTTCACAACTCCTACCCCGAGAGTCTGGCAACCATGTTGCTTATACCTACACGTCAGTCGTGTCTAAACCTTCCTACGTGTTAAGTTTGACGGACTTTGGTGCCCGTTTCGGGATTTTAGTACCCAAATGGCTTGAAAAACATTATTTTTTTTTTAAAGTTAAGTGGAAAAACTTACCAAACTCTTACCCCGAGAGTCCGTCGATTGCGCTATTTGTTCACTCATGTCACTCGTGCCTAGACCTTTCTACGTGTCATGTTTGGCGGGCTTTGGAGCCTATTTCAGTATTTTAGTACCTCAAAGGCTCGGAAAACATTGTTTTTTATTTTAAAGTTATCACAACTCCCACCCCGAGAGTCCGGTGTCCAAGCTGTTTGATCCCACACATCACCTGTGGCTAGACCTTCCTACGTGTCCTGTTTCACGGACTCCGGATACCCTTTCGGGATTTTAGTACCTAAAGGGCTTGGAAAACATTGGTTTTTTTTTTTTTTAAAGTTTAGTGGAGAAACTTCACAACTTTCACCCCGAGAGTCTGGCGACCACGCCGTTTGTTCCTACACGTCACTCGTGTCTAGACCTTCCTACGTGTCAAGTTTGATGGACTCTAGAGCCCGTTTTGGGATTTTAGAACCCAAACTGCTCGAAAAACATTATTCTTTTTTAAGGTTACCAGGAAAAACATCCCAACTCTCACCTCGGGAGTCCGGCGACCGTGTTGTTTGTTCTCACAGGTCATTCGTGGCCAGACCTTTATCATGTCGAGTTTGACGGACTCTGAAGCCCGTTTTGGGATTTTGTACCTAAATGGCTTGTAAAACATTGTTTTTTTTTTTTTTTAAGTTAAGTGGAACAACTTCACAACTCCTACCCCGAGAGTCTGGCGACCATGTTGCTTATACCTACACGTCAGTCGTGTCTAAACCTTCCTATGTGTTAAGTTTGACGGACTTTGGTGCCCGTTTCGGGATTTTAGTACCCAAATGGCTTGAAAAACATTATTTTTTTTTTTAAAGTTAAGTGGAAAAACTTACCAAACTCTTACCCCGAGAATCCGTCGATTGCGCTATTTGTTCCCTCATGTCACTCGTGCCTAGACCTTTCTACGTGTCATGTTTGGCGGGCTTTGGAGCCTATTTCGGTATTTTAGTACCTCAAAGGCTCGGAAAACATTGTTTTTTTTTAAAGTTAAGTGGAAAAACTTCACAACTCCCACCCCGAGAGTCCGGTGTCCAAGCCGTTTGATCCCACACATCACCTGTGGCTAGACCTTCCTACGTGTCCTGTTTCACGAACTCTGGATTCCCTTTTGGGATTTTAGTACCTAAAGGGCTCGGAAAACATTGGTTTTTTTTTTTTTAATGTTTACTGGAGAAACTTCATAACTTTCGCCCCGAGAGTCTGGCGACCACGCCGTTTTTTCCTACACGTCACTCGTGTTTAGACCTTCCTACGTGTCAAGTTTGATGGACTCTAGAGCCCGTTTCGGGATTTTAGAACCCAAACTGCTCGAAAAACATTATTCTTTTCTAAAGTTACCAGGAAAAACATCCCAACTCTCACCTCGGGAGTCCGGCGACCGTGTTGTTTGTTCTCACAGGTCATTCGTGGCCAGACCTTTATCATGTCGAGTTTGACAGACTCTGAAGCCCGTTTTGGGATTTTGTACCTAAATGGCTCGTAAAACATTGTTTTTTTTTTTTTTTAAGTTAAGTGGAAAAACTTCACAACTCCTACCCCGAGAGTCTGGCGACCATGTTGCTTGTACCTACGCGTAAGTCGTGTCTAAACCTTCCTACGTGTTAAGTTTGATGGACTTTGGTGCCCGTTTCGGGATTTTAGTACCCAAATGGCTTGAAAAACATTATTTTTTTTTAAAGTTAAGTGGAAAAACTTACCAAACTCTTACCCCGGGAGTCCGTTGACTGCGCTATTTGTTCCCTCATGTCACTCGTGCCTAGACCTTTCTACGTGTCATGTTTGGCGGGCTTTGGAGCCTATTTCGGTATTTTAGTACCTCAAAGGCTCGGAAAACATTGTTTTTTTTTTTAAGTAAAGTGGAAAAACTTCGCAACTCCCACCCCGAGAGTCCGGCGATCGTGACGTTTGTTCCTAAACGCCACTTGTATCTAGACCTTCCTTTGTGTCAAGTTTGACGGATTCCGGAGCCCATTTCGGGATTTTAGTACCCAAACGGCTCGAAAAATAATATTTTTTTTAAAATTTAAGTGGAAAAAATTCACAACTCTCACCTCGGGTGTCTGGCAACAGTTCGGTATGTTCCCACATGTCACTCGTGTCTAGATCTTCCTGCGTATTAAGCTTGTCGAACTTAGGATTTAGTTTCGGGATTTGAGTACCTAAACGGCTCGAAAAACAATGTTTATTTTTTTTTAAGTTAAGTGGAAAAGCTTCATAACTCCCACCCCGATAGTCCGGTGACTGTTTCGTTTGTTCCCATAAGTCCCTCAATCCTAGACCTTCCTACGTGTCAACTTTGACGGACTTCGCATACCGTTTTGGGATTTTAGTACCTAAAAGGCACGGAAAATATTGTTTTTTTTCTTTAATTTAAGTGGAAAAACTTCACAACTTCCACCCCGAGAGTCCGGCGACTGTGCTGTTTGTTCCTAAACTTCACTCGTGTCAGGACCTTCCTATGTGTCAAGTTTGACAGACTCCGGATCCTGTTTCGGGATTTTAGTTCCCAAACGGCTCGAAAAACATTATTATTTTTTTAAAGTTACATGGAAAAACTTCACAACTCTCACCTCAGAAGCCCAGCGACCGTGCCGTTTGTTCTCCAACGTCACTCATTCCTAGACCTTCCAACCTGCCAATTTTGACAGACTACGGAGCCCGTTATGGGATTTTAGTACCTAAACGGCTAGGAAAACTTTTTTTTTGTTAAGTCAATTGGAAGAACTTCACAACTCCCACCCCAAGAGTCCAGCGACCGTGCTGTTTGTTCCTACATGTCATTCGTGTCTAGACCTTCCTACGTTTCAAGTTTGATGGACTCCGTAGCCCGTTTAGGGATTTTAGTACCTAAACGGTTTAGAAAACATTATTTTTTTTGTTTATAGTTAAGTGGAAAAACTTTACAACTCTCACCTTGGGAGTCCGGCAACCGTGCCGTTTGTTCCCACACGTCACTTGTGCCTAGACCTTTCAACGTGTCAAGTTTGACGGACTCTGGAGCCCGTTTCACGATTTTAGTACCCAAACGGCTCGAAAAATATTATTTTTTTAAAAAGTTAAATCGAAAAAACTTCACAACTCCCAACCCGGGATTCTGTCGACCGTACGGTTTGTTCCCACACATCACTCGTGTCCTAACCTTCTTACGTGTCAAGTTTGACGAACTCCGGATACTATTTCGGGATTTTAGTACCTAAATGGCTCGGAAAACATTGTTTTTTTTTTATTTTATGTTAAATTAGAAAAACTTCACAACTCTCACCCTAGGAGTCCAGCGACCGTGCCGTTTGTTCCCACACGTCACTCGTGCCTAGACCTTTCTACGTGTTAAGTTTGATGGACTATGGAGCCCGTTTCAAGATTTTACTAACCAAACGGCTCAAAAAACATTATTTTTTTTTAAAGTTAAATCGGAAAAACTTCACAACTCTCACCCCGGGAATCCATCGACCGTGCCGTTTATTCCCACACAGTACTCATATCTTGACCTTCCTTCGTGTCAAGTTTGATGGACTCCGGATACTGTTTCGGGATTTTAGTACCTAAACGGCTCGAAAAACAATGTTTTTTTTTAAAGTTATGTGGAAAAACTTCATAACACCCACTCTGAGAGTTCGACGACTGTGTCGCTTGTTCCCACACGTCACTCTTGTCAAGACAATCCTACGAGTCAAGTTTGGCGGACTCCGGAGCGCATTTTGAAATTTTTGTACCCAAACAGCTCGAAAATCATTAGTTTCTTTAAAGTTAAGTGGAAAAACATCACAACTCCCACCCCGAGAGTCCGGTGACCAAGACGTTTGTTCCAACACGTCACTCATGCCTAGACTTTTCTACATGTCAAGTTTGACGGACTCCGGATATCGTTTCAAAATTTTAGTACCTGAACGACTCGAAAAACATTGGTTTTTTTTTTTTTTTAAGTCGGGTGGAAAAACTTCACAAGTCCCACCCCAGAAGTTTAGCAACCAAGCCGCTTGTTCGCACAGGTCACTCGTGCCTTGACCTTCTAACGTGTCAAGTTTGACGGACTCCGGATACCGTTTGACGGACTCTTGATACCGTTTCGGGAATTTAGTTCCTAACCGGCTCGAAAAATAATGTTTTTTTTAGGTTAAGTGGAAAAACTTCACAACTTCCACCTCGAGAGTCCCGCCATCATGCCATTTGTTTCTACACATCACTCCTGTCTAGACCTTTCAACGTGTGAAGTTTGACGAACTCCGGAGCCCGTTTCGGGATATAATACCTAAACGGCTCGAAAAACAATATATTTTTTTTAAGTTATGTGGAAAAACATCACAACTCTCACCCTGGAAGTTCGGCGACCGTGCCGTTCGTTCTAACACGTCACTCGTGCCTAGACTATCCTACTTGTCAGGTTTGATAGACTCCGGAGCCTGTTTCGGGACTTTAGTATCTCAACTGCTCGGAAAACATTGTTTTTTGTTTTTAAGTTAAGTGGAAAAACTTCAAAACTGCCACCCCGAGAGTCCGGCGATCGTGACATTTGTTCCTACATGTGAAGTTTGACAGACTCCGGTGCCTGTTTCAGGATTTTAGTACCCAAATAGCTCAGAAAAAATTATTTTTTTTTTAAAGTTAAGTGGAAAAAATTCACAACTCTCACCCCAACAGTCTGGTGACTGTGCCATTTGTTCACACACGTCACTCGTGTCTACACCTTCCTACGTGTCAAGTTTGACGGACTACGGATACCGTTTCGGGATTTCAATACCTAAACGGCTTGGAAAATATTGTTTTTTTTTTTTAAAGTTAAGTGGAAAATCATCACAACTCCCACCCCGAGAGTCCCGCGACCAGGCCGTTTGTTCCTACACGTCACTCCTATCTAGACATTCCAACGTGTCAAGTTAGACGGACTTCGGAAGCCGTTTTGGGATTTTAGTACTTAAACGGCTCGGAAAACATTATTTTTTATTTAAACTTACGTGGAAAAACATCCCAACTCTTACCCCGAGAGTCCGGCAACCGTACCGTTTGTTCTCACAGGTCACTCGTGCACAGACCATCCCACGTGTCAAGTTTGACGGATTCCGGAGCCTGTTTTGGGATTTTAGTACCTAAACGACTCGTAAAACATTATTATTTTTTTAAAGTTAAGTGGAAAAACTTCACAACTCCCACCCCGAGAGTTCGGCGAACGTGCTATTTTTTCCTACATGCCACTCGTGTTTAGACCTTCCTATGTGTCAAGTTTGACGGAATCTGGATCCCATTTCTGGATTTTAGTACCCAAACGGCGCGAAAAGCATTATTTTTTTTTTAAATTTAAGTGGAAAAACTTCACAACTTTTACCCCAGGAGTCCGGCGACCGTCCCGTTTGTTCTTACACTTCACTCGTCCGTAGACATTCGTACATGTCATATTTAATGGACTCCGGAGCCCGTTTCGGAATTTTAGTACCTCAACGGCTCGGAAAACATTATTTTTTTTAAATTTTAGTGGAAAAACTTCACAACAAGCACCACGAGAGTCCTGCGACCATGACGTTTGTTCCCACATGTCACTTGTGTCTAGAGTTTCCCATGTGTCAAGTTTGACAGACTCCGGAGCCCGTTTCAGGATTTTAATACCCAAACGGGTCGGAAAACATTATTATTTTTGAAAAGTTAAGTCAAAAAAATTCACAACTCTCACCCCAGGAGTCCGGCGACCGTGCCGTTTGTTCCTTTATGTCCCTCTTGTCTAGACCTTCCTACGTGTCATGTTTGATGGACTCCGGATATCGTTTCAAGATTTTAGTACTTAAATGGCTTGGAAAACAATGTTTTTTTTTTTTAAGTTAAGTGGAAAAACATCACAACTCCCACCCCGAGAGTCCCGCGTCCGTGCCGTTTGTTTCCACAAGTCACTTGTGCCTAGACCTTCCTATGTGTTAAGTTTCACGGATTCTGGATACCATTTCGGGATTTTAGTACCTAAAGGGCTCGAAAAACATTGTTTTTTTTTAATTAGTGGAAAAACTTGACAACTTTCACCTCGAGAGTCCGGCGACCGTGCTGTTTGTTCCTACACGTCTCGTGCCCAAACCTTCCTACGTGTCAGGTTTGACGGACTCCGACCCCCGTTTAGGACTTTAGTACGCAAACTGCTCGAAAAACATTTTTTTTTTTAAAGTTACGTGGAAAAACTTCACAACTCTCACCCTGAAAGTCCGGCAATCGTGCCCTTTGTTCTCACACATCACTTGTGCCTAGACCTTTCTTATGTGTCAAGTTTGACAGACTCTAGAGCCCGTTCTAGGATTTTAGTACCTAAACAGCTCGGAAAACATTGTTTTTCTTTTAAGTAAAGTGGAAAATTTTCAGGACTCCCATCCCGAGAGTTCGGCAACTGTACTGTTTGTTTCTACACGTCATTTGTGTCTAGACTTTCTTACGTGTCAAGTTTGACGGACTTCGGAGGCCATTTCGGGATTTTAGTACCCAAACGACTCAAAAAATAATATATATTTTTTCTAAAGTTAAGTTGAAAATCTTCACTACTCTCACCCCGGGAGTCCGGCGACCCTGCCATTGTTACCCACATGTCACTCGTGCCTAGACTTTGTTTCGTGTCAAGTTTGATGGACTCCGAAGCCCATTTTGGGATTTTAGTTCCTCAACGACTTGGAAAACATTGTTTTTTTTTTTAAGTTAAGTGGAAAAATATCACAACTCCTACCCCAAGAGTTCGGTGACCATCCCGTTTGTTCTTACACGTCACTTGTGTCTAGAACTTTCTACGTCTCAAGTTTGACGGACTCTGGAGCCCGTTTCGGGATTTTAGTACCCAAACGGCTTGGAAAACATTATTTTTTTGTAAAAGTTAAGTGGAGAAAAGTCACAACTCTTACCCCGGGAGTCCGTGAACTGTTTCGTTTGTTCCTACTATCACTTGTGTCTAGACCTTCCTACATATCAAGTTTAACGGACTCCGGATACCGATTCGGGATTTTAGTACCTAAACGGTTTGGAAAACATTGTTTTGTTTTTTTGTTTTTTAAGTTTAGTGGAAAAACTTCACTACCTCCACCATCTGAGTCTGGCAACCATGCCATTTATTCCTATACGTCACTCGTGTCGAGACCTTCCTACGTGTCAAGTTTGACAGACTCTGGAGCCCATTCCAGGATTTCAATCCCCTAACGGCTCGAAAAACATTATGTTTTTTTAAAGTTAAATGGAAACACTTCACAACTCTCACCACGGGAGTCCGGCGACCGTCCCATTTGTTTACACACGTCACTCATGCCTAGACTTTTCTACGTGTCAAGTTTGACGGATTTCGGAGCTCGTTTCGGGATTTTAGTACCTCAATGGCTCGGAAGACATTGTTTTTTTTTTTTTTAAGTCAAGTGGAAACACTTCACAACCGCCATCATGAAAGTCTGGCGACCGTACCGTTTATTCTTACATATCACTCGTGTTTAGACCTTCCTACGTGTCAAGTTCGAGGGACTCCAGACCCCGTTTCGGGATTTTAGTACCCAAACGCCTTTGAAAACATTATTTTTTTTTTAAAGTTTAGTGGAAAAAATTCACTACTCTCACCTCGGGAGTCCGTCGACTGTGCCATTTGTTCCCACACGTCACTCGTGTCTAGACCTTCCTACATGTAAAGTTTGATGGACTCCGGATACCGTTCTTGATTTTAGTACCTAAACGGCTCGGAAAATATTGTTTTTCTTAAGTTATGGGGAAAAATTTCACAACTCCTACTCCGAGAGTCCGGCGAATGTGCCATTTGTTCATACACGTCACTCATGTCTGGACATTCCTACGTGTCAAGTATGACAGAGTCTGGAGCACGTTTCGTGATTTTAGTACCCAAACGGCTCGGAAAACATTATTTTTTTTAAGGTTACGTGGAAAAACTTCACAACTCTCACCCTAGGAGTCCGGAAACTGAGCCATTTGTTCCCACACGACACTCGTGCCTAGACCTTTCTGCATGTCATGTTTGACGGACTACGGATACCGTTTCAGGATTTTAGTACCTAAACGGCTTACAAAACATAGTTTTTTTTTTTTTAAGTTAAGTGGAAGAACTTCACAACTCCCACCCCAGGAGTTCGGCGCCCTAGCCATTTGTTCCCACGCATCACTCATGCCTAGACTTTCCTACGTGTCAAGTTTGACGGACACCGGATACCATTTCCAGATTTTAGTGCCTAAATGGCTCGAAAAACGTTGTTTTTTTTTAAGTTAAGTGGAAAAAATTCATAGCTTCCACCCTGAGAGTCTGGCGATTGGGCCGTTTGTTCCTATACATTACTCGTGTCTAGTCCTTCCTATGTGTCATGTCTCATATACTTCGGATACCCTTTCAGGATTTTAGTACCTTAACGGCTTCGAAAACATTGTTTTTTTTTTTTTTTAAGTTAAGTGGAAAAACTTCACAACTCCCACCCTAGGAGTCCAGCGAACAAGCCGTTTGTTCACAAAGTTCACTCTTGCCTAGACCTTCCTACGTACAAAGTTTGACATAATCCGAATACCGTTTTGGGATTTTAGTACCTAAACGGATAGGACAACATTACTTTTTTTTTTTTAAGTTAAGTGAAAAAACATCACTAAGTCCCACCCCGGGAGTCCAGCGTTCAAGCCGTTTGTTCCCACACATCACCTGTGGCTAGACCTTCCTACGTGTCATGTTTCATGGAGTCCGGATACCGTTTCGCAATTTTAGTACCTAAACGGCTTGGAAAACAATTTTTTTTTTTTTAAAGTTAAGTGGAAAAACTTCACAACTTTCATCTCAAGAGTCTGGTGACTATGTCGTTTGTTCCTACACGTCACTCGTCTCTAGACCTTCCTACGTGTCAAGTTTGATGGAATCCAGAGCCCGTTTCGGGATTTTAGTACCCAAACAGCTCGAAAAACATTATTTTTTTTTAAAGTTACATGGAAAAATATCCCAACTCTTAACCCGGGAGTCCGGCGACCGTGTTGTTTGTTCCCATAGGTCACTCGTGGCCAGACCTTTCGCATGTCAAGTTTGATAGACTCTGAAGCCCGTTTTGAAATTTTAGTACCTAAACGGCTCGTCAAATATTGTTTTTTTTAAGTTAAGTGAAAAAACTTCACAACTCCTACCTCGAGAGTCTAGCGACCATGCTACTTGTACCTGCACATCACTCGTGTCTAGACCTTCCTACGTGTCAAGTTTGATAGACTTCGGAGCCTGTTTCAGGATTTTAGTACCCAAACGACACGAAAAACATTATTTTTTTTTAAAGTCAAGTGGAAAAACTTACCAAACTCTCACCCCGGGAGTCCGGCGACCGCGTCGTTTGTTCCCACATGTCACTCTTGCCTAGACGTTTCTACGTGTCATGTTTGATGGACTCCGGAGCCCGTTTCAGTATTTTAGTACGTCAAAGGCCCAAAAAACTTTTTTTTTTTAAGTGAAGTGGAAAAACTTCACAACTCCCACCTTGAGAGTTTGGCGACCATGACGTTTGTTCCAAAACGTCACTTGTGTCTGGACCTTCCTATGTGTCAAGTTTGACGGACTCCGTAGCCCGTTTCGGGATTTTAGAACCTAAATGGCTCAGAAAACAATATTGTTTTTTAAAAGTTAAGTGAAAAAAATTCACAACTCTCACCTCGGGTGTCTGGCGACCGTTCTGTATGTTTCCACATTTCACTCGTGTCTAGTTCTTCTTGTGTCTTAAGCTTGTCGGACTCAGGATTCAGTTTCCAAATTTGAGTACCTAAACGGCTTGAAAAACATTGTTTTTTTTTTTCAAGTTAAGTGGAAAAGCTTCATAACTCCCACCTCGAGAGTCCGGCGACCGTTTCGTTTGTTCCCACAAGTCTCCCAATCCTAGACCTTCCTACGTGTCAACTTTGACAGACTCCGGATACCGTTTTGGGATTTTAGTACCGAAACGGTTTGGAAAATATTATTATTTTTTTCATTTAAGTAGAAAAACTTTAGAACTTTCATACCGAGAGTCCAGCGGCCGTGTTATTTGTTCCTACACTTCACTCGTGTCTGGACCTTCATACGTGTCAAGTTTGACGGACTGCGGATCCCGTTTCGGGATTTTAGTTCCCAAACGGCTCGTAAAACATTATTATTTTTTTAAAGTTACGTGGAAAAACTTCAGAACTCTCACCTCGGAAGTCCAGCGATCGTGCCATTTGTTCTCAAACGTCACTCGTTCCTAGACCTTCCAACGTGTCAATTTTGACAGACTCCGAAGCTCGTTATGGGATTTTAGTACCTAAATGGCTAGGAAAACATTATTTTATTTTTTAAGTCAACTGGAAGAACTTCGCAACTCCCACCCCAAGAGTATGGCGACTGTGTTGTTTGTTCCTAGACGTCACTTGTGTCTAGACCTTCCTACGTGTCATGTTTGATAGACTTCGGAGCCTGTTTCGGGATTTTAGTACCCAAACGGCTCAGAAAACATTATTTTTTTTTTTGTTTAAAGTTAAGTGGGAAAACTTTACAACTCTCACCTTGGGAGTCCGGCGATCGTGCCGTTTGTTTCCATAAGTCACTCGTGCCTAGACCTTTCAACGTGTCCAGTTTGACGAACTCTGGAGCCTGTTTCAGAATTTTAGTATCCAAACGGCTCGAAAAACATTATTGTTTTTTAAAGTTAAATCAAAAAAACTTCACAACTCTCAATCCAGGAGTCTAGCGACCATGCCGTTTGTTCCGACATATCATTCATGCCTAGGCCTTATTACATGTCAAGTTTGACGGACTCTGGAGCCTGTTACGGGATTTTAGTAACCAAACGGCTTGGAAAACATTATTTTTTTTTTTAAAGCTAAATTGGAAAAACTTCATAAGTCTCACCCCAGGATTTCGTCGACCATGCCGTTTGTTCCCACACGATACTCATATCTTGACCTTCCTTCTTGTCAAGTTTGACAAACTTCGGATACCGTTTCGGGATTTTAGTACCTAAACTGCTCGAAAAACATTGTTTCTTTTTTTAAGTTTGGTGGAAAAACTTCACAACTCCCACTCTTAGAGTCCGGCGACCGTGTCGTTTATTCCTACACGTCGCTCGTGTCTAGAAAATCCTATGAGTCAAGTTTGGCAGACTCCAAAGCGCGTTCGGAGATTTTAGTACCCAAACGACTTAGAAATTTAAAGTTTAGTGGAGAAACTTCACAACTCCCACCCCGGGAGACCGGCGACCAAGACGTTTGTTCCTACATGTCACTCGTGCCTAGACCATTCTACATGTCATGTTTGACGGACTCCGGATACCGTTTCAGGATTTTAGTACCTGAACGGCTCGGAAAACATTGTTTTTTTTTTTTTAAGTCAGGTGGAAAAACTTCACAAGTCCCACCCCGGGAGTTTAGTGACCAAGCCGTTTGTTCACACACGTCATTCGTGCCTCGACCTTCCAACGTGTCAAGTTTGACAGACTCTATATACCGTTTTGTGATTTTGGTACCTAAACAGCTCGGAAAACATTGTTTTTTTTTTAAGTTAAGTGAAAAAACTTCACAACTCCCACCCTGAGAGTCCGGTGACCGTGCCGTTTGTTCTTACATGTCACTCGTGTTTAAACCTTCCTATGTGTCCAGTTTGACAGACTTCGGAGCCCGTTTCGGCATTTTAGAACCCAAATTACTCGAAAAGCATTATTTTCCTATTAAAGTTAAGTGGAAAAACTTCACAACATTCACCCTGGGAGTCCGATGACTGTGCTGTTTCTTCCCACATGTCACTCGTGCCAAGACCTTCCCACGTGTCAAGTTTGACAGATTCCGGAGCCTGTTTTGGGATTTTAGTACCTCAACGGCTCGAAAAATAATATTTTTTTTAAGTTAAGTTGAAAAACATCACAACTACCACCACAAAAGTCCGGCGATCATGCCATTTGTTCATACACGTCACTTCTGTCTCGACCTTCTTACGTGTCAAGTTTGACAGACATCGGAGCCCGTTTCGAGATTTTAGTACCCAAAAGGCTCAGAAAACATTATTTTTTTTAAATGTTAAGTGGAAAAAATTCACAACTCTCACCCCGGGTGTCTGTCAACCATGCCGTTTGTTCCCACACGTCACTCGTGTCTAGACCTTCGTACGTGCTGAGTTTGACGAACACCGGATACCGTTACGGGATTTTAGTACCTAAACGGCAAGAATAACATTGTTTTTTTTAAGTTATGTGGAAAAACTTCACAACTCCCACCCCAAGAATCCAGCAACCGTGTCGTTTGTTCCTACACGTCACTCTTGTCAAGACATTCCTACGTGCCAAGTTTGACAGAGTCCGGAGCGCGTTTCGTGATTTTAGTACCCAAACGGCACGAAAAACATTATTTTTTTTTTTAAAGTTATGTGAAAAAACTTCACAACTCCCACCCTAGGAGTCCAGTGACCGTGCTGGTTATTCCCACACATCACTCGTGCCTAGAGTTTTCTACCTGTCATGTTTGACGGACTCCGGAGCCCGTTTCGGGATTTCAGTACCCAAACGGCTCGCAAAATATTATTTTTTTTAAAGTGAGGTGGAAAAACTTCAGAACTCTAACCCCGGGAGTCTATCGACTGTGTCGTTTGCTCCTACACGTCACTCGTGTCTAGACATTCCTAAGTGTTCGACAGATTTCGGAGCCAGTTTCGGGATTTTAGTACCCGAACGGCTCGAAAAAAATTAATTTTTTTTAAAAGTAAGTGGAAAAACATCACAACTCCCACCCCAGGAGTCCGGCGAACGAGCCCGTTGTTCCCACAGGTCACTCATGCCTAGACGTTCCTACGTCCTAAGTTTGACGTACTCCGAATACCGTTTTGGGATTTTATAACCTAAACATCTCGGAAAATGTTGTTGTTGTTTTTTTTTTTAAAGTTAAGTGGGAAAACATCACTTGTCCCACCCCGGGAGTCTGGTGTCCATGCCGCTTGTTCCCACACGTCACTCGTGTGTAGACCTTCCTACGGATCAAGTTTCACGGATTTCGGATACCCTTTCGGGATTTTAGTACCTAAACGGATTGGAAAACATTATTTATTTATTTTTAATTAAGTGAAAAAACTTCACAACTTTCATCCCGAGAGTCCGGCGACCATGCTGTTTGTTCCTACATGTTACTCGTATCTAAACCTTCCTACGTGTCAAGTTTGACAGACTTCGGAGCTCGTTACAAGATTTTAGTACCCAAACGGCTTGAAAAACATTATTTTTTTTAAAGTTATGTGGAAAAGCATCCCAACTCTCATCTCGGGAGTCCAGCGACCGTGCTATTTGTTGTCACAGGTCAGTCGTGCCCAGACCTTCCTACATGTCAAGTGTGACGGACTCCAAAGCCCGTTTTGGGATTTTAGTACCTAAAGGGCTTGTAAAACATTGTTTTTTTTTTTTCAAGTTAAGTGGAAAAACTTCACAACTCTCTTCACAGGAGTCCAGCGACTGTTCTGTTTGTTCCCACACGTCACTTATGCCTCGAGCTTTTTACATGTCAAGTTTGACGGACCATAGAGCCCGTTTCGGGATTTTAATACCTAAACGGCTCAAAAAACATTGTCTTTTTCTATTTTTAAGTTAAATGGAAAAAAATCAAAACTCCCACCCCGAGAGTCCGGCGACCGTGCCATTTGTTCCCACAAGTCACTTGTGCCTAGACCTTCCTACGTGTCAAGTTTAACGGATTCTATATACCGTTTCGTGATTTTCGTACCCAAATGGCTCAAAAAAGATTTTTTTTTTTTTAAGGTTTCGAGGAAAAATGTCACAACTATCACCTTGGAAGTTCGGCGACCGTGCCGTTTGTTCTCACACGTCACTCATCCCTAGACCTTCTAACGTGTCAAGTTTGACAGACTCCGGAGCCCATTCTTGGATTTTTGTAAGTAAATGGCTCGGAAAAACATTGTTTTTTTAAGTCAAGTGGAAGAACTTCACAACTCCCACCCAGAGAGTCCGATGACCGTACCATTTGTTCCCACAAGTCACTCGTGCCTAGACCTTCATACGTGTTAACTTTGACTGACTCCGGATACCGTTTCGGGATTTTGGTACCTAAACGGCTCATAAAACATTGTTTTATTCTTAAAGTTAAGTAGAAAAACTTCAAAACTTCTACCCCAAGAGTCAGGCGACCGTGTTGTTTGTTCCTACAATTCACTCGTGTCTAGACCTTCTTATATGTAAAGTTTAATGGACTCCAGATCCCGATTCGGGATTTTAGTCCCCAAATGGCTCGAAAAGCATTATTTTTTTTAAAGTTACGTGGAAAAACTTCACAACTCTGACCCCAGAAGTCCAGCGACTGTGGCGTTTGTTCTCACAAGTCACTCGTCGCTAGACCTTTCTACGTGTCAAGTTTGAATGACTTCGGAGCCCGTTTTGGGATTTTAGTACCTAAACGGCTCGGAAAACATTGTGTTTTTTTTTTAGGTCCAGTGGAAGAACTTCACAACTCCCACCCCGGGGGTCTGGCAACCGTGTTGTTTATTCCTACACATCACTCGTGTCAAGACCTTTATATGTGTAAAGTTTGACGGACTCCGGAGCCCGTTCCAGGATTTCAGTACCTAAACGGGTCAAAAAACATTATTTTTCTGTTTAAAGTTAAGTGGAAAAACTTTACAACTCTCACCTTGGAAGTCCGGCGACCGTGCCGTTTGTTCCCGCATGTCACTCGTGCTTACACCTTTCTACGTGTCAAGTTTGACGGACACCAGAGCCCGAATCGGGATTTTAGTACCTCAGCGGCTCTTAAAACATTGTTTTTTTTTTTTTTTAAGTTAAGTGGAAAAACTTCACAACTTGCACCCAAGAGTCCCGCGACCGTGCCATTTGTTCTTACACGTCACTCGTGTCTGGACCTTCCTACGTGTCAAGTTTGACTGACTACGAAGCCAGGTTTGGGATTTTACGACCCAAACGGCTCGAAAAATATTATTTTTGTTCTAAAAGTTAATTGGAAAAAATTCACAACTCTTACCTTGGGAGTCCGTCGACCGTGCCACTTGTTCCGATACGTCACTCGTGTCTAGAGCTTCTTATGTGCCAAATTTGACGGACTCCGGATATCATTTCGGGATTTTAGTACCTAAACGACTCAAAAAACATGGTTTTTTTTTTCTTAAAGTTAAGTGGAAAAACTTCACAACTCCCACCCCGAGAGTCTGGCGACCATGCCTTTTCTTCCTACATGTCACTCGTGCCTAGATATTCCTACGTGTCAGGTTTGAAAGACTCCGGAGAGTGTTTCGGGATTTTAGTACCCAAATGGCAGAAAAAACATTATTTTTTTTAAAGTAACGTGGAAAAACATCCGAACTCTCACCCCGGGAGTCCATCAACCGTGCCGTTTGTTTTCACACGTCACTCGTGCCTAGACCTTCCTACGTATCAAGTTTGATGGATTCCGGAGCCCGTTTTGCGATTTTTGTACCTAAACATCTCTAAAAACATTGTTTTTTTTTTTTTTAAGTTAAGAGAAAAAACTTCACAACTGCCACCCCGAGAGTCCGGCCACCGTGCAGTTTGTTCCTAAACATCACTCGTGTCTACACCTTCCTACGTGTCAAGTTTGACAGACACCGGAGCCAGTTTCACGATTTTAGTTCACAAACGGCTCGAAAAACATTATTTTTTTAAAGTTAAGTGGAAAAACTTCACAACTCTCACCCCGGGAGTCCCGCAACCATGTTGTTTGTTTCCACACGTCACTCGTGCCTAGACCTTCCTACGTGTCAAGTTTGATGGACTCTAGAGCCCGTTTCGGGATTTTAGTACCACAACGTTTCGAAAAACATTGTTTTAAGTGGAAAAACTTCTAAACTCCCACCCCGACAATCCGGCGTCCGTGTCGTTTGTTCCTAGACGTCACTCGTGTCTAGGCCTTCGTACGTATCAAGTTTGATAGACTCCGCAGATTGTTACTGGATTTTAGTACACAAACAACTCGGAAAGCATTATTTTTCTATTAAAGTTATGTGGAAAAGCTTCACAACTCTCACCCCGAAAGTCCAGCTACCGTGCCGTTTATTCTAACACGTTACTCGTGCCTAAACCTTTCTACGTGTCACGTTTGAAAGATTCTGAAGCCCGTTCTGGGATTTTAGAACCTAAACGGCTCAGAAAACATTGTTTTTTTCTAAAGTCAAGTGGTAAAAATTCACAACTCCAACCCCGAGAGTCTAGCGACTGTGCTATTTATTCTTACATGTCCCTCATGTCTAGACCTTCCTCCGTGTCAAGTTTGACGGACTCTAAAGCCCGTTTCGAGATTTTAGTACCCAAACAGCTCGAAAAATATTATTTTTTTAAAGTTCAATGGAAAAACATCACAACTCTCACCCTGAGGGTCCAGCGATCGTGCCTTTTGTTCCCACATGTCACTCGTGCCTAGACCTTCCTACGTGACAAGTTTGATAGGTTTCGGAGCCTGTTTCGGGATTTTAGTACCTCAACGGCTTGGAAAACATTGTTTTTTTTTTTTTTTAAGTTAAGTGAAAAACTTCCCAACTCCCTCGCCGAGAGTCCGGCAATCATGCCTTTGATTTCTACACATCACTCGTGTCTAGACATTCCCACGTGTAAAGTTTGACGGACTTCGAAGCCCGTTTTGGGATTTTAGTACCCAAACTGCTTGGAAAAAATTATTTTTTTTAGGAGTTAAGTGGAAAAATTTCACAACTCTCACCCCAGGAGTCCGGTGACTGTGCTGCTTGTTTTCACATGTCACTCGTGTTTAGACCTTCTTACTTGTCAGGTTTAATGGACTCCGGTTACTGTTACTGGATTTTAGTACCGAAACAGCTCGAAAAAATTGTTTTTTTTTTTAAGTTAAGTAAAAAAACTTCACAACTTCCACCCTGAGAGTCTGGCGACCGTGCTGTTTGATCCTAAACGTCACTCGTGTCTAAACCTTCCTACGCGTCAAGTTTGACAGGACTCCGGAGCCCGTTTTCAAAATTTAGTACACAAATGGCTCGAAAATCAATATTTTTCTTTTAATGTTACGCGGAAAAACTTCCCAACTCTCACCCTGGAAGTTTGGCAATCGTGCTGTTTGTTCTAACACATCACTCGTCGCTAGACCTTCTTGTGTGTCACATTTGACAGACTCTGGAGCCCGTTTTGGGATTTTAGTACCTAAACAGCACGAAAAAAATGGTTTTTTTTTTTCTTAAGTCAAGTGGTAAAACTTCACAACTCCTACCCTGAGAGTCCGGCAACCGTGTTGTTTGTTCCTACTTGTCACTCATGTCAAGACCTTCCTACGTGTGAAGTTTGACGGACTTCGGAGCCCGTTTTAGGATTTTCGTACCGAAGCGGCTCGAAAAACATTAATTTTTTGTTTAAAGTTAAGGGGAAAAACTTCACAACTCTCACCCCAGGAGACCTATGACCGCGCCGTTTGTTCCCATATGTCACTCGTGCCTAGACCTTTCTACGTGTCATGTTCGGTGGGTTTCGGAGCCCGTTTCGGGATTTAAGTACCTCAACGGCTCGAAAAACATTGTTTTTTTTTTTTTAGTTAAGTGAAAAAAATTCACAACTCTCATCCCACGAGTCTAGCGACAGTGATGTTTATTCCTACACGTCACTCGTGTCTAGATCTTCCTACGGGTCAAGTTTAACGGACTCCGGAGCCTGTTTTGGGATTTTATTACCCAAACGGCTCGGAAAACAATAATTTTTTTTAAAAGTTAAGTGAAAAAAATTCACCACTCTTACCCCGGGAGACTGGCGACCGTCCCGTATGTTCCCACACGTCACTCGTGTCTACACCTTCCTACGTGTCAAGTTTGACAGACTTTGCATACCGTTTTGGGATTTTGGTACCTAAATGGCCCGAAAAACATTGTTTTTTTTTTTTTAAGTTAAGTGGAATAACTTCACAACTCCCACCCCGAGAGTCTGGTGACTGTGCCTTTTGTTCCCACAAGTCACTCGTGCCTAGACTTTTCTACGTGTCAAGTTTAATGGACTCCGGATCCCGTTTTAGGATTTTAGTACCCAAACGGCTCGAAAAACATTTTTTTTTTAAAGTTACATGGAAAAACTTCACAACTTTCAGCCCGAAAGTCCGGCCACTATGCCGTTTGTTCTCACACGTAACCCATCCCCAGACCTTCCTACGTGTCAAGTTTGACAGACTTTGGAGGCCATTTTGCGATTTTAGTACCTAAACGGCACCAAAAACATTGTTTTTTTTTAAGGCAAGTGAAAAAACTTCACAACTCCCACCCCGAGAGTCCGGTGACTGTGCTTATTGTTCTTACATGTCATTCGTGTCTAGACATTTTTATGAGTCAAGTTTGATGGGCACCGGAGCCCGTTTCGGGATTTTAGTACCCAAACGGCTTGAAAAACGTTATTTTTTTTTCTTAAAGTTAAGTGGAAAAGCATCAAAACTCTCAACCCGGAAGGGCGGCAACCGTGCTGTTTGTTCCCACACGTCACTTGTGCCTAGACCTTTCTACGTATCAAGCTTGACGGACTCCAGAACCTGTTTCGGGATTTTAGTACCTCAACGGCTCGAAAAATAATGTTCTTTTTAAGTTAAGTGGAAAAACATCACAACTCCCACCTCGAGAGTCCGGCGACTGTGCCATTTGTTTTACACCCCACTCGTGTCAAGACCTTCCTCCGTGTCAAGTTTGACGGACTCTGGAGCCCGTTTTGGGATTTTAGTAACCAAATGGCTTGGAAAACATTATTTTTTTTAAAATTCAGTAGAAAAACTTCACAACTCTCACCCCCGGGAGTCCAGCGACCGTGCCGTTTGTTTCCACATGTCACTCCTACCTAGACCTTCCTATGTGTCAAGTTTGACGGACTCTAGATGTTATTTCGGGATTTTAGTACCTTAATGGCTTGGAAAACATTGTGTTTTTTTTTATAAGTTAAGTGGAAAAACTTCACAACTCCCTGCTTGAGAGAGTCTGGCAACCGTGCCGTTTGTTCCTACATGTCACTCGTGTCTAGACCTTCCTACGTGAAAAGTTTGACCGACTCCGAAGCCCGTTTCGGGATTTTAGTACCCAAACTGCTCGGAAAAAATTATTTTTTTTAAAAGTTAAGTGGAAAAAATTCCCAACTCCCACCCCAGGTTTCTGGCGACTGTGCCATTTGTTCTCACACGTCACTCGTGTCTAAACCTTCCAACCTGTCAAGTTTGATAGACCACGGATACTGTTTCGGGATTTTAGTAATGAAACGGCTCAGAAAATTTTGTTTTTTTTTTCAAAGTTAAGCAAAAAAAGTTCACAACTTCCACCCCGAGAGTCCGGTGACCGTGCTTTTTGTTCCTACACTTTACTAATGTCTAGACCTTCCTACGTGTCAATATTGACGGACTCCGGTTCTCGTTTTCGGATTGTAGTACCCAAACGGTTCGAAAAACATTATTTTTTTTAAAGTTACGTGGAAAGACTGCACAACTCTCACCCTGGAACTTCGGTGACTGTGCCGTTTGTTCAACACATCACTTATCTCTAGTCCTTTCTACGTGTCTTGTTTGACGGACTCCGGATCCCGTTTCAGGATTTTAGTACCCAAATGGCTCGAAAAACATTATTTTTTTTAAAGTTACGTGGAAAAACATCACAACTATCACCCCAGAAGTTTGGAGACCGTGCAGTATGTTCTCACACGTCACTCGTCCCTAGACCTTCCTATATGTCAAGTTTGATAGACTCCAGAGCCCGTTCTGCGATTTTAGTACCTAAACTGCTCAAAAAACATTGTTTTCTTCTTCTTGAAGTCAAGTGAAAAAATTTCACAACTCCCACCCCGACAGTCCGGCGACCGTGCTATTTTTTCCTACACGTCACTCGCATCTAGACCTTTTTACGTGTCAAGTTTGACGGACTCTGGAGCTCGTTTCGGGATTTTAGTACCCAAACGGATCGGAAAATATTATTTTTTTTTAAAGTTAAGTGGAAAAAATCACAACTCTGACCCCGGGAGTCCGTCGACCATGCCATTTGCTCGCACATGTCACTCGTGTCTAGTGCTACCTACGTACCAAATTTGACGGACTCCGGATACTGTTTCAGGATTTTAGTACATAAACGGCTCGGAAAAATGATTTTTTTTTATGTTAGGTGGAAAAATTTCACAACTCCCACCCCGAGAGTCCAGGGACCGTGCAGTTTCCTCCTCTATGTCACTCGTGACTAGACATTCCTACGTGTCAAGTTTGATGGACTCTGGAGCGCGTTTGGGGATTTTAGTAACCAAACGGCTCGAAAAACTTTAATTTTTATTTTAAATTAACCTGGAAAATCATCACAACTCTCACCCTGGGAGTCCATCGACCGTGCCAATTGTTCTCACATGTCACTCGTGCCTAGACCTTCCTACGTGTCATGTTTGACGGACTCCGGAGCCCGTTTTGCAATTTAAGTTCCTAAATGGCTTGGTAAACATTGTATTTTTTTTAAGTTAAGTGGAAAAACTTCACAACTCCCACCCCGATAGTCTGGCGACCGAGCTGTATGTTTTTACACGTCACTCGTGTCAAGACCTTCCTACGTGTCAAGTTTGACAAACTCCGGAGCACATTTCGGGATTTTAGTAGCCATACGGCTCGTAAAACATTATTTGTTTTTAAATCTAAGTGGAAAAACTTCACAACTCTCACCACGGGAGTCCGGCGACCGTGTCATTTTGTTCCCACACATCACTCATGCCTAGACCTTCCTAAGTGTGAAGTGTGATGGACTCCGGAGCCCGTTTCGGAATTTTAGTACCTCAACGGCTCGGAAAAGATTGTTTTTTTTTTTTTAAGGCAAGTGGGAAAACTTCAGAACTCCCCCCCGAGAGTCCGGTGACCGTGCTTCGTGTTCTTTCATGTCATTCGTGTCTAGAATTTTTTACGTGTCAAGTTTAATGGACTCCGGAGCCCGTTTCGGGATTTTACTAACTAAATAGCTCAAAACATGTTTTTTTTTTCAAAGTTAAGTGGAAAAACATCAAAAATCTCACCCCGGGAGGGCGGCAACCGTGTTTTTTGTTCCCACACGTTACTTGTGTCCAGGCCTTTCTACGTATCAAGTTTGATGGACTCCGGAACCTGTTTCAGGATTTTAGTACCTCAACGGCTAGGAAAATAATGTATTTTTTAAGTTAAGTGGAAAAACATCACAACTCCCACTCCGAGAGTCTGGCGACTGTGCCGTTTGTTTCTTACATGCCACTCGTGTCTAGACCTTCCTCCGTGTCAAGTTTGATGCACTCTGGAGCACGTTTCGGGATTTTAGTACCCAAACGGCTTGAAAAACATTATTTTTTTTAAAGTTTAATGGAAAAACTTCACAACTCTCACCCTGGGAGTCCAACGATTGTGCCGTTTGTTTCCACATGTCATTCTTGCCTAGACCTTCCTGCGTGTCAAGTTTGACGGACTCTGGATCCTGTTTCGGAATTTTAGTATCTCAACAACTCAGAAAACATTGTTTTTTTTATTTTATAAGTTAAGTGGAAAAACTTCACAACTCCCTGCTTGAGAGTCCGGCAACCGTGCCGTTTGTTCCTACACGTCACTCGTGTCTAGACCTTCCTACGTGAAAAGTTTGACTGACTCTGAAGCCTGTTTCGGGATTTTAGTATCCAAAATGCTCGAAAAAAATTATTTTTTTTAAAAGTGAAGTGGAAAAAATTCACAACTCTCACCCCGGAAGTCCGGCGACCGTGCCGTTTGTTCTCACATGTCACTCATGTCTAGACCTTCCAACCTATCAAGTTTGCAGGACTCCGGATACTGTTTTGGGATTTCAGTAATGAAACGGCTTGGAAAACATTGTTTTTTTTTCAAAGTTAAGTGAAAAAACTTCACAAATTCCACCCTGAGGGTCCGGCGACCGTGCTTTTGTTCTTACACTTCACTAATGTCTAGACCTTCCTATTTGTCAATATTGACGGACTCCGAATCCCGTTTTGCGATTGTAGTACCCAAATCGTTCAAAAAACATTATTATTTTTTTTGAACTTACGTGGAAAAACTGCACAACTCTCACCCTGGAACTCCGGCGACTGTCCCATTTGTTCTAACATGTCACTTGTCCCTAGTCCTTTCTACGTGTCTTGTTTGACGGACTCCGGATCCTGTTTCGGGATTTTAGTACCCAAACAGCTCGAAAAACATTATTTTTTTTAAAGTTATGTGGAAAAACTTCACAACTCTCACCCCGGAAGTCTGGAAGACTGTGCGGTATGTTCTTACACGTCACTCGTCCCTAGACCTCCCTAGGTGTTAAGTTTGATAGACTCCAGAGCCTGCTCATCGATTTTAGTACCTAAATGGCGTGAAAAACATTGTTTTCTTTTTCCTGAAGTCAAGTGAAAAAACTTTGCAACTCCCACCTTGACAGTCCGGTGACTGTGCTGTTTGTTCCTACACGTCACTCGCATCTAAACCTTCTTACGTGTCAAGTTTGACAGACTTTGGAGCTCGTTACAGGATTTTAGTACCCAAACGGCTCGAAAAACATTATTTTTTTCTAAAAGTTATGTGGAAAAAATTCACAACTCTGAGCTCGGGAGTCCGTCAACCGTGTAATTTGCTCACACATGTCACTCGTGTCTAGAGCTTCCTACGTACCAAATTTGACGGACTTTGGATACTGTTTCAGGATTTTAGTACAAAAATGGTTTGGAAAACATGAATTTTTTTTTTTATGTTAGGTGCAAAAATTTCACAACTCCTACCCCGAGAGTCTAGCGATCGTGCCGTTTCTTCCTCCATATCACTTGTGTCTAGACATTCCTACGTGTCAAGTTTGATTGACTCCAAAGCACGTTTGGGGATTTTAGTAACCAAACAGCTCGAAAAACTTTATTTTTTTTTAAAGTAACCTGGAAAATCATTGCAACTCTCACCCTGGGAGTCCGTCGACCATGCCGTTTGTTCTCACACGTCACTCGTGCTTAGACCTTTCAACGTGTCATGTTTGACGGACTATAGAGCCCGTTTTGCGATTTAAGTTCCTAAACGGCTCGGTAAACATTGTTTTTTTTTTTTAAGTTAAGTGGAAAAACTTCACAACTCCCACCTCGATAGTTTGGCGACCAAGCTGTTTGTTTCTACACGTCACTTGTGTTAAGACCTTCTTACATGTCAAGTTTGCCAAACTCCGGAGCCCGTTTCGGGATTTTTGTAGCCATACGACTCGTAAAACATTATTTTGTTTTAAATTTATGTGGAAAAACTTCACAATTCCCACCACGGGAGTTCGGCGACTGTGCTGTTTGTTCCCATACATCACTCGTGCCTAGACCTTCTTAAGTGTGAAGTGTGACGGACTCCGGACCACCAACGGCTCGGAAATTTTTTTTGTTTGTTTAAAGTTAAGTGGAAAAACTTCACAACTCCCACCCCGATAGTGCGGCGACCGTGCCATTTGTTCCTACACGTCACTGGTGTCTAGACCTTCCTACGTGCCATGTTTGACGGACTCCGAAGCCCGTTTTGGGATTTTAGTACACAAACGGCTCGGAAAACATTATTTGATTTTCAAAGTTAAGTGGAAAAACTTCACAACTCCCACCCTGGGAGTCCGGCGACCGAGCCTTTTGTTCCCAGACGTCACTCGTGCCTAAACCTTCCTACGTGTCTAGTTTGATGGAGTCCGGATACCATTTTGGGATTTTAGTATCTAAACGGCTCGAAAAACGTTATTTTTTTTTTTAAGTTAGGTGGAAAAACTTCACAAGTCCCACCCTGGCAATCCGGCGACCAAGCCATTTGTTCTCTCATGTCACTCGTGCCTAGACGTTCGTACGTGTCAAGTTTGTCGGACTCCGGATACCGTTTTGGGATTTTAGTACCCAAATGGCTCGAAAAGCATTGTTTTCTTTTTTTTTTTTAAGTTAAGTGGAAAAATTTCACAACTCCCACCTCGGGAGTCCTGCGACCATGCCGTTTGTTCCCACACGTCATCGTGCCTAAACATTTATACGTGTCTAGTTTGACGAACTTCGGAGCCCGTTCTGGGATTTTAGTGCCTCAATGGCTTGGGAAACATTGTTGTTTTTTTTCATGTTATGTGGAAAAACTTCACAACTCTCACCCCAGAAGTCCGGTGACCATGCGGTATGTTCTCGCATGTCACTAGTCCCTAGATCTTCTTACGTGTCAAGTTTGATAGACTCCAAACCGGTTTTGGGATTTTAGTACCAAAACGTCTCAGAAAATATTGTTTCTTTTAAAGTTAAGTGGAAAAACTTCACAAGTCCCACCCCGGGAGTCCGGCGACTAAGCCGTTTATTTCGACACGTCACTCGTGCCTAGACCTTCTTACGTGTCAAGTTTCGCGGATTTCAGATAACGTCTCGGGATTTTAATACTTAAACGGCGCATAATTTTTATTTTTATTTTTAAGTTAAGTGAAAAAACCTCACAAATTCCACCCCGAGAGTCTGGTAACCATGCCGTTTGTTCCCACTTGTCACTCTTGTCTAGACCCCTTCTTACATGTCAAGTTTGATGGACTCCAGAGCACATTTCAGGATGTTAGTCCCCAAACGACTTGAAAAATATATTTTTTTAAAGTTACGTGGAAAAACATCCCAACTCTCACCGTGAGAGCCCCGTGACCGTGCCGTTTATTCTCACACGTCACTCATGCCTAGACTTTCCTATGTGTCAAATTTGACGGACTCCGTAGCCGGTTTTGGGATTTTAGTACCTAAACGGCGTGCAAAACATTGTTTTTCACTTTTTAAGTTAAGTGGAAAAACTTCACAACTCCCACCCCTAGAGTCCAGCGACCGTGCTATTTGTTCCTACACGTCACACATGGCAAGCCCTTCCTACGTGTCAAGTTTGATGGATTCCAGATCCCGTTTCGCGATTTTAGTACCTAAACGGCTTGAAATTTTTTTTTTTTAAAGTTAAGTGGAAAAACTTCACAACTCTCACCCTGGGAATCTGACATCTGTGCCATTTGTTCTCACACGTCATTCGTGCCTAGACCTTCCTACGTGCCAAGTTTGACGGATTTCGGAGCCCGTTTCAGGATTTTAGTACCCCAACGCCTCGAAAAACAATGTTTTTTTTTTTAAAGGTAAGTGGAAAACTTCACAACTCCCACCCTGAGAGTCCGGTGACTGTGCCATTTGTTCCTATGCGTCACACGTGTCTAGACCTTTCTACATGTCAAGTTTGACGGACTCTGGAGCCCGTTTCGGGATTTTAGTACCCAAATGGCTCGGAAAATAATATGTTCTTTTAAAGTTAAGTGGAAAAAATTCAAAACTCTCGCCCCGGGAGTCCGGTGACCGTGACGTTTGTTCCTATAAGTCACCCGGGCCTAGACCACCTACATGTCAAGTTTGACGGACTCTGGATACCATTTCGGGATTTTAGTACCTAAAAAACTCAAAAAATAATTTTTTTTTTAAGTTAAGTGGAAAAACATCACAACTTCTACCCTGAGAGTCCGGCAACTGTGTAGTTTGTTCCTACACATCACTTGTGCTTATACCTTCTTATGTGTCAAGTTTGGTAGACTCCGGATCCCGTTTCGGGATTTTAGTACCAAAACGGCTCGAGAAACATTATATTTTTTTTTAAAGTTAAGTGGAAAAAATTCACAACTCTCACCCGAGGAGTCCGGCGACCGAGCATTTGTTCCCACACGTCACTCGTGCATATACCTTCCTACGTGTTAAGTTTGACGAACTCCGGATACGGTTTCGGGAATTTGGTACCTAAATGGCTCGGAAAACATTGTCTTTTTCTTTTTTAAGTTAAGTGGAAAAACTTCACAACTCCCACCTTGAGAGCCCGAAGACTGTTCTGTTTGTTCCCACAAGTCACTCGTGCCTAGACCTTCCTACGTGTCCTGTTTGACGGACTCCGAACACCATTTTGGGATTTTAGTACCTAAACGGCTCGGAAAACATTGTTTTTTTTTAAGTTAAGTGGAAAAACTTCACAACATCCACCCTGAGTGTTCGGCAACCATGTTGTTTGTTCCTACACGTCACTCGGGTCTAGATCTTCCTACGTATCAAGTTTGACGGACTCCGGATCCTGTTTTAAGATTTTAGTTCCAAAACAGCTAGAAAAATATTTTTTTTTTAAAGTTCCATGGAAAAACATCCCAACTCTCTCCCCGGGAGTCCAACGACTGTGCCATTTGTTCTCACACGTCACTCGTGCCTGGACCTTCCAACGTGTCAAGTTTGAATGACTCCGAAGCCCGTTTTGGGATTTTAGTTCTTAAACGGCTCGGAAAACATTGTTTTTTTTTTTAAGTTAAGTGGAAAAACTTAACAACTCCCACCCCGAGAGTCTGGCGATCATGCTGTTTATTCCGACAAGTCACTCGTGTCTAGACCTTCCTACGTTTCTAGTTTAACAGACTCCGGAGCCCGTTTCGGGATTTTAGTACCTAAACGGCTCAAAAAACATTATTTTGTTTTAGGGTTAAGTGGATAAATTTCACTATTCTGACCCCGGGAGTCCGACGACTGTGCCGTTTGTTCCTACACGTCACTTGTATCTAGAGCTTCCAACGTGTCGAGTTCAGAGCCTGTTTTGGGATTGTAGTACCTAAACGGCTCGGAAAACATTGTATTTTTTTTTTAAGTTTAGAGGAAAATTGTCACAACTCCCACCCCGTGAGTCCAGCTACCGTGCCATTTATTTCTACACGTCACTCGTGTTTAGACCTTCCTATGTGTCAAGTTTGACAGACTCTGTAGCCCTTTTTGGGATTTTAGTACCAAACAACTAGGAAAACATTCTTTTTTTTAAAATTAAGTTGAAAAACTTCGCAACTCTCACCCCGGGAGTCCGGCGACCCTGTTGTTTTTTCCCGCACATCACTCAAGGCTAGACCTTTCTATGTGTCAAGTTTGACGGAATCTGTAGCCCATTTTGGAATTTTAGTACCTAAACGGCTCGAAAAACTTTGTTTTCTTTTTTTTTTTTAAGTTAAGTTGAAAAACTTCACAACTCCCACCCTGAGAGTCCAGCGATCGTGTTGTTTGCTCCTACACGTCACTCTTGTCTAGACCTTCCTCCGTGTCAAGTTTGACGGACTCCGAAGCCTGTTTCGGGATTTTAGTACCCAAACGGCTCAAAAAAGATTAGTTTTTTTTAAAGTTAAGTGGAAAGACTTCACAACGTTCGGCCCGAGAGTCTAGCGAACTTGCCGTGTTTTCCTACACTTCACTCATGCCTAGACCTTCCTACGTGTCAAACTTGACGGACTCCGGAGCCTGTTTCAAGATTTTAGTACCACAACGGCTCCAAAAACATTGTTTTTTTTTTTGTCAAGTTACGTGGAAAAACTTCAAAACTCCCTCCCGAAGTGAATGACAGACTGTGCTGTTTGTTGCTACACGTCTCTCGTGTGTGGACCTTCCTATATGTCAAGTTTGACAAACTTCAGAGCCTGTTTCAGGATTTTAGTACCCAAACTACTCGGAAAATATTATTTTTTTTAAAAATTTAAGTGAGGAAAATTCACAACTCTCACCCCGGAAGTCCGGTGATCGTGCCGTTTGTTTTGACACGTCACTCGTGTCTAGACCTTCCCACTTGTCAAGTTTGACGGACTCCGGATACCATTGCGGGATTTTAGTTTCTAAACGGCTCGGAAAGCATTGTTTTTTTTTAAAGTTAAGTGGAAAAACTTCACAACTCCCTCCCTTGGAGTCCGGCAACCGAGCCATTTAATCCCACACGTCACTCATGCCTAGACCTTCGCACGTGTCAACCTTGACGGACTCCAGATGCTGTTTCGGGATTTTAGTACCTAAACAACTCGAAAAACATTGTTTTTGTTTTTTTTTTTTTTTGTTTATGTTAGGTGGAAAAACTTCACAAGTCCCACCCCAGAAGTCCGGCGACCGTACCGTTTGTTCCCACATATCACTCGTGCCTAGACCTTGCTACGTGTCAAGTTTGACGGACCCTAGATACCGTTCTAGAATTTTAGTACCTAAACTGCTTGGAAAACATTATTATTTTTTTTTAAGTTAAGTGAAAAAACTTCACAACTTCCACCTCAAGAGCCCAGCATCCATGCCGTTTATTCGTACGCGTCACTCGTGTCTAAACCTTCCTATGTGTCAAGTTTGATAGACTTCGGAGCCCGTTTTGGGATTTTAGTAGCTCAACAGCTCGAAAGACATTATTTTGTTTTAAAGTTACGTGAAAAAACGTCACAAGTCTCACCCCGGGAGTCTCACGACCGTGCCGCTTGTTCACACACGTCACTCGTGCCTAGATCTTCCTACGTGTCAAGTTTGAATGACTCCGGAGCCCGGTTTGGGATTTTAGTTCCTAAACGGCTCGAAAAACATTGTTTTCTTTTTTAAGTTAAGTGGAAAAACTACACAACTCCCACCCCAAGAGTCTGGCGATCGTGCTGTTTGTTTCTACACGTCACTCATGTCTAGACCTTCCCACCTGTCAAGTTTGACGGTCCGGAGCTTGTTTTCGGATTTTAGTAGCCAAACGGCTCAAAAAACAAATATATATATATATATATATATTTTTTTTTTAAGGTTTAGTGGATAAACTTCACTACTCTCACTCCGAGAGTCCCGCGACTGTGTCATTTGTTCCCACACGTCACTTGTGTCTAGACCCTCCTACATGTCGAGTTTGACGGACTCTAGAGTCCGTTTCTGGATTTTAGTACCTAAACGGCTCGGAAAACATTGTATTTTTTTTCAAGTTCAGAGGAAAATCGTCACAACTCCCACCCCAAGAGTTCGGCGACCGTGCCATTTGTTCTTACACATGACTCGTGTCTAGATCTTTCTATGTGTCAAGTTTGACAGACTCCGTAGCCCGTTTCAGGATTTTAGTATGAAATGACTCAGAAGACATTATTATTTTTTTTAAGTTAACTGGAAAAACTTCCTAACTTCCACTCCGAGAGTCCGGGGACCATGCTATTTGTTCCTGCACGTCACTCGTGTCTAGACCTTCCTACGTGTCAAGTTTGACAGACTCCAAAGGGTTTGAAAAACATTATTTTTTTAAAAGTTAAGCAGAAAAACTTCACAACTCTCACCCCGGGAGTCCGGTGACCGTCCCATTTGTTGCCACGCATCACTCGTGCCTAGACCTTCCTACGTGTGAAGTTTGACTAACTCTAGAGCTCGTTTCGGGATTTTAGTAACTCAACGGCTCGGAACACATTATTTTTTTTAAGTTAAGTCGAAAAACTTCACAACTCCCCCTCGAGAGTCTAGCGACCGTGCCATTTATTCCTACACGTCCCTCGTGTCTTGACCTTCTTACATGTCATGTTTGACGGAGTCCGTAGCCCGTTCCGAAGTTTTAGTACCCAAACAACTCGGAAAAAATTATTTTTTTTAAAAGTTATGGAAAAAATTGACAAGTTTCACCCAGGGAGTCTGGCGACTGTGCCGCTTGTTCCCACATGCACTCGTGTCTAGACTTCCCACCGTGTCAAGTTTGATGGACTCCGGAGCCCATTTCAGGATTTTAGTAACTCAATGGCCCGAAAAACATTATTTTTTTTAAGTTAAGTGGAAAAACCTCACAACACCCCCCTAAGAGTCTGGTGACCATGCCGTTTGTTCCTACACGTCACTCATGTCTAGACCTTCCTACGTGTTATGTTTGATAGAGTCTATAGCCCCTTTCGGGTTTTTAGTACCCAAATAACTTGAAAAACATTATTTTTTTTAAAGTTTAGTTGAAAAAATTGACAACTTCCACCCTGGGAGTCCGGCGACTGTGCCGTTTGTTCCCCCATGCCCTCGTGTCCAGACCTTCCACCGTGTCAAGTTTAATGGACTCAAGATACCGTTTCAGGATTTTAGTACCTAAATGGCTCAGAAAATATTGTTTTTTTTTTTTTTTTAAGTTAAGTGGAAAAACTTCACAACTCCCATCCCGAGAGTCTGGCAATCATGCCGTTTGCTCCTACACGTCACTCATGTCTAGACATTCCTATGTGTCAAGTTTGACAGCCTCCGGAGCCCGTTTCGGGATTTTAGTACCCAAACGGCTTGAAAAACATTATTTTTTTTAAAGTTAAGTCAAAAAACTTTACTACTCTCACCCTGTGAGTCCGGCGACTGTGGCGTTTTTTTCCACACGTCACTCGTGTATAGACCTTCCTATGTGTCAAGTTTGACGGAATTCGGGGCCCGTTTCTGGTTTTTTATACCCAAACGGCTCGGAAAAAATTATTTTTTTTTTAAAGTTATGTGGAAAAACTTCACAACTCTCCTCTCGGGTGTCCGGCGACTGTGCCGTTTGTTCTCACATGTCACTCATGTGTAGACCTTTCTACGTGTCAAGTTTGACGGACTCTGGAGCCCGTTTTGGAATCTTAGCACTTAAATGGCTCGGAAAACATTATTTTTTTTTTTAAAGTTAGGTGGAAAAACTTCACATCTCCCAACCCGGGAGTCTGGCGACCAAACCATTTGTTCCCACACGCCACTCGTGCCTAGACCTTTTTACGTGTCAAGTTTGACGGACTCCGGATACCGTTTCTAGATTTTAGTACCTAAATGGCTCGGAAAACATTGCTTTTTTATTTTATTTTTAAGTGAAGTGGAAAAACTTCACAACTCCCACCCCGGGAGTCCGACGACCGAGCCGTTTGTTCCCACACGTCACTCGTGTCTAGACCTTCCTACGTGTCAAGTTTGACGGACTCCGAATACCGTTTCGGGATTTTAGTATCTAAACGGCTCAAAAAACAATGTTTTTTTTTTAAGTTAAGTGGAAAAACTTCACAAGTCCCACCCCGGGAGTCCGGCGACCGAGCCGTTTGTTCTCACACGTCACTCGTGCCTAGACCTTCCTAGGTGTCAAGTTTGACGGACTCCGGATACTGTTTCGGGATTGTAGTTTCACACCGTGGGACCAAACTGAAAAATTTATATTCCATTTCTTAATATGACAATTGTGCATAAATAGTAAGATCAGTCTCAGAAGTAACTTTTTTGACTGTTTCGCAAAACTACAGTTTGCTAGAATTGAGATGAAAAAAAAAGAGTAGTTTTTGGACTTGTCTTACTTATCTACTTGCCCTTGGGATTGACCTACTTACCACTTGAACTAATCTTGGTTACTTGCTAGGTATCCATACCGTAAAAATCACTTTTGCAGCCAACGATTTGAATTTCAACACATTTTTGTGTCGTAGTGGGTTTGAAACAATTGTTATCAGCCAATCATTTGAATTTCACCCATAGTAAGGCACTTAAAACCTTACATATATTTATTAATAACCAAAATTTAACTTATCAAATATTTTAATCTTCGACAAACAAATTCAAAACCATTGATTTGGAATCAATGAATACAAAACACAAGTATAATTCTGGTACAAGTAAACTTTAATAAGTTTGACAAATAATGTCTGGACGAGGACGAACTTCTTGAAGTGAGTTTAATTTCTCACAAAAAGGGGCACATGTTGGAAGCAATACTGCCCATGCCGATTGCCATCTCCATTGTTTTGAAAGCTGCCTTCCTTTTTCTCTGAAATCATGATCACAATAATGTAACCTATCAATTAAGAAGAAAATCTAGGTATACTTTCTATGGTTCGTCAATTAATTATCTATATATATAGCGGAACGACTATAGTTTCATGGTACCGGTACCAGACAGTAAAAAAAGACCAGTTTACGTGATGTAGGTCAGTCCCAATAGTAAAAAGAAAGATGAAAAACTCACTATCTTGGGTGTCTGAACAATTGCAAGGGATGTCGAAGTACTTGACCCGGAACTGAGCTGCATTGGACACAATCATCGTTAGGGATAGCTAGAGAAAGAGAAGTCAGTTTTGAATCTTCATGGGGAGTAATGTAACCCTTTTAATTCACGTGTTTAGGGACACATGAACACGGTAAAATATTTATTTTTATTATACATTTCATGAGTAATATGAGAGTTAAAATCTTTATCAAATTCTAGTACAAAATCTTTATCAAGTGAATATTCAACAATACACATCAAACACATATTCCATTCCCCTAACTTCACTCGAGTGTCGTAGTTTTAAGTATCTGAGTATCTGACGCGGGTACTTTATATAATTCAGAAGCCCGAATGCATAGATATTAATGGTGTCAAGAAAGTGTATTTTTTTTTTTTCTCTCAGCTTGTGTTGTGAGATGTTTGGTTTCTCTCTTGTTCATAGATCTTGAAACCGGAGCAATATGCATTTATGAACAGATCTATAATCTATGCTTATAAATGCTCCATCCTTGGGGAAATTAAAGGTCAAAATGGATGAATAGGTGCTACAAAAACAAGAAGGAAACAGCATTTTACCTTATTCTTCTTCTCTTGTGGCAAGCCTTTCTGTCTCATGAATTCAAGCAATGCATAATTGTCCAAGAAATCAGCGTGGTTATGGGTGTAATTCATGCCGGAAAAACATTCCAGGTGAAGGCAGAAGCTCATACTCTCAGAGTGGAAGCACTTCACGCAGGTGAAATACAGCCCCCCGATCAACTTTCTGCAGCCACCGCACAACGGCCTACCACTCTTTATTATGTAGTAGAGAGTCATGACATCTTCGAAACTCAGGCTGCCACTCTTGTCCCGGTTTATCTCTTCGAACAAGGTTGGATTGTTCATAGATTCATAGCCTTCCTGGCTCATGAATGCTGCAAACTCATGAAAACTTATCGTATTATCTCCATTGTCATCCATCGTGTTAAAGAACTCCTTCACCAGTTTCTTCCCTTTGTTAGGCACAGCTTCATAATAAGCCTTTGCAGTCTGACGTATCTTCTCCATTGTATACTCTTTTAACTTTGTTTTGTATTTGTAATTTATTGAAACAAACAAAGAAAAGCTTATGTATATAGCCAAAAGCTTACAAGGAGAAAAGGAAATTACAAGGACATTGCTACGTATTAGCATCCTAAATTACGCGAAGACAAAATCAGAGTGAAAACGGCTAATGTTCGCGTGATTCTTCATGTAAAATGATAAGGAAACTGCAAGAGAAATGAAAACTTGCATTAATAAGGTCTTCTTCTCCGCGTGAAGCTGCTGGTTTGGACGTATTTTCCTGCCAAGTAAGTTCTTGAATGCTTCCATGGATTTGATTTCAGTACAGGCGAGACCTTTTCAAAATTTGTTATAAGTCACTATTGCCATGCTTTGTCCTGTAGATATTTATTTCTTTGGTGGACCGACTTAATGCTTTTGAGTCTATTTGTCTTCATTGACAGCTAACCGGAAATTGATAACTTGCTGACTTTTTCCGAGCAGCCCTACCTAGACCTTGTTTCTTTGATGGCCATTGGTTGATCCTTGTCAATCTGTTATTGTCATCGTTCATCACTAGTTGTTGAGTTGTAGTACTTGACCAGTTTCGACTTTTCGCCAATATCTAACACATTTTAAGAGTTTAGTATTATCTAAAGAAGAATTTTGAACAAACGTTCAAAGGTTGTCTAACACATGTTTACCAGAAAGGGAAACGTAATTGGAAAATGATAAGGGAAATGAAAACGTGAAACGTGGTTAAAAAAAATTATGAAAAACTGAAAATGCTAGATATTATATTTAAATAGGAAATTTATAAAAAAAAAAAGTATATTAAAAACCTGGAAAATTGGTAGTATAGAGTATTTAGAATACTTTTATAATCAAATAAAATATTAATACTACACAATATCGATAGAATTTTATTAAAAATACATATATTATTGGTAAGCAATAAGAATTAAGAGTATGAAAAATACTAAAATTATGAAAGCGAGTTTCTAAGAAGTTTTCATGATATTTTTTAAGAGTTTATGGTAATTATTTTTTAGATTGAGGTATAGTTTCGGAACCATTTCCTAAAAGTTTCCTAAAATTTTTTATGAGGGTGTCGTCTTCGTTCTCAAAATGAGTTTCCGGTAAGCATATTTCCTGGTAACTATGGTCTTTAACAAACAAATAAAGGGTACCATGTCTAACTGGTGGGTTAAATTAATTGCCTTTAATGAATGGTTTGTTTCAACAAGAAACTGTGGTATGATTAACAACGGCACCACGCACGTCATTCTTGTTCCGCCTTTCAAAAATGCAATTGGTCCCCGTGTCCAGCAGGTTCGTTCGGACCCCATCGAATAATGGAGACTTACTGCCTGAAACTGGTGATTGATAGCACATTGCTAGACAATTTACATGCTCATTGGTCATTGATTGTATGTAATGCTGAATTGCTTGAGAATGGTCATGGAATCACTATGAAATTCGGTCATATATATATACAGATATAGAAGTAGTTATAATACACTTTCTTGTATTGATCTGAAAGAATCAACGGAAGCTTATATAGCCAAAGGTTTACGGACATCAAATTATATTGAGAAGAGGGTAATCAGCACAGAGATAGAAATAGGAGAAAGAAACAATGTGAACATTGCTACTCACAAGGACGAACACTACTAAAGGTTGTTATGCCGTCACAAAAAGTCATCAGCGTTGGGGATGTTACGACATTTTTGCGACGAATCTGCTAGCGTCACAAATACTTTTTGCGACGGGCCAAGCGACGGCATGGGGTCACCATTTGCAACGGCATAACCCCGTCGCAAATACCAGTCGCCTTAGTAAAATTATTTGCGCTTGCTGATATGCTGACAGTGATAACTTATTAGCAACGGTTCAAAACTGTTGCAAACAGCAACGGTTTGAAACCTCAAAAAAAAGCTTTAGCAACAGTAATGCCTGTCGCAAAAAGTCGACCCATTAACAGAATAATATGCAGCCACATTTGATACTTTTTGTGATGGTTTTGAACCCATCGCTAATACCTTTTTTTAAAAAAAATTCTGCATATAAATAATGAATAAATTTGTAGCTTTTTTTTTTACTTGATAAAATGTACATTTAACATTATACAAATAACAAAATCATTATACTAATGACAAAATTCATGCATTCATTCAAATTCAAATATTTATAAATATGTGTAACAAAATAAACTAACACATATTTTACACATTGTCACCAAACAAACATTATTTTCAATTAAAATTCATAAAATAAAAAATTATATATAGTGCCTCGCAAAATAACATTACAAATCCATAATTCATAGACAAAAAGAGAGTTTTAAGTGGATTGCAAAATATGCCGATAAATAAACACCAAAGATTGAACTATTCCGTGCGAATAACCCAAAAAGAAAAAAATATAAATATTAGAAAAAATAATGAACATATCAGAGACAATGAAAAAAGATGCATATATATAAATAGGCTTCTTAAAAGAAAAATTGAAGATTTTAATATCCAAACGGCTCGAAAAATATTATTTTTCTTAAAAAGTTTGTTCCTACATGTCATTTGTGTCTAGATATTCCTATGTGTGAAGTTTAACGGACTCCGGAGCCCGTTTTGGAATTTTTGAACCAATAACAGCTCAGAAAACATTATTTTTTTTTAAAAAGTTAAGTCTAAAAAATTCGCAACTCTTACCTAGAGAGTCTGGCAATTGTGCCATTTGTTCCCACAAGTCACCCGGGTCTAGACCTTCCTATGTGTCAAGTTTAAGGGACTCCAGAGCCCGTTTGGAAATTTTAGTACCTAAAAGGCTCGGAAAACAATATTTTTTTTTATGTTAAGTGGAAAAACTTCACAACTCCCACCCCGAGAGTCCGGTGACCATGCCGTTTATTCCTACATGTCACTCGTGTCTAGACATTCCTACGTGTCAAGTTTGACGGACTCCGGAGCCCGTTTTGGGATTTTAATACCCAAACGGCTCGGAAAACAATATATTTTTTTTAAAGTGAAGTGGAAAAACTTCACTACTCTCACCTTGGGAGTCCGGCGACCATGCCGTTTATTCCCACACGTCACTCGTGTCTAGACCTTCCAACGTGTCAAATTTGACGAACTCCAGAACCCGTTTCATGATTTTAGTACCTAAACGGCACTGAAAATATTGTTTTTTTTTTAAGTTAAGTGAAAAAACTTCATAACTCCCACCCTAAGACTCTGGCGACCGTGCCATTTGTTCTTACATGTCACTCGTGTCTAGACCATTCTACGTGCCAAATTTGACGGACTCCGAAGCCTGCTTCGGGATTTCAGTACCCAAATGGCTCGGAAAACATTATTTTTCCCTAAATTTACGCAAAAAAACTTCATAACTCTCCCCTCGGGAATCCGTCGACCATACCGTTTGTTCTCACACGTCACTCGTGCCTAGACCTTCCTACGGAATTTTAGTACTTAAATGGCATCGAAAACACTGTTTTTTTTTTTTAAAGTTAAGTGGAAAAACTTCACAACTCCCACCCTGGGAGTCCGGCGCCTAAGCCGTTTATTCCCACGCATCACTCGTGCCTAGACCTTCCTACGTGTCAAGTTTGACGGACTCTGTATACCGTTTCAGAATTTTAGTACCTAAACAGCTCGAAAAACATTGTTTTTTTTTTTTTTTTATGTTAAGTGGAAAAACTTCACAAATCCCACCCTGGGAGTCCGGCGACCGAGCCACTCATTCCCACGAGTCACTAATGCCTAGACCTTCCTACGTGTCAAGTTTGACGGACTCCGGATACCATTTCGGGATTTTAGTACCTAAACGGCTCGGAAAACATTATTTTTTTTTTTTTATGTTAAGTGGAAAAACTTCACAAGTTCCACCTCGAGAGTTTGGCAACCAAGCAGTTTGTTCCTACACGTCACTCGTGTTTAGACCTTCTTACGTGTCAAGTTTGACGGCCTCCAGATCCCGTTTCGGGATTTTAGTAGCCAAACGGCTCAAAAAACATTATTTTTTTTAAAGTTACGTGAAAAAACTTCACAACTCTCAGCCCGGGAGTCCAACGACCGTGCCGTTAGTTCTCATTTGTCACTCATGCCTAGACCTTCCTACGTGTCAAGTTTGATGGACTCCGGAGCCCATTTTGGGATTTTAGTACCTAAACAGCTCGGAAAAAATTATTTTTTTTTTTTACAGTTAAGTGGAAAAACTTCACAACTCCCACCTCGAGAGTCTGGTGATCGTGTTGTTTGTTCCAACACGTCACTCATGTGTAGACCTTCCTACGTGTCAACTTTGACTGACTCCGGAACCTGTTTCGGGATTTTGGTGCCCAAACGGCTCGAAAAACATTATTTTTTTTTAAGTTAAGTGGAAAAACATCACAACTCTCACCTTGGGAGTCTGGCAACTGTGTCGTTTATTCCCACACGTCACTAATGTCTAGAACTTCCTACGTGTGAAGTTTGATGGACTCTGGATACTGTTTCGGGATTTTAGTACCTAAACGGCTCGGAAAATACTGTTTGTTTTTTTAAGTTAAGTGCAAAAACTTCACAACTCCCACGTTGAGAGAATTGCGACCGTGCCGCTTGTTTCTACACGTCACTCATGTCTAGACATTACTACATGTCAAATTTGACGGACTCCGGAGCTTGTTTCAGGATTTTAGTAACCAAACGGCACGAAAAATATTATTTCTTTTTAACAGTTGCGTGGAAAAACATCACAAGTCCCACCCAGGAAGTCCGGCCACCAAGCCGTTTGTTCCCACACTTCACTTCTGCCTAGACCTTCCTATGTGTCAAGATTGACGGATTCTGGATACCGTTTTGGAATTTTAGTACCTAAACGGCTCGAAAAACATTATTTTTTTTAGGTTCAATGGAAAAACTTCACAACTTCCACCCCGAGAGTCCCACGACCATGCCGTTTTTTCCTATACATCACTCCTATCTAGACCTTCCAACGTGTGAAGTTTGATGGACTCCGGAGCCTGTTTCAGGATTTTAGTACTTAAACGGCTCGAAAAACAATATATTTTTTTTAAAGTTATGTGGAAAAACATCACAACTCTCACCCCGGAAGTCCGGCGACCGTGCCATTTGTTCTAACACGTCACTCGTGCCTAGACCATCCTACGTGTCAGGTTTGACAGACTCCGGAGCCCGTTTCAGGATTTTAGTATCTCAACTGCTCGGAAAACATTGTTTTTTTGTTTTTAAGCTAAGTGGAAAAACTTCAAAACTGCCATCTTGAGAGTCCGGTAACCATGACGTTTGTTCCTAAACGTCACTCATGTCTAAACCTTCCTACGTGTCAAGTTTGACAGACTCTGGTATCCGTTTAAGGATTTTAGTACCCAAACGGCTCGGAACACATTATTTTTTTTTAAAAGTTAAGTGGAAAAAATTTACAACTCTCACCTCGGTAGTCCGGCGATTGTGTCGTTTGTTCCCACACGTCACTCGTGTCTACACCTTCCTACGTGTCAAGTTTGACGGACTACGGATACCGTTTTGGAATTTCAGTACCTAAACGGCTCGAAAAACATTGTATTTTTTTTTAAGTTAAGTGGAAAATCATCACAACTCTCACCTCGAGAGTCCCGCGACCGTGCCATTTGCTCCTACACGACACTCTTGTCTAGACATTCCAACGTGTCAACGTAGACGGACTCTGGAGCCCGTTTCGGGATTTTAGTACTTAAACGGCTCGGAAAATTTTTTTTTTAAATTTACGTGGAAAAACATCCAAACTCTCACCTCAAGAGTCCGGCAACCGTACTGTTTGTTCTCACAGGTCACTCGTGCACATACCATCGCACGTGTCAAGTTTGACGGATTTCGGAGCCCGTTTTGGGATTTTAGTAACTAAATGGCTAGGAAAACATTATTTTTTTTTAAGTCAACTGGAAGAACTTCGCAACTCCCACCCCACGAGTCCGGCGACCGTGCTGTTTTTTCCTACACGTCACTCGTGTCTGGACCTTCCTACGTGTCAAGTTTGATGGACTCCGGAGCCTGTTTCGGGATTTTAGTACTAAAAATGGCTTGGAAAAAATTATTTTTTTTGCTTAAAGTTAAGTGGAAAAACTTTACAACTCTCACCCTAGTAGTCCGGCAACCGTGCTGTTTGTTCCCACATGTTACTCGTGCCTACACCTTTCAACGTGTCAAGTTTGACAGACTCTGGAGCCCGTTTCGGGATTTTAGTATCCAAACGGCTCGAAAAACATTATTTTTTTTAAAGTTAAATAGAAAAAACTTCACAACTCTCACCCCGGGAGTCCGTCGACCGTGCCGTTTGTTCCCACACATCACTCGTGTTTTGCCATTCCTACGTGTCAAGTTTGACGGACTCCGGATACCGTTTCAGGATTTTAGTACCAAAATGGCTCAGAAAACATTATTTTTTTTATTTTTATGTTAAATCGAAAAACCTTCACAACTCTCACCCCGGGAGTCTAGTGACCATGCCGTTTGTTCCCACACATCACTTGTGCCTAGACCTTTCTACGTGTTAAGTTTGACGGACTCTGGAGCCCGTTTTGGGATTTTAGTAACCAAACGGCTTGAAAAACATTATTTTTTTTTAAAATTAAATCTGAAAAACTTCACAACTCTCACCCCAGGAGTCCGTCGACCTTGCTGTTTGTTCCCACACGGTACTCATATCTTGACCTTCCTTCGTGTCAAGTTTGATGGGCTTCGGATATTGTTTCGGGATTTTAGTACCTAAACGGCTCATAAAACATTGTTTTTTTTTTTAAAGTTATGCGGAAAAACTTCACAACTCCCACTCTAAGAGTTCGGCGACTGTGTCATTTGTTCTTACACGTCGCTCGTGTCTAGACAATCCTACGAGTCAAGTTTGACGGACTTCGGAGCGCATTTCAAGATTTTAGTACCCAAACAGCTCAGAAAACATTATTTTTTTTAAAGTTTACTGGAAAAACTTCACAACTCCCACCCCGAGAGTCCGGCGACCAAGATGTTTGTTTCGGCACGTCACTCATGCCTAGATCTTTCTACATGTCATGTTTGACGAATTTCGGATACTGTTTCTGAATTTTAGTACCTGAACGGCTCGAAAAATATTGTTTTTCTTTAAAGTTAGGTGGAAAAACTTTACAAGTCCCACCCCAGGAGTTTGGCAACCAAGCCATATTTTCTTACACGTCACTCGTGCCTAGACCTTCCAACGTGCCAAGTTTGTTGGAAGTTGGATACCGTTTGATAGACTCTGGATACCGTTTCAAGATTCTAGTACCTAAACGGCTCGAAAAACATTGTTTTTTTTTAGGTTAAGTGGAAAAAGTTCACAACTTCCACCCCAAGAGTTCAGCGACCGTGCCATTTGTTCCTACACATCACTCCCGTCTAGACCTTCCAACGTGTGAAGTTTGACGGACTTAGGAGTCCATTTCGAGATTTTAGTACCTAAACGGCTCAAAAAACAATATTTTTTTTAAAGTTATGTGGAAAAACATCACAACCCTCACCCCGGAAGTCCGGCGACCATGTTGTTTATTCTAACACGTCACTCGTGCCTAGACCATCCTACGTGTCAAGTTTGACAGACTCCGGAGCCCGTTTCAGGATTTTAGTATCTCGACTGCTCGGAAAACATTGTTTTTTTGTTTTCAAGTTTAGTGGAAAAACTCCAAAACTGCCACCCCGAGAGTCCGGCGATCGTGACGTTTGTTCCTACACGTCACTCATGAAAAGACCTTCGTACGCATCAAGTTTGACAGACTCTGGTGCCCGTTTTAGGATTTTAGTACCCAAACGGCTCGGAAAACACTATTTTTATTTTCAAGTTAAGTGAAAAAAATTTACAACTCTCACCCCAACAGTCCGGCAACTGTGCCGTTTGTTCCTACAAGTCACTCGTGTCTACACCTTTCTATGTGTCAAGTTTGACGAACTACGAATGCCGTTTTGAGATTTCAGTACCTAAATGGCTCGGAAAACATTGTATTTTTTTTTTAAGTTAAGTGGAAAACATCACAATTCTCACCTCGAGAGTCCCGCGACCGTGCCGTTTGTTCCTACACGACACTCTTGTTTAGACATTCCAACGTGTCATGTTAGACGGACTCCGGAAGCCGTTTCAGGATTTTAGTACTTAAACGGCTTGGAAAACATTAATTTTTTTTTTAAAAATTTACGTGGAAAAACATCCAAACTCTCAACTCGAGAGTCCGACAACCGTACCGTTTGTTCTCACAGGTCACTCGTGCACAGACCATCCCACATGTCAAGTTTGACGGATTCCGAAGTCCGTTTTGGGATTTTAGTCCCTAAATGGCTCGTAAAATATTATTATTATTTTTTTAAGTTAAGTGAAAAAACTTCACAACTCCCACCCCGAGAGTCCGACGAACGTGTTGTTTGTTTCTACATGTCACTCGTGTTTAGACCTTCCTACGTGTCAAGTTTGACAGACTCTGGAGCCCGTTTCGGGATTTTAGTACCCAAACGGCTCGAAAAACTTTATTTTTTTTAAGTTAAGTGGAAAAACTTCACAACTCTCATCCCAGGAGTCTGGCGACCGTGCCGTTTTATCCCACACTTCACTCGTCCCTAGACATTCATATGTGTCATGCTTGACAAACTCCGAAGCCTGTTTCGGAATTTTAGTACCTCAACGGCTTGGAAAATATTATTTTGTTTTAAGTTAAGTGGAAAAACTTCACAACACGCACCACGAGAGTCCTGCGACTGTGACGTTTGTTCCCACATGTCACTCGTGTCTGGAGCTTCCCATGTGTCAACTTTGACCGACTCTAGAGCCCATTTCAGGATTTTAGTACCCAAACGTCTCGGAAAACATTATTGTTTTTGAAAAGTTAAGTCAAAAAATTTCACAACTCTCACCCCGGGAGTCCCGCGACCTTGTCATTTGTTCTCTCATGTCACTCTTGTCTAGACCTTCCTACGTGTCATGTTTGATGGACTCCGAATATCGTTTCGGGATTTTAGTACTTAAACGGGTCGAAAAACAATGTTTTTTTATTTTTTTAAGTTAAGTGGAAAAACTTCACAACTCCCACCCCGAGAGTCCGGCATCCGTGCCGTTTGTTCTCACAAGTCACTCGTGCCTAGACCTTCCCACGTGTTAAGTTTGAGGGATTCCGGATACCATTTCGGGATTTTAGCACCTAAAGGGCTCAGAAAGCAATGTTTTTTTTAATAAGTGAAAAAACTTAACAACTTTCACCCCGAGACTTCGGAGCCCGTTTTGGGATTTTAGTACCCAAACGGCTCGAAAAACAATATATTTTTTTTCTAAAGTTAAGTTGATAAACTTCACTACTCTCACCTCAAGAGTCTGGCGACCCTGCCATTTGTACTCACACGTCACTGGTGCCTAGACCTTGTTTCGTGTCAAGTTTGATGGACTCTGGAGCCCATTTCAGAATTTTAGTTCCTCAACGGCTCGGAAAACATTGTTTTTTTTTTTTTTAAGTTAAGTGGAAAAACATCACAACTCCTACCCCAAGAGTTCAACGACCATCCCGTTTGTTCTTACACGTCACTCATGTCTAGACCTTTCTACATCTCAAGTTTGATGGACTCTGGAGCCCGTTTCCGGATTATAGTACCAAAACGGCATGGAAAATATTATTGTTTTTAAGTAAAGTGGAAAAAAGTACCAACTCTCACCCCGGATATCCGTGGACCGTGCCGTTTGTTCCCACACGTCACTTGTGTCTAAACCTTGCTACGTATCAAGTTTGACGGACTCCGGATACCGATTCGGGATTTTAGTACCTAAATGGCTCGAAAAACATTGTTTTTTAAAATTTTTTTTTCAAGTTAAGTGGAAAAACTTGACAACTATGACCATGAAATTCTGGCGACCGTACTGTTTGTTCTTACATGTCACTCATGCCTAGACCATCCTACGTGCCAAGTTCAATGGACTCTAGACCTCGTTTTGGGATTTTAGTACCTAAACGCCTTGAAAAACATTATTTGTTTTTAAAAGTTAAGTGGAAAAAATTCACAACTCTCACTTCGAGAGTCCGTCGACCGTGCCGTTTGTTTCTATACGTCACTCGTGTCTAGACCTTCTTACATGTAAAGTTTGACGTACTACGGATACCATAGCTTGATTTTAGTACCTAAATGGCTTGGAACACATTGTTTTTCTTAAGTTATGTGGAAAAACTTCACAACTCCCACCCCGAGAGTCCAGCAAATGTGCCGTTTGTTCCTACGCGTCACTCATGTATAGACATTCATATGTGTCAAGTTTGACAGAGTCTAGAGCGCGTTTCGTGATTTTGGAACCTAAACAGCTCGGAAAACATTATTTTTTTTTAAGGTTACGTGGGAAAACTTCACAACTGCCACCCTGGGAGTCCAGCAACCGAGCCATTTGTTCCCACACGACACTCGTGCCGAGACCTTTCTGCATGTCATGTTTGACGGACTCCGGATACCGTTTCAGGATTTTAGTACCTAAACGGCTTATAAAACATTGTTTTTTTTTTTTTTTTAAGTTAAGTGGAAGAACTTCACAACTCCCACCCCGGGAGTTCGGCGCCCTAGCCATTTGTTCCCACGCATCACTCATGCCTAGACTTTCCTACGTGTCAAGTTTGACGGACTCCGGATACCGTTTCTAGATTTTAGTGCCTAAATGGCTCGAAAAACGTTGTTTTTTTTTTTAAGTTAAGTGGAAAAACTTCACAGCTTCCACCCCGAGAGTCTGGCGATTGGGCCGTTTGTTCCTACACATTACTCGTGTCTAGAGCTTCCTATGTGTCATGTCTCACAGACTTCGGATACCCTTTCGGGATTTTAGTACCTTAACGGCTTCGAAAACATTGTGTTTTTTTTTTTTTTAAGTTAAGTGGAAAAACTTCACAACTCCCACCCTGGGAGTCCAGCGAACGAGCCTAGACCTTCCTACGAACAAAGTTTGACGTAATCCGAATACCGTTTTGGGATTTTAGTACCTAAATGGATAGAAAAACATTACTTTTTTTTTTAAGTTAAGCGAAAAAAACATCACTAAGTCCCACCCCGGGAGTCCGGCGTCCAAGTCGTTTGTTCCCACACATCACCTGTGGCTAGACCTTCCTACGTGTCATGTTTCATGGAGTCCGGATACCGTTTCGCTATCTTAGTACCTAAACGGCTTGGAAAACAATTTTTTTTTTAAGTTAATTGGAAAAACTTCACAACTTTCACCTTGAGAGTCTGGTGACTATGCCGTTTGTTCCTACACGTCACTCATGTCTAAATCTTCCTACGTGTCAAGTTTGATGGAATACAGAGCCCGTTTTGGGATTTTAGTAGCCAAACTGCTTGAAAAACATTATTTTTTTTTTAAAGTTACATGGAAAAATATCCCAACTCTCACCCCGGGAGTCCGGCGACCGTGTTGTTTGTTCCCATAGGTCACTCATGGCCAGACCTTTTGCATGTCAAGTTTGATAGACTCTGAAGCCCGTTTTGGGATTTTAGTACCTAAACGGCTTGTAAAATATTGTTTTTTTTAAAGTTATGTGAAAAAACTTCACAACTCCTACCCCGAGAGTCCGACGACCATGCTGCTTGTACCTGCACGTCACTCGTGTCTAGACCTTCCTTCGTGTCAAGTTTGACAGATTTTGGAGCTTGTTTCAGGATTTTAGTACCCAAACGGCTCGAAAAACATTATTTTTTTTTAAACGTTAAGTGGAAAAACTTACCAAACTCTCATCCCGGGAGTCCGGCGACCGCGCCGTTTGTTCCCATATGTCACTCTTGCCTAGACCTTTCTACGTGTCATGTTTGATGGACTCCGAAGCCCGTTTCAGTATTTTAGTACCTCAAAGGCCCGAAAAACTTTTTTTTTTTTTTAAGTGAAGTGGAAAAACTTCACAACTCCCACCCCGAGAGTCCGGCGACCATGACGTTTGTTCCTGAACGTCACTTGTGTCTGGACCTTCCTATGTGTCAAGTTTGACAGACTTCATAGCCCGTTTCAGGATTTTAGAACCCAAACGGCTCGAAAAATAATATTGTTTTTTAAAAGTTAAGTGAAAAAAATTCACAACTCTCACCCCGGGTGTCTGGCGACTGTTCTGTATGTTTCCACATGTCACTCGTGTTTAGATCTTCTTGCGTCTTAAGCTTGTCGGACTCAGGATTCAGTTTCCAGATTTGACTACCTAAACGGCTTGGAAAACATTGTTTTTTTTTTCAAGCTAAGTGGAAAAGCTTCATAACTCCCACCCCGAGAGTCTGGCGACCGTTCCGTTTGTTCCCACAAGTCTCCCAATCCTGGACCTTCCTACGTGTCAACTTTGACGGACTCCGAATATCGTTTTGGGATTTTAGTATCGAAACGGTTCGGAAAATATTATTATTTTTTTTCATTTAAGTAGAAAAACTTTAGAACTTCCATATCGAGAGTCTAGCGACCATGCTATTTGTTCCTACACTTCACTCGTGTCTGGACCTTCATACGTGTCAAGTTTGACGGACTGCGGATCCCGTTTCGGGATTTTAGTTCCCAAATGGCTCGTAAAACATTATTATTTTTTTAAAGTTACGTGAAAAACTTCAGAACTCTCACCTCGGAAGTCTAGCGATCGTGCCATTTGTTCTCAAATGTCACTCGTTCCTAGACCTTCCAACGTGCCAATTTTGACAGACTCCGGAGCTCGTTATGCGATTTTAGTACCTAAATGGCTAGGAAAACATTATTTTATTTTTTAAGTCAACTGGAAGAACTTTGCAACTCCCACCCCAAGAGTCCGGCGACTGTGCTGTTTGTTCCTAGACGTCACTCATGTCTAGACCTTCCTACGTGTCATGTTTGACAGACTTCGGAGCCTGTTTCAGGATTTTAGTACCCAAACGGCTCAGAAAACATTATTTTTTTTTGTTTAAAGTTAAGTGGAAAAACTTTACAACTCTCACCCTGGGAGTCCGGCGATCGTGCCGTTTGTTCCCATAAGTCACTCATGCCTAGACCTTTCAACGTGTCAAGTTTGACGGACTCTGGAGCCTGTTTCAGAATTTTAGTACCCAAACGGCTCAAAAAACATTATTGTTTTCTAAAGTTAAATAAAAAAAACTTCACAACTCTAACCCCGGGAGTCTATCGACTGAGCTGTTTGTTCCCACACGTCACTCGTGTCTTGACCTTCCAATGTGTCAAGTTTGACGGACTCCGGATACCGTTTTGGGATTTTAGTACGTAAACGGCTTGGAAAACATTGTTTTTTTTTTTTATGTTAAATCAAAAAAACTTCACAACTCTTCCCCCGGGAGTCTAGCGACCATACCGTTTGCTCTGACATATCACTCATGCTTAGGCCTTATTATGTGTCAAGTTTGACGGACTCTGGAGCCTGTTTCGGGATTTTAGTAATCAAACGGCTCGAAAAACATGATTTCTTTTTAAAGCGAAATTGGAAAAACTTCACAACTTTCACCCCAGGAGTCCGTCGACTGTGCCGTTTGTTCCCACACGGTACTCATATCTTGACCTTCCTTCTTGTCAAGTTTGACAAACTTCAGATACCGTTTCGGGATTTTAGTACCTAAATTGCTCGAAAAACATTGTTTTTTTTTAAAAGTTTGTTGGAAAAACTTCACAACTCCCACTCTAAGAGTCTGACGACCGTGCCGTTTATTCCTACACGTCGCTCGTGTCTAGAAAATCCTACGAGTCAAGTTTGGCAGACTCCAAAGCGCGTTCTGAGATTTTAGTACCCAAACGACTTAGAAATTTAAAGTTTAGTGGAGAAACTTCACAACTCCCACCTCGGGAGACCGGCGACCAAGACGTTTGTTCCTACACGTCACTCGTGCCTAGACCATTCTACATGTCATGTTTGACGGACTCCGGATACCGTTTCAGAATTTTAGTACCTGAACGGCTCGGAAAACATTGTTTTTTTTTAAGTCAGGTGGAAAAACTTCACAAGTCCCACCTCGGGAGTTTAGCGACCAAGCCGTTTGTTCACACACGTCATTCGTGCCTCGACCTTTCAACGTGTCAAGTTTGATGGACTCTAGATACCGTTTCGTGATTTTGGTACCTAAACGGCACGGAAAACATTGTTTTTTTTTTTTAAGTTAAGTGAAAAAACTTCACAACTGCCACCCTAAGAGTCCGGCGACCGTGTCGTTTATTCCTACATGTCACTCGTGTTTAGACCTTCCTATGTGTCCAGTTTGACAGAGTTTGGAGCCCGTTTCTGGATTTTAGTACCCAAACGGCTCGAAAAGCATTATTTTTCTATTAAAGTTAAGTGGAAAAACTTCACAACATTCACCCTGGGAGTCCGGCGACTGTGCTGTTTCTTCCCACACGTCACTCGCGCCAAGACCTTCCCACGTGTCAAGTTTGACGGATTTCGGTGCCTATTTTGGGATTTTAGTACCTCAACGGCTCGAAAAACAATGTTTTTTTTTTAAGTTAAGTGGAAAAACATCACAACTGCCACCACAAAAGTCCGGTGATCATGCCATTTGTTCATAGACGTCACTTGTGTCTCGACCTTCTTACGTGTCAAGTTTGACAGACATTGGAGCCCGTTTTGGGATTTTAGTACCCAAAAGGCTCAGAAAACATTATTTTTTTTTAAATGTTAAGTGGGAAAAATTCACAACTCTCACCCCGGGTGTCTGTCCACCATGCCGTTTGTTCCCACACGTCACTCGTGTCTAGACCTTCCTACGTGCCAAGTTTGACGAACACCGGATACCGTTACGGGATTTTAGTACCGAAACGGCAAGAAGAACATTGTTTTTTTTAAGTTATGTGGAAAAAATTCTCAACTCCCACCCCAAGAATCCAGCAACCGTGTCGTTTGTTCCTACATGTCACTCTTATCTAAACATTCCTACGTGTCAAGTCTGACAGAGTCCGGAGCGCGTTTCGTGATTTTAGTACCCAAACGACACGAAAAACGTTATTTTTTTTAAAAGTTATGTGAAAAAACTTCACAACTCCCACCCTGGGAGTCCAGCGACCGTGCCAGTTGTTCCCACACGTCGCTCGTGCCTAGAGTTTTCTAGCTGTCATGTTTGATGGACTTCGAAGCCCGTTTCGGGATTTTAGTACCAAAACGGCTCGCAAAACATTATTTTTTTAAAGTGAGGTGGAAAAACTTTAGAACTCTAACCCCGGGAGCCCGTCGACTGTGCCGTTTGTTCCTATACGTCACTCTTGTCTAGACATTCCTAAGTGTCAAGTTCAACAGATTTCGGAGCTAGTTTCGGGATTTTAGTACCCAAACGGCTCGAAAAACATTAATTTTTTTTTAAAGTAAGTGGAAAAACATCACAACTCCCACCTTGGGAGTTCGGCGAACAAGCCCTTTGTTCCCACAGGTCACTCGTGCCTAGACATTCCTACGTCTTAAGTTTGACGTACTCCGAATACCATTTCGGGATTTTATAACCTAAACAGCTCGGAAAATGTTGTTGTTTTTTTTTTTTTTTTTTAAGTTAAGTGGGAAAACATCACTTGTCCCACCCCGGGAGTCTGGCGTCCATGCCGTCTGTTCCCACACGTCACTCGTGCGTAGAGCTTCCTACGGGTCAAGTTTCACGAATTTCGGATACCCTTTCGGGATTTTAGTACCTAAACGGATTGGAAAACATTGTCTATTTTTTTTTTTAAGTTAAGTGAAAAAACTTCACAACTTTCACCCCGAGAGTTCGGCGACCATGCCGTTTGTTCCTACATGTTACTCGTATCTAAACCTTCCTACGTGTCAAGTTTGACAAACTTCGGAGCTCGTTACAAGATTTTAGTACCCAAACGGCTTGAAAAACATTATTTTTTTTTAAAGTTATGTGGAAAAACATCCCAACTCTCATCCCGGGAGTCCGGCGACCATGCTGTTTGTTGTCACAGGTCAGTCGTGCCCAGGCCTTCCTACATGTCAAGTGTGATGGACTCCAAAGCCCGTTTTGGGATTTTAGTACCTAAAGGGCTCGTAAAACATTGTTTTTTTTTTAAAGTTAAGTGGAAAAACTTCACAACTCTCATTACAGGAGTCCGGCGACTGTTCTGTTTGTTCCCACACGTCACTTGTGCCTCGAGCTTTTTACATGTCAAGTTTGACGGACCCCAGAGCCCGTTTCGGGATTTTAAAAACTAAACGGCTCGGAAAACATTGTCTTTTTTATTTTAAGTTAAATGGAAAAAAATTCAAAACTCCGACCCCGAGAGTCCGACGACCGTGCCGTTTGTTCCCACAAGTCACTCGTGCCTAGACCTTCCAACGTGTCAAGTTTAACAGATTCTATATACCGTTTCGTGATTTTAGTACCCAAACGGCTCAAAAAAGATTAATTTTTTTTAAGGTTACGAGGAAAAACGTCACAACTGTCACCTTGGAAGTCCGGCGACCATGCCGTTTGTTCTCACATGTCACTCATCCCCAGACCTTCCAACGTGTCAAGTTTGACAGAATCCAGAGCCCATTCTGGGATTTTTGTAAGTAAATGGCTCGGAAAAACATTGTTTTTTTTAAGTCAAGTGGAAGAACTTCACAACTCCCACCCAGAGAGTCCGGTGACCGTACCGTTTGTTCCCACAAGTCACTCGTGCCTAGACCTTCACACGTGTTAACTTTGACTGACTCCGGATACTGTTTCGGGATTTTGGTACATAAACGGCTCAGAAAACATTGTTTTTTTTTTAAAGTTAAGTAGAAAAACTTCAAAACTTCTACCCTAAGAGTCGGGCAACCATGTTGTTTGTTCCTACAATTCGCTCGTGTCTAGACCTTCCTATATGTAAAGTTTAATGGACTCCGGATCCCGATTCGGGATTTTAGTCCCCAAACGGCTCGAAAAGCATTATTTTTTTTAAAGTTACGTAGAAAAACTTCACAACTCTCACCCCGGAAGTCCAATGACCTTGGCGTTTGTTCTCACACGTCACTCGTCGCTAGACCTTCCTACGTGTCAAGTTTGAACGACTCCGGAGCCCGTTTTGGGATTTTAGTACCTAAATGGCTCGAAAAACATTGTGTTTTTTTTAGGTCCAGTGGAAGAACTTCACAACTCCCACCCCGGGGGTCCGGCAACCGTGTTGTTTATTCCTACACGTCACTCGTGTCAAGACCTTCATACGTGTAAAGTTTGACGGACTCCGGAGCCCGTTCTAGGATTTCAGTATCCAAACGGCTCTAAAAACATTATTTTTTTCTTTAAAGTTAAGTGGAAAAACTTTACAACTCTCACCCTAGAAGTCCGGCGACCGTGCCGTTTGTTCCCACACGTCACTCGTGCTTAGACCTTTCTACGTGTCAAGTTTGACGGACACTAAAGCCCGAATCGGGATTTTAGTACCTCAACGGCTCTGAAAACGTTGTTTTTTTTTTTTTAAGTTAAGTGGAAAAACTTCACAACTTGCACCCCAAGAGTCTGGCGACCGTGCCATTTGTTCTTACACATCACTCGTGTCTGGACCTTCCTACATGTCAAGTTTGATTGACTACGGAGCCAGGTTCTGGATTTTATGACCCAAACGGCTCGGAAAATATAATTTTTTTTTCTAAAAGTTAATTGGAAAAAATTCACAACTCTCACCTTGGGAGTCCGTCGACCGTGCATTTGTTCCGATACGTCACTCGTGTCTAGAGCTTCTTACGTGCCAAATTTGACAGACCCCGGATACCGTTTCGGGATTTTAGTACCTAAACAACTCAAAAAATATGGTTTTTTTTTTTTAAAGTTAAGTGGAAAAACTTCACAACTCCCACCCCGAGAGTCTGGCGACCATGCCTTTTCTTCCTAGATGTCACTCGTGCCTAGACATTCCTACGTGTTAGGTTTGAAAGACTCCGGAGAGCGTTTCGGGATTTTAGTACCCAAACGGCACGAAAAACATTATTTTTTTTAAAGAAACGTGCAAAAACATCCGAACTCTCACCCCGGAAGTCCGTCAACCGTGCCGTTTGTTTTCACACGTCACTCGTGCCTAGACCTTCCTACGTGTCAAGTTTGACGGATTTCGGAGACCGTTTTGCGATTTTTGTACCAAAACATCTCTAAAAACATTGTGTTTTTTTTTTTTTAAGATAAGAGGAAAAACTTCACAACTGCCACCCCGAGAGTCCGGCGACCGTGCTGTTTGTTCCTACACGTCACTCGTGTCTACACCTTCCTACGTGTCAAGTTTGACAGACACCGAAGCCAATTTCACGATTTTAGTTCACAAACGGCTCGAAAAACATTATTTTTTTTTAAAGTTAAGTGGAAAAATTGCACAACTCTCACCCTGGGAGTCCCGCGATCGTGCTGTTTGTACCCACACGTCGTTCATGCCAAGACCTTCCTACGTGTCAAGTTTGATGGACTCTAGAGCCCGTTTCGGGATTTTAGTACCACAACGTTTCGGAAAACATTGTTTTATGTTGAAGTTAAGTGGAAAAACTTGTAAACTCCCACCCTGACAGTCCGGCATCTGTGTCGTTTGTTCCTACACGTCACTCGTGTCTAGGCCTTCCTACGTATCAAGTTTGACAGACTCCGCAGATCGTTACTGGATTTCAGTACACAAACAACTCGGAAAGCATTATTTTTCTATTAAAGTTATGTGGAAAAGCTTCACAACTCTCACCCTGAAAGTTCGGCTACAGTGCCATTTATTCTAACACGTCACTCGTGCCTAGACCTTTCTACTTGTCACGTTTGACAGATTCCGAAGCCCGTTATAGGATTTTAGAACCTAAACGGCTCAAAAAACATTGTTTTTTTTTAAAGTCAAGTGGTAAAAATTCACTACACCAACCCCAAGAGTCCAGCGACTGTGCTGTTTATTCTTACACGTCACTCGTGTCTAGACCTTCCTCCGTGTCAAGTTTGATGAACTCTGGAGCCCGTTTCGAGATTTTAGTACACAAACAGCTCGAAAAATATTATTTTTTTTAAAGTTCAATGGAAAAACTTCACAACTCTCACCCCGAGGGTCCAGCGATCGTGCCTTTTGTTCCCATATGTCACTCGTGCCTAGACCTTCCTACTTGACAAGTTTGATGGGCTCCGGAGCCTGTTTTGGGATTTTAGTACCTCAACGGCTTGGAAAACATTGTTTTTTTTTTTTTTTTTTTTTTAAGTTAAGTGGAAAACTTCCCAACTCCCTCGCCGAGAGTCCAGCAATCATGCCTTTGATTCCTACACGTCACTCATGTCTAGACATTCCCACGTGTAAAGTTTGACGGACTCCGAAGCCCGTTTCGGGATTTTAGTACCCAAACTGCTTGGAAAAAATTATTTTTTTTAGGAGTTAAGTGGAAAAATTTCATAACTCTCACCCCAGGAGTCCGGTGACCGCGCTGCTTGTTCTCACATGTCACTCGTGTTTAAACCTTCCTACTTGTCAGGTTTAATGGACTCCAGTTACTGTTACTGGATTTTAGTACCGAAACGGCTCGAAAAACATTGTTTTTTTTTTTTTAAGTTAAGTAAAAAAACTTCACAACTTCCACCCTGGGAGTCTGGCGACCGTGCTGTTTGATCCTAAACGTCACTCCTATCTAAACCTTCCTACGCGTCAAGTTTGACAGGACTCCGGAGCCCGTTTTCAGAATTTAGTACACAAATGGTTCGAAAATCAATATTTTTCTTTTAATGTTATGCGGAAAAACTTCACAACTCTCACCCCGAAAGTCTGGCAATCGTGTTGTTTGTTCTAACACATCACTCATCGCTAGACCTTCCTGTGTGTCACATTTGACAAACTCCGGAGCCCGTTTTGGGATTTTAGTACCTAAACAGCATGGAAAAAATTGTTTTTTTTTTTTTTTTAAGTCAAGTGGTAAAACTTCACAACTCCTACCCTGAGAGTCCGGCAACCGTGCTGTTTGTTCCTACTTGTCACTCGTGTCAAGACCTTCCTACGTGTGAAGTTTGATGGACTTCGGAGCCCGTTTCAGGATTTTCGTACCGAAGCGGCTCGAAAAACATTAATTTTTTGTTTAAAGTTAAGGGGAAAAACTTCACAACTCTCACCCCAGGAGACCCATGACCGCGCCGTTTGTTCCCATATGTCACTCGTGCCTAGACCTTTCTATGTGTCATGTTTGATGGATTTCGGAGCTCGTTTCGGGATTTAAGTACCTCAACGGCTCGAAAAACATTGTTTTTTTTTCAGTTAAGTGAAAAAAATTCACAACTCTCATCCTGAGTGTCTAGCGACAGTGACGTTTATTCCTACACGTCACTCGTGTCTAGATCTTCCTACGGGTCAAGTTTAACGGACTCCGGAGCTTGTTTTGGGATTTTATTACCCAAACGGCTCGGAAAACAATAATTTTTTTTAAAAGTTCAGTGAAAAAAATTTACAACTCTCACCCCGGTAGTGTGGCGACCGTCCCGTATGTTCCCACACGTCACTCGTGTCTACACCTTCCTACGTGTCAAGTTTGACAGATTTTGCATACCGTTTTGAGATTTTGGTACCTAAACGGCCCGAAAAACATTCTTTTTTTTTTTTTAAGTTAAGTGGAATAACTTCACAACTCTCACCCCGAGAGTCTGGCGACCATGCCTTTTGTTCCCACAAGTCACTCGTGCCTATACTTTTCTACGTGTCAAGTTTAATGGACTCCGGATCCCGTTTTAGGATTTTAGTACCCAAATGGCTCGAAAAATATTTTTTTTTTTAAAGTTACATGGAAAAACTTCACAACCCTCAGCCCAAATGTCCGGCCACTATGCCGTTTGTTCTCACACGTAACCCATCCCCAGACCTTCCTACGTGCCAAGTTTGACAGACTTTGGAGACCATTTTGCGATTTTAGTACCTAAACGGCACCAAAAACATTGTTTTTTTTTAAGGCAAGTGAAAAAACTTCACAACTCCCACCTCGAGAGTCTGGTGACTGTGCTTATTGTTCTTACATGTCATTCGTGTCTAGACCTTTTTATGAGTCAAGTTTGAAGGGCACCGGAGCCTGTTTCGGCATTTTAGTACGCAAACGGCTTGAAAAACGTTATTTTTTTTTCTTAAAGTTAAGTGGAAAAACATCAAAACTCTCACCCCAGAAGGGTGGCAACCGTGCTGTTTGTTCCCACACGTCACTTGTGCCTAGACCTTTCTACGTATCAAGTTTGACAGACTCCAAAACCTGTTTCGGGATTTTAGTACCTCAAAGGCCCGAAAAATAATGTTTTTTTTTTCAGTTAAGTGGAAAAACATCACAACTCCCACCTCGAGAGTCTGACGACCGTGCCGTTTGTTTTACACACCACTCGTGTCTAGACCTTCCTCTGTGTCAAGTTTGACAGACTCTGGAGCCCGTTTTGGGATTTTAGTAACCAAATGGCTTGGAAAACATTATTTTTTTTAAAATTCAGTAGAAAAACTTCACAACTCTCACCCCCGGGAGTCCAGCGACTGTGTCGTTTGATCGACTCCGAAGCCCGTTTTGGGATTTTAGTACCCAAATTGCTCGGAAAAAATTAATTTTTTAAAAGTTAAGTGGAAAAAATTCCCAACTCTCACCCCAGGTTTCCGGCGACCGTGCCGTTTGTTCTCACACATCACTCGTGTCTAGACCTTCCAACCTGTCAAGTTTGATGGACCACGGATACTGTTTCGGGATTTTAGTAACGAAACAGCTCATAAAATATTGTTTTTTTTTCAAAGTTAAGTGAAAAAACTTCACAACTTCCACCCCGAGAGTCCGGTGACCGTGCTTTTTGTTCTTACACTTTACTAATGTCTAGACCTTCCTACGTGTCAATATTGACAAACTCCGGTTCTCGTTTTCGGATTGTAGTACTGAAATAGTTTGAAAAACATTATTTTTTTTTTAAAGTTACGTGGAAAGACTGCACAACTCTCACCCTGGAACTCCAGTGACTGTGCCGTCTGTTCAACACATCACTTGTCCCTAGTCCTTTCTACGTGTCTTGTTTGACGGACTCCGGATCCCGTTTCGGGATTTTAATACCCAAATGGCTAGAAAAACATTATTTTTTTTAAAGTTACATGGAAAAACTTCACAACTCCCACCCCAGAAGTCTGGAGACCATGCGGTATGTTCTCACACGTCACTCGTCCCTAGACCTTCCTATATGTCAAGTTTGATAGACTCCAGAGCCCGTTCTGCGATTTTAGTACTTAAACGGCTCGAAAAACATTGTTTTCTTCTTCTTGAAGTCAAGTGAAAAAGCTTCACAACTCCCACCCCGACAGTCCGGCGACCGTGCTATTTGTTCCTACACGTCACTCGCATATAGACCTTCTTACGTGTCAAGTTTGACGGACTTTGGAGCTCGTTTCGGTATTTTAGTACCAGAATGGATCGAAAAATATTATTTTTTTTTTTAAAGTTAAGTGGAAAAAATCACAACTTTGACCCCGGGAGTCCGTCGACCGTGCCATTGGCTCGCACACGTCACTCCTGTCTAGTGCTACCTAGTACCAAATTTGACGGACTCCGGATACCGTTTTAGGATTTTAGTACATAAACGGTTCAGAAAAATGATTTTTTTTTATGTTTGGTGGAAAAATTTCACAACTCCCACCCCGAGAGTCCAACGACCGTGCCGTTTCTTCCTCTATGTCACTCGTGACTAGACATTCCTACGTGTCAAGTTTGATGGAATCTGGAGCGCGTTTGGGGATTTTAGAAACCAAACGGCTCGAAAAACTTTATTTTTTTTAAAAGTAACCTGGAAAATCATCACAACTCTCACCCTAGGAGTCCATCGACCATGCCATTTGTTCTCACACGTCACTCGTGCCTAGACCTTCCTACGTGTCATGTTTGACGGACTCCGGAGCCCGTTTTGCAATTTAAGTTCCTAAACAGCTTGGTAAACATTGTATTTTTTTAAGTTAAGTGGAAAAACTTCACAACTCCCACCCCGATAGTCTGGCGATCGAGCTGTTTGTTTTTACACGTCATTCATGTCAAGACCTTCCTACATGTGAAGTTTGACAAACTCCGGAGCCCATTTAGGGATTTTAGTAGCCATACGGCTCGTAAAACTTTATTTGTTTTTAAATCTAAGTGGAAAAACTTCACAACTCTCACCACAGGAATCTGGCGACCGTGTCGTTTTCTTCCCACACATCACTCGTGCCTGGACCTTGCTAAGTGTGAAGTGTGCTGGACTCCGGAGCCCGTTTCGGAATTTTAGTACCTCAACGGCTCGGAAAACATTGTTTTTTTTTAAGGCAAGTGGAAAAACTTCACAACTCCCACCCCGAGAGTCCGGTGACCTTGCTTATTGTTCTTAAATTGTCATTCGTGTTTAGAATTTTTTACGCGTCAAGTTTGATGGACTCCGGAGCGCGTTTCGGGATTTTACTAACTAAACAGCTCAAAACATGTTATTTGTTTTTTCAAAGTTAAGTGGAAAAACATCAAAAATCTCACCCCGAGAGGGCGGCAACCGTGTTGTTTGTTCCCACACATCACTTGTGTCTAGACCTTTCTACGTATCAAGTTTGAAGGACTCCGGAACCTGTTTCAGGATTTTAGTACCTCAACGGCTAGGAAAATAATGTATTTTTTAAGTTAAGTGGAAATACACCACAACTCCCACTCTGAGAGTCTGGCGACTGTGCCGTTTGTTTCTTACACGTCACTCGTGTCTAGACCTTCCTCCGTGTCAAGTTTGATGCACTCTGGAGCCCATTTCGGGATTTTAGTACCTAAACGGCTTGAAAAACATTATTTTTTTTAAAGTTCAGTGGAAAAACTTCACAACTCTCACCCTGGGAGTCCAGCAACTGTGTCATTTGTTTCCATATGTCATTCTTGCCTAGACCTTCCTACGTGTCAAGTTTGACGGACTCTGGATCTTGTTTCGGGATTTTAGTATCTCAACAACTCGGAAAACATTGTTTTTTTTTTTTATAAGTTAAGTGGAAAAACTTCACAACTCCCTGCCTGAGAGTCTGGCAACTGTGTCGTTTGCTCCTACACGTCACTTGTGTCTAGACCTTCCTACGTGAAAAGTTTGACCGACTCTGAAGCCTGTTTCGGGATTTTAGTATCCAAAATGCTCGAAAAAAATTATTTTTTTTAAAAGTGAAGTGGAAAAAATTCACAACTCTCACCCCAGGAGTCCGGCGACCGTGCCGATTTTTCTCTCACGTCACTCGTGTCTAGACCTTCCAACCTATCAAGTTTGCAGGACTCCGGATACTATTTCGAGATTTTAGTAACGAAACGGCTGGAAAAACATTGTTTTTTTTTCAAAGTTAAGTGAAAAAACTTCACAAATTCCACCCTGAGGGTCCGGCGACCGTGCTTTTGTTCTTACACTTCACTAATGTCTAGACCTTCCTATGTGTCAATATTGACGGACTTCGAATCCCGTTTCGAGATTATAGTACCCAAATCGTTCGAAAAGCATTATTATTTTTTTTAAACTTACGTGGAAAAACTGCACAACTCTCACCCCGGAACTTCGGCGACTGTCCCATTTGTTCTAACATGTCACTTGTCCCTAGTCCTTTCTACATGTCTTGTTTGATGGACTCTAGATCTCGTTTCGGGATTTTACTACCCAAACAGCTCAAAAAACATTATTTTTTTTTAAATTTACGTGGAAAAACTTCATAACTCTCACCCCGAAAGTCTGGAAGACTTTGCGGTATGTTCTCACTCGTCACTCGTCCGTAGACCTCCCTAGCTGTCAAGTGTGACAGACTCCAGAGCCTGTTCATCGATTTTAGTACCTAAATGGCTCGAAAAATATTGTTTTCTTTTTTTTGAAGTCAAGTGGAAAAACTTTGCAACTCCCACCTCGACAATCCGGCGACCGTGCTGTTTGTTCCTACACGTCACTCGCATCTAGACCTTCTTACATGTCAAGTTTGACGGACTCGGGAGCTCGTTTCAGGATTTTAGTACCCAAACTGCTCGAAAAACATTATTTTTTTTCTAAAAGTTATGTGGAAAAAATTCACAACTCTGACCCCGGTGTAAGCACCCCATTTTTGAGCGCTCGGCAGTCTACACTCCGTCCAGACTTGTTTTCAAGTCATTATGGACATATTCCAATCGAAACCAATCCTCTAGTCCAAATTTCGTCTTTCCATCGCTTCGCGGGCCTGTCAGGCCCAAATAGAGGCAAAATAACCAAAATGCCCTTAGGGGTATTGTCTTTTCTTATTCCAATTCCAATCCTTCTCTCGAGACAGTTTATTCCTCGAGACGGTCCGAGTAGCAAAACTACTCACAAAACCGTCAGAGTGGCGGAAACACTCATAAAGCCGTTAGAGTGGCGGAAACACTCAAAACCCAGGCACGTCTCTTCGGAGTCGGTAAGACCCCTTTCCAATCCCTCTCTCGAGACAGTTTATTCCTCGAGACGGTTCCAATCTAGGCACGTCTCTTCGGAGATGGTAAGACGCCTTTCCAATCCCTCTCTCGAGACAGTTTATTCCTCGAGACGGTCCGAGTAGCAAAACTACTCACAAAACTGTTAGAGTAGTGGAAATACTCATAGAACCATTAGAGTAGCGGAAATACTCAACCGTTAGAGTAGCGGAAATACTCACAGAACCGTTAGAGTAGCGGAAATACTCTCAAATCGTCAACCCCGTCCGAGTAACGGAAATACTCAACCCCGTCCGAGTGGCGGAAACACTCAAAACCTAGGTCAATACCCATGTTTGTTAGCTCACTTCGGTGAAAAATGACTAGACTACCCTTAGGACCTTTTTCGAGACTTTTCGGTCAAGATGACCATCTTGCCCCTAGGCATCCGGATGCCTCGAGAACCACACCGGCTCTGGGTATCAAACCGGTAATGTCCCGAGAATACTTTTTATAGTGTTCTCGACCTTCCTTTACCTTTCCAGACCATTCCGAGTTAGTTCCGGCCAACCCGGTACAAAATGACCGTTTTGCCCCTGGTGGGCTGGTCTCCATTTCCGACCACGCCGGCCCTGAGAATCAAACCGGCAACCTCTGGGAACATTCTAAATAATGTTTCCAGATCCTAAGTCTTTTTCCGGGACAATCCGGGTTCGCCCCGGCAGTTTCCTAGTCCGATTGACCGTTTTGCCCCTAAAGGCCCGGTCAACCTTTCCGACTCACCTTATCTTCATTTTTCAAGTCAAATACCTCCATGACACTATTTTGAGTATTCCTGCTTCTTTCTGACCTTCCAGGTCATTCCCGGCTCCTTCAAATCATTCTCGGACTTTCCGGAGTCACTCCTAGTGAAGCCAGGCTAAAAATTGCATGGTAGTCACTAGTACAGGAGCCCAAATCTAGTCAAAGATACGTTGCTTGCCGACCTTAATTGTTTCCTAAATGGTTGGCGCCACTAGAAGTGGCGCCAAGCCAAAAAATGGCCTGGCGCCACTACTAGTGGCGCCAGTGTATAATTTGGCCTGGCGCCACTGCAACAGGCGCCAGGTTCGTCTTCCCTCTATAAATACAGAGCCTCGTTCAACGTGAAAGGGGTCTGAAAACTTAACCTAGAATCACACAATTCGATATACAGAGCTTGATGCACCTCCAAAAACCCTAGTTTTCTTAGGTTCTCCAAACCCTAGCCACCTTACACTAAACCCTAGCCATCATACACAAACCCTAGCCTCCTATACACTTACACACTCCCCCATATACTCATACACTAGCCTTCAACCATCTTTTGAAGACTGGAGGAGCTGCAACCCGAAGCTTGAAGATAACTCTTGAAGACGAAAGACGAAGATCAAGACCGAAGACCGAAGACTGCACGGCGCGCAAAATAAACAAGATATAAGGTAGGCTCCCTCTTTAATTTTCCGTACTTCCCTCCTCTCTTCTCTCTCCAACCCACTTGGATTTTCTCTATTTTAATCCCCCATCCCCCCCTTTCTTTGCATGCTTGAAACAAGGGGATTCCCGGTCCATGTGTAGGATTGGACTATTGGAGAGTCACCGTGTCGGGGGCTTTCTTCTAGTCTAACCAAAGACCACGTGGGTCCGGCCCCCCTTGATTATGTGGGGAAGCCTTAGCCTTGTATGTTCACGACCCCAAATTGCATTGTGCATATCATAGTCTTGCATCTTTCAAAATTCGTTTTTAAAAAGTTGTTTTCAAAAATCGTTTTCAAACTTGTTTTCAAAATTGCATCAAAAGCTCTTTTTCAAAAATATGTTTTCAAAATCACAATCCTAGGGTGATTCTAGCCTTTCCATGGCTAGGGTTGCTTTAGGAAAGTGTTATATTAAAAGTGACCTTTTGGTCTATATTTTGAAACCTTGTTTTCAAAACCACTTTCTTAAAGTGGTTCTAGTCCTCTTATGGCTGGAATTGCTTTAGGCAAGTGAGATGTTTTTAATCTTTCTAAAAACTCTCTCTCTTCAAAAATCTCCTCCTAAAAATCTCTTTTTCAACATACTTTCCTAAAACACTCCTTTTCAAAATCGTTTTCAAAAACTCCCTTCCAAAACCTATTTTTTTAAAACTCTCTTTTTCAAAATTCTCTCTCTAAAATCTTTTCCTCAAAATTCACCCTCTAAAAACACTCCCTAGATTCACCTTCCTAAGAACTCTCTCCAAAAATTTTTCTAAGAACTCTCTTCCCAAAATTTTTCTTCTAGAAACTCTCCTCTAGGATCTTCTTTCCAAAAAACACGTTTCTAAAAACACACTTTCCAAAACTCCCTCTTTCCTAAAATCTTTTTCCAAAAACTCCCTCTCCAAATTCACTTTCCAAAAACTCCTCCCTAGGATTCCCTTCTAGAAAACCTTCGTTTCCAAAAATGCACTTTCCAAAAACTCTTTCCTTAAGAAGCCCAAGTCAAGCCCTAGAACCCACAATTAGGAAACCCTAAATTTTCTTTCCAAAAGCATGATTTTCAAACTTTGCCCCAAACCTAGGTTTCCAAAACCTCTTGTTTTCATATCCGAACTATATATGTTTCCAAAACCTCTTTTCTACGTTAAAATTCCACACTTCCAAAACTAGGGTTTCTAGAATCTCCCTTTTCAAACCCTTCCCAAATCCAATCTCCCCGTTTAGGAAACTAGATCCCGTCCTCCGTTTTTGGAAATAAAATCCAACCTTTCTCTTTTAGAAACCAAATCCAATCCCTTCTTAATCCAAACCTTTCCTAATTCAATACCTTCCTAAACCATAAGTTTCCTAAACCTAAACTTCAAATCTTTCCTTAAGTTTCAAAATCCAAATCTTTCCTAAATTCGAATCCTTCCTAAACTTTCACTTTCCTAAATCTTAAGTTTTCAAAACTTGAACATAAAAATCTTTCCTAATCCAACCCTTTCCTAATTCTACCCTCTTTTCAAATCTTAACTTTTCAAATATAAGCTTTCAAACCTTTCCTAAATTCAAACCTTTCCTAATTTCAAGACTTTCTAAAATTCAAACTCTAAAACTTTCTAAATCCTAAACTTTCTAAATTTCAAATCTTTCTAAAATTCTAAGCTTCCTAAATTCAAAACTTTCTAAATTTGAAACTTTCTTAAGTTGAATTTTTCTAAACCTAAAACTTTCTAAATTCTAAACTCTCTTAAACTTCAAATCTTTCCAAATCTAAGACTTTTCTAAACTCAAAACTTTCTTAATTTAAGACTTTCTTAAGTTGAAACTTTCTTAATTCAAACACTTCCTAAGTTGAAAACTTTCCTTTTTCGAACCTTTCCTAAAACGAAATTTTCTTATTTTCAAAGCTTTCCAAATTCAAAACTTCCTTTTTGTCAAAACATTTCTAAATTCAAAACTTTCCTAATTTGGGAACTTTCCTAATCTGAAAACCTTTCCTTTTTCGAAAACTTTCTAAACTCGAAACTTTCCAATTTCAAAACTTTCCTAAACCTAAAACTTTCCTAATTTCAAAACTTTCCAAAAATGAAACTTTTCTAATTCGAAACTTTCCTAAATCGAACATTTTCTAATTCAAACATTTCCTAAATCCAACCTTTCCTAATCTCCTAAACCTTCCAAGTCGAGTCAAGCTTTTCATAAGTCTAGGTTTCCTAAACCTTCATCTTTCTCTTTTTCAAAACAAGTCCAAATCTATCTTTTCAAATCAAAGTCCAATTTTCTCAATTTCAATTTCCAATCTCCTCTTCCAATTCCAAATCGAATTCAATCTCCTTCTTCAAATCCATTCTTCTATTTTCAATCGGACTCTTGTCTGAACTACGACTGACCTGATTCCCCCAAAGGGATACGTAGGCAACCTTCATAGGTGCGGTCACAATACTTTTCAAACTTTCAATTCCACCCTCATGGGTGCGGTTTCCAAAATCTTTTCAAATTTCAAATTCCAATCTATTTTCAAAATTCCAATTTCAAAATTTCTATTTTCAAATTCCTATTTCCAAATTTTCAACTTTTTCAAATTCAATTCCATCTCTTCAAATCTATTTTCAAATCAAAGCAATTTCTTTTTAAATCTATTTTTCAATTCTTTTCTATTGCTTGCATATCATGCATCATGCTAAATTAGTTTTCAAACATTATTTTTCTAAAGTGAATAGGGTTGAACTATAGTTAGTTGAAGACTCTCATAGGTGAATCTAGGGTAGATTGACATGTAGGTACCGAAAGGCCAGGGTAGGGTGATAGCTTAGTGCGTCTTCCCTACACGTAATCAACCTCCGAACCTAGATCACTGATTTCAAAGACCAAAAAAAGAGTTATTTTTCAAAAAGGGCTAAATGTTTTCCAAAGGTTGCCAAACAACCTATTTTTCGTAAAAACCCCTCTCTTGAGGATATTTTCAAAATTGTTTTTCAAAAACCCTAAGTGTAGTTTTCGAATTATGCTTAGTTTTTAGGTGACCTAACTCACCTTAATCAAGTTAGGTGGTGACTCCGAATCTTTTTCAAAAGCCCTTTATTCAAATCAATTTTTCAATTCAAACCTAGTCGCACTCATTCTTTTAGGAGGGTGAGTTCTAACGAGAGAGTACAGTGTTTTTCCCGCTTGGGTGAGTATTCCTCGAGTGCGAAAAATCTGGGCGCGACACCCGGGAGTCCGTCGACCATGTAATTTGCTCGCACACGTCACTCGTGTCTAGAGCTTCCTACGTACCAAATTTGACGGACTCCAGATACTGTTTCAGGATTTTAGTACAAAAACGGTTTGGAAAACATGATTTTTTTTTTATTTTTTATGTTAGATGGAAAAATTTCACAACTCCCACCCTGGGAGTTCGGTGACCGTGCCGTTTCTTCGTCCATGTCACTTGTGTCTAGACATTCCTACGTGTCAAGTTTGATGGACTCCGAAGCGCGTTTGGGGATTTTAGTAACCAAACAGCTTGAAAAACTTTATTTTTTTTAAAAGTAAACTGGAAAATCATTGCAACTCTCACCCTAGGAGTCCGTCAACCATGCCATTTGTTCTCAGACGTCACTCGTGCCTAGACCTTTCAACTTGTCATGTTTGACGGACTATTGAGCCCGTTTTGCGATTTAAGTTCCTAAACGGCTCGGTAAACATTGTTTTTTTTTTTTAAGTGGAAAAACTTCACAACTCCCACCCCGATAGTCTAGCGACCAAGCTGTTTGTTTCTACACGTCACTTGTGTTAAGACCTTCCTACATGTCAAGTTTGCCAAACTTCGGAGCCCGTTTCGCGATTTTAGTAGCCATACAGCTCGTAAAACATTATTTTGTTTTAAATTTAAGTGGAAAAACTTCACAACTCCCACCACGGGAGTCGGACGACCGTGCCGTTTGTTCCCACACATCACTCGTGCCTAGACCTTCCTAAGTGTGAAGTGTGATGGACTCCGGAACCCCAATGGCTCGGAAAACATTTTTTTTTTAAAGTTAAGTGGAAAAACTTCACAACTCCGACCCCGATAGTGCGGCGACCGTGCCATTTGTTCCTACACGTCACTGGTGTCTAGACCTTCCTACATGCCATGTTTGACGGACTCCGAAGCCCGTTTTGGGATTTTAGTACACATACGGCTTGGAAAACATTGTTTGATTTTCAAAGTTAAGTGGAAAAACTTCACAACTCCCACCCTGGGAGTCCGGCGACCGGGCCTTTTGTTCTCAGACGTCACTCATGCGTAGACCTTCCTACGTGTCTAGTTTGATGGAGTCCGGATACCATTTCAGGATTTTAATATCTAAACGGCTCAAAAAACGTTATTTTTTTTTGTAAGTTAGGTGGAAAAACTTCACAAGTCCCACCCTGGCAATCCGGCGACCAAGCCATTTGTTCTCTCGTGTCACTCGTGCCTAGACATTTGTACGTGTCAAGTTTGTCGGACTCCGGATATCGTTTTGGGATTTTAGTACCCAAATGGCTCGAAAAGCATTGTTTTTTTTTTTTTTTAAGTTCAGTGGAAAATTTTCATAACTCCCACCTCAGGAGTCCTGCGACCGTGCCGTTTGTTCCCACACGTCACTCGTGCCTAAACATTTATACGTGTCTAGTTTGACGGACTTTGGAGCCCGTTCCGGGATTTTAGTGCCTCAATGGCTTGGGAAACATTGTTGTTTTTTTTTTCATGTTACGTGGAAAAACTTCACAACTCTCACCCCAGGAATCCGGCATCTGTGCCATTTGTTCTCACATGTCATTCGTGCCTAGACCTTCCTACGTGCAAAGTTTGACGGATTCCGGAGCCCGTTTCGGGATTTTAGTACCCCAACGCCTCGAAAAAAAATGTTTTTTTTTTAAAGGTAAGTGGAAAACTTCACAACTCCCACCCTGAGAGTCCGGTGACCGTGCCGTTTGTTCCTATGCATCACTCGTGTCTAGACCTTTCTACATGTCAAGTTTGACGGACTCTGGAGCCCGTTTTGGGATTTTAGTACCCAAACGGCTCGGAAAACAATATGTTTTTTTAAAGTTAAGTGGAAAAAATTCAAAACTCTCGCCCCGGGAGTCCGGTGACCGTGACGTTTGTTCCTATAAGTCACTCGGGCCTAGACCACCTACGTGTCAGGCTTGACGGACTCTGGATACCATTTTGGAATTTTAGTACCTAAACAGCTCGAAAAATATATATATATATATATTTTTTAAGTTAAGTGGAAAAACATCACAACTTCTACCCCTAGAGTCCGGCAACTATGCAGTTTGTTCCTACACGTCACTTGGGTTTATACCTTCTTATGTGTCAAGTTTGGCAGACTTCGGATCCCGTTTTGGGATTTTAGTACCAAAATGGCTCGAGAAACATTATATTTTTTTTTAAAGTTAAGTGGAAAAAATTGACAACTCTCACCTCGGGAGTCCGGCGACCAAGCATTTGTTCTCACACGTCACTCGTGCATATACCTTCCTACGTGTTAAGTTTGACGGACTCCGGATACGGTTTCGGGAATTTGGTACCTAAATGGCTCGGAAAACATTGTCTTTTTCTTTTTTAAGTTAAGTTGAAAAACTTCACAACTCCCACCTTGAGAGCCCGAAGACTGTTCTGTTTATTCCCACAAGTCCCTCGTGCCTAAACCTTCCTACGTGTCCTGTTTGACGGACTCCAAACACCGTTTTAGAATTTTAGTACCTAAACGGCTCGGAAAATATTGTTTTTTTTTTTTAAGTTAAGTGAAAAAACTTCACAACATCCACCCTGAGTGTTCGGCAACCATGCTGTTTGTTCCTACACGTCACTCGAGTCTAGACCTTCCTACGTATCAAGTTTGACGGACTCCGGATCCCGTTTTAAGATTTTAGTTCCCAAACAGCTAGAAAAATATATATTTTTTTTAAATTTCGGTGGAAAAACATCCCAACTCTCTCCCCGGGAGTTCGGCGACCGTGCCGTTTGTTCTCACACGTCACTCGTGCCTGGACCTTCCAACATGTCAAGTTTGAATGACTCCGAAGCCAGTTTTGGGATTTTAGTTCTTAAACGGCTTGGAAAACATTGTTTTTTTTTTAAGTTAACTGGAAAAACTTAATAACTCCCACCCCAAGAGTCTGGCGAACGTGCTGTTTATTCCTACAAGTCACTCGTGTCTAGACCTTCCTACGTTTCTAGTTTAATGGACTCCGGAGCTCGTTTCGGGATTTTAGTACCCAAACGGCTCAAAAAAAATTATTTTTTTTAAAGGTTAAGTGGATTAATTTCACTACTCTCACCCCGGGAGTCCGGCGACTATGTCGTTTGTTCCCACACGTCACTTTTGTCTAGACCTTCCAACGTGTCGAGTTTGACGGACTCCAGAGCCTGTTTTGGGATTTTAGTACCTAAACGGCTCAGAAAACATTGTTTTTTTTTTTTAAGTTTAGAGGAAAATTGTCACAACTCCCACCCCGTGAGTCCAGCGACCGTGCCATTTATTCCTACACATCACTCGTGTCTAGACCTTCCTATATGTCAAGTTTGACGGACTCCGTAGCCCTTTTTGGGATTTTAGTACCAAACAGCTCGGAAAACATTATTTTTTTTTAAATTAAGTTAAAAAACTTCGCAACTCTCACCCCGGGAGTCCGGCGACCCTGCTGTTTTTTCCCGCACATCACTCAAGGCTAGACCTTCCTACGTGTCAAGTTTGATGGAATCTGTAACCCGTTTTGGGATTTTAGTACCTAAACGGCTAGAAAAACATTGTTTTCTTTTTTTTAAGTTAAGTTGAAAAACTTCACAACTCCCACTCCGAGAGTCCGGCAACCGTGTTGTTTGTTCCTACACGTCACTCTTGTCCAGACCTTCCTCTGTGCCAAGTTTGACGGACTCCGAAGCCTGTTTCGGGATTTTAGTACCCAAACGGCTCAAAAAAGATTAGTTTTTTTTAAAGTTAAGTGGAAAAACTTTACAACGTTCGCCCCGGGAGTCTAGCAAACTTGCCGTGTTTTCCCACATGTCACTCGTGCCTAAACCTTTCTACGTGTCAAACTTGACAGACTCCGAAGCCTATTTCAGGATTTTAGTACCTCAACTGCTCAAAAAACATTTTTTTTTTCAAGTTACGTGGAAAAACTTCAAAACTCCCTTCCGAAGTGAATGGCAGACCGTGCTGTTTGTTGCTACACGTCTCTCGTGTGTGGACCTTCCTATATGTCAAGTTTGACAAACTTCGGAGCCTGTTTTGAGATTTTAGTACCCAAACTACTCAGAAAACATCATTTTTTTTTAAAAAGTTAAGTGAGAAAAATTCACAACTCTCACCCCGGAAGTCCGGTGATCGTGCCGTTTGTTTTGACATGTCACTCGTGTCTAGACCTTCCCACCTGTCAAGTTGGACGGACTCCAGATACCATTGCGGGATTTTAGTTTCTAAACGGCTCGGAAAACATTGTTTTTTTTTTAAGTTAAGTGGAAAAACTTCACAACTCCTACTCCGAGTGTCTAGCGACCGTGCCGTTTGTTTCTAAACGTCACTCGTGTCTAGACATTCCTACGTGTCAAATTTGGCGGACTTTAGAGCCTGTTTCGAATTTTTAGTACCCAAACGGCTCAGAAAACATTTTTTTTTTTAAGTTAAGTGGAAAAACTTCACAACTCCCTCCCCTGGAGTCCGGCAACCAAGCCATTTAATCCCACACGTCACTCATGCCTAGACATTCGCACGTGTCAACTTTGACAGACTCCAGATGCTGTTTCAGGATTTTAGTACCTAAAAGGCTCGAAAAACATTGTTTTGTTTTTTTTTTTTGTTTAAGTTAGGTGGAAAAACTTCACAAGTCCCACCTCGGAAGTCCGGCGACCATGCTGTTTGTTCCCACATATCACTCGTGCCTAGACCTTACTACGTGTCAAGTTTGACGGACTCTAGATACCGTTTCAGAATTTTAGTGCCTAAACTGCTCGGAAAGCATTATTATTTTTTTTTAAGTTAAGTGAAAAAACTTCACAACTTCCACCTCAAGAGCCCAGCATCCATGCCGTTTGTTCCTACACGTCACTCGTGTCTAGACCTTCCTACGTGTCAAGTTTGATAGACTCCGGAGCCTATTTCGGGATTTTAGTACCCCAACAACTTGAAAGACATTATTTTGTTTTAAAGTTACGTGAAAAAACGTCACAAGTCTCACCCCGGGAGTCCCACAACCGTGTCGTTTGCTCTCACACGTCACTCGTGCCTAGATCTTCCTACATGTCAAGTTTGAATGACTTCGGAGCCCGGTTTGGGATTTTAGTTCCTAAACGGATCGAAAATCATTATTTTCTTTTTTAAGTTAAGTGGAAAAACTGCACAACTCCCACCTCAAGAGTCTGGCAATTGTGATGTTTGTTCCTACACATCACTCATGTCTAGACCTTCCCACATGTCAAGTTTGATGGTCCGGAGCCTGTTTTCGGATTTTAGTAGCCAAACGGCTCAAAAAACATATATATATATATATTTTTTTTTTAAGGTTTAATGGATAAACTTCACTACTCTCACCCCGGGAATCCGGCAACCGTGCCGTTTGTTCCCACACGTCACTTGTGTCTAGACCCTCCTACATGTCGAGTTTGACAGACTCTAGAGTCCGTTTCTGAATTTTAGTACCTAAACGGCTTGGAAAACATTGTATTTTTTTTCAAGTTCAGAGGAACATAGTCACAACTCTCACCCCAAGAGTTCAACGACCGTGCCATTTGTTCTTACACGTTACTCGCGTCTAGACCTTTCTATGTGTCAAGTTTGACGGACTCCGTAGCCCGTTTCGGGTTTTTAAGTTAACTGGAAAAACTTCCCAACTTCCACCCCAAGAGTCCGGTGATCGTGCTGTTTATTCCTACACGTCACTCGTGTCTAGACCTTCCTACGTGTCAAGTTTGATGGACTCTGAAGCCCTTTTCCGGATTATAGTACCCAAAGGGCTTGAAAAACATTATTTTTTTAAAAGTGAAGCAGAAAAACTTCACAACTCTCACCCAGGGAGTCCGGCGACCGTCCCATTTGTTGCCACTCATCACTTGTGCCTAGACCTTCCTACGTGTGAAGTTTGACTAACTCTAGAGCTCGTTTCGGGATTTTAGTAACTCAACGGCTCGGAAAACATTATTTTTTTAAGTTAAGTGGAAAAACTTCACAACTCCCCCTCGAGAGTCTAGCGACCGTGCCGTTTATTCCTACACGTCCCTCGTGTCTTGACCTTCCTACATGTCATGTTTGACGAAGTCCGTAGCCCGTTCCGAGGTTTTAGTACCCAAACAACTCGGAAAAAATTATTTTTTTTAAAAGTTATGGAAAAAATTGACATGTTTCACCCCGGGAGTCTGGCGACTATGCCGCTTGTTCCCACATACACTCGTGTCTAGACTTTCCACCGTGTCAAGTTTGATGGACTCTGGAACCCGTTTCGGGATTTTAGTAACTCAATGGCTCGAAAAACATTACTTTTTTTAAGTTAAGTGGAAAAACTTCACAACACCCCCCTGAGAGTCTAGTGACCGTGCCGTTTATTCCTACACGTCACTCGTGTCTAGACCTTCCTACGTGTTATGTTTGACAGAGTCCGTAGCCCCTTTCGGGTTTTTAGTACTCAAATAACTCGAAAAAAATTATTTTTTTTAAAGTTTAGTTGAAAAAATTGACAACTTTCACCCTGGGAGTCCGGCAACTGTGCCGTTTGTTCCCCCATGCCCTCGTGTCTAGACCTTCTACCGTGTCAAGTTTGATGGACTCGAGATACCGTTTTGGGATTTTAGTACCTAAATGGCTCGGAAAACATTGTTTTTTTTTTTTTTAAGTTAAGTGGAAAAACTTCACAACTCCCATCCCGAGAGTCTGGCAATCACGCCGTTTGTTCCTACACGTCACTCATGTCTAGACATTCCTACGTGTCAAGTTTGACGGCCTCCGGAGCCCGTTTCGGGATTTTAGTACCCAAACGGCTCGGAAAACATTATTTTTTTTAAAGTTAAGTCGAAAAACTTCACTACTCTCACCCTGTGAGTCCGGCGACTGTGGCATTTTTTCCCACACGTCACTCGTGTCTAGACCTTCCTATGTGTCAAGTTTGATGGAATCCGGAGCTCGTTTCTGGTTTTTTGTACCCAAACAGCTCGGAAAAAATTATTTTTTTTTTTAAAGTTATGTGGAAAAACTTCACAACTCTCCCCTCGGGTGTCCGGCGACTGTGCCGTTTGTTTTCACACGTCACTCATGTGTAGACCTTTCTATGTGTCAAGTTTGACGGACTCTGGAGCCCGTTTTGAGATCTTAGTACTAAAATGGCTCAGAAAACATTGTTTTTTTTTTTAAAGTTAGGTGGAAAAACTTCACATCTCCCACCCCGGGAGTCTGGCGACCAAACCATTTGTTCCCACATGCCACTCGTGCCTAGACCTTTCTACGTGTCAAGTTTGATGGACTCCGGATACCGTTTTTGGATTTTAGTACCTAAATGGCTCGAAAAACATTGCTTTTTTTTATTTTTAAGTTAAGTGGAAAAACTTCACAACTCCCACCCCGGGAGTTTGACGACTGAGCCGTTTGTTCCCACACGTTACTTGTGCCTAGACCTTCCTACGTGTCAAGTTTGACGGACTCCGAATACCGTTTCGGGATTTTAGTATCTAAACAGCTGAAAAAATAATGTTTTTTTTTAAGTTAAGTGGAAAAACTTCACAAGTCCCACCCCGGGAGTCTGGCGACCGAGTCGTTTGTTCTCACATGTCACTCGTGCCTAGACCTTCCTAAGTGTCAAGTTTGACGGACTCCGGATACTGTTTCGGGATTGTAGTTTCACACCGTGGGACCAAACTGAAAAATTTATATTCCATTTCTTAATATGACAATTGTGCATAAATAGTAAGATCAGTCTCAGAAGTAACTTTTTTGACTGTTTCGCAATACTACAGTTTGCTAGAATTGAGATGAAAAAAAAAAAGAGTAGTTTTTGGACTTGTCTTACTTATCTACTTGCCCTTGGGATTGACCTACTTACCACTTGAACTAATCTTGGTTACTTGTTAGGTATCCATACCGTAAAAATCACTTTTGCAGCCAACGATTTGAATTTCAACACATTTTTTTTGTTGTAGTGGGTTTGAAACAATTGTTATCAGCCAATCATTTGAATTTCACCCATAATAAGGCACTTAAAACCTTACATATATTTATTAATAACCAAAATTTAACTTATCAAATATGTTAATCTTCGACAAACAAATTCAAAACCATTGATTTGGAATCAATGAATACAAAACACAAGTATAATTCTGGTACAAGTAAACTTTAATAAGTTTGACAAATAATGTCTGGACGAGGAAGAACTTCTTGAAGTGAGTTTAATTTCTCACAAAAAGGGGCACATGTTGGAAGCAATACTGCCCATGCCGATTGCCATCTCCATTGTTTTGAAAGCAGCCTTCCTTTTTCTCTGAAATCATGATCACAATAATGTAACCTATCAATTAAGAAGAAAATCTAGGTATACTTTCTATGGTTCGTCAATTAATTATCTATATATATAGCGGAACGACTATAGTTTCATGGTACCGGTACCTGACAGTAAAAAAAGACCAGTTTACGTGATGTAGGTCAGTCCCAATAGTAAAAAGAAAGATGAAAAACTCACTATCTTGGGTGTCTGAACAATTGCAAGGGATGTCGAAGTACTTGACCCGGAACTGAGCTGCATTGGACACAATCATCGTTAGGGATAGCTAGAGAAAGAGAAGTCAGTTTTGAATCTTCATGGGGAGTAATGTAACCCTTTTAATTCACGTGTTTAGGGACACATGAACATGGTAAAATATTTATTTTTATTATACATTTCATGAGTAATATGAGAGTTAAAATCTTTATCAAATTCTAGTACAAAATCTTTATCAAGTGAATATTCAACAATACATATCAAACACATATTCCATTCCTCTAACTTCACTCGAGTGTCGTAGTTTAAGTATCTGAGTATCTGACGCGGGTACTTCATAAATTTCAGAGGAGCCCGAATGCATAGATATTAATGGTGTCAAGAAAGTGAATTTTTTTTTTTTTCCCTCTCAGCTTGTGTTGTGAGATGTTTGGTTTCTCTCTTGTTCATAGATCTTGAAACCGGAGCAATATGCATTTATGAACAGATCTATAATCTATGCTTATAAACGCTCCATCCTTGGGGAAATTAAAGGTCAAAATGGATGAATAGGTGCTACAAAAACAAGAAGGAAACAACATTTTACCTTATTCTTCTTCTCTTGTGGCAAGCCTTTCTGTCTCATGAATTCAAGCAATGCATAATTGTCCAAGAAATCAGCATGGTTATGGGTGTAATTCATGCCGGAAAAACATTCCAGGTGAAGGCAGAAGCTCATACTCTCAGAGTGGAAGCACTTCACGCAGGTGAAATACAGCCCCCCAATCAACTTTCTGCAGCCACCGCACAATGGCCTACCACTCTTTATTATGTAGTAGAGAGTCATGACATCTTCGAAACTCAGGCTGCCACTCTTGTCCCGGTTTATTTCTTCGAACAACGTTGGATTGTTCATAGATTCATAGCCTTCCTGGCTCATGAATGCTGCAAACTCATGAAAACTTATCGTATTATCTCCATTGTTGTCCATCGTGTTAAAGAACTCCTTCACCAGTTTCTTCCCTTTGTTAGGCACAGCTTCATAATATGCCTTTGCAGTCTGACGTATCTCCTCCATTGTATACTCTTTTAACTTTGTTTTGTATTTGTAATTTACTGAAACAAACAAAGAAAAGCTTATGTATATAGCCAAAAGCTTACAAGGAGAAAAGGAAATTACAAGGACATTGCTACGTATTAGCATCCTAAATTACGCGAAGACAAAATCAGAGTGAAAACGTCTAATGTTCGCGTGATTCTTCGTGTAAAATGATAAGGAAACTGCAAGAGAAATGAAAACTTGCATTAATAAGGTCTTCTTCTCCGTGTGAAGCTGCTGGTTTGGACGTATTTTTCTGCCAAGTAAGTTCTTGAATGCTTCCATGGATTTGATTTCAGTACAGGCGAGACCTTTTCAAAATTTGTTATAAGTCACTATTGCCATGCTTTGTCCTGTAGATATTTATTTCTTTGGTGGACCGACTTAATGCTTTTGAGTCTACTTGTCTTCATTGACAGCTAACCGGAAATTGATAACTTGCTGACTTTTTCCGAGCAGCCCTACCTAGACCTTGTTTCTTTGATGGCCATTGGTTGATCCTTGTCAATCTGTTATTGTCATCGTTCATCACTAGTTGTTGAGTTGTAGTACTTGACCAGTTTCGACTTTTCGCCAATATCTAACACATTTTAAGAGTTTAGTATTATCTAAAGAAGAATTTTGAACAAACGTTCAAAGGTTGTTTAACACATGTTTACCAGAAAGGGAAACGTAATTGGAAAATGATAAAGGGAAATGAAAACGTGAAACGTGGTTAAAAAAAATTATGAAAAACTGAAAATGCTAGATATTATATTTAAATAGGAAATTTATAAAAAAAAAAAGTATATTAAAAACCTTGAAAATTGGTAGTATAGAGTATTTAGAATACTTTTATAATCAAATAAAATACTAATACTACACAATATCGACAGAATTTTATTAAAAATACATATATTATTGGTAAGCAATAAGAATAAAGAGTATGAAAAATACTAAAATTATGAGAAGCGAGTTTCTAAGAAGTTTTCACGATATTTTTTAAGAGTTTATGATAATTATTTTTTAGATTATGGTATAGTTTCGGAACCGTTTCCTAAAAGTTTCCTAAAATTTTTTATGAGGGTGTCGTCTCCGTTTTAAAAACGAGTTTCCGGTAAGCATATTTCTTGGTAACTATGGTCTTTGACAAACAAATGAAGCGTACCATGTCTAACTGGTGGGTTAAATTAATTGCCTTTGATGAATGGTTTGTTTCAACAAGAAACTGTGGTATGATTAACAACGGCACCACACACGTCATTCTTGTTCCGTCTTTCAAAAATGCAATTGGTCCCCGTGTCAAGCAGGTACGTTCGGACCCCATCGAATAATGGAGACTTACTGCATGAAACTGGTGATTGATAGCACATTGCTAGACTATTTACATGCTCAATGGTCATTGATTGTATGTAATGCTGAATTGCTTGAGAATGGTCATGGAATCACTATGAAATTCGGTCATATATATATACACATATAGAAGTAGTTATAATTCACTTTCTCGTATTGATCTGAAAGAATCAACGGAAGCTTATATAGCCAACGGTTTACGGACATCATATTATATTGAGAACAGGGTAATCACCATAGAGATGGAAATAGGAGAAAGAAACAACGAGAACATTGCTTCTCACAAGGACGAACACTACTAAAGGCTGTTATGCCGTCGCAAAAAGTCATCAGCATTGGGATGTGATGGCATTTTCGCGACGAATCTGCTAGGGTCACAAATACTCTTTGCGACGGCCAAGCGACGGCATGGGGTCACCATTTGCGACGGCATAACCCCGTCGCAAATACCAGTTGCCTTAGTAAAATTAATTGCACTTGCTGATATGCCGACGATAATAACTTATTAGCAGCGGTTCAATGCCGTCGCAAATAGCAACGGTTTGAAACCTCAAAAAAAAGCTTTAGCAACAGTAATGCCCGTCGCAAAAAATCAACCCATTAACGGAATAATATGCAGCCACATTTGATACTTTTTGCGACAGTTTTGAACCCGTCGCTAATACCTTTTTTAAAAAAATAATTCTGCATATAAATAATGAATAAATTTGTAGCTTTTTTTTTTACCTGATAAAATGTACATTTAAACATTATACAAATAACAAAATCATTATACTAATGACAAAACTCATGCATTCATTCAAATCCAAATATTTATAAATATGTGTAACAAAATAAACTAACACATATTTTACACATTGTCTCCAAACAAACATAATCTCCCATTAAAATTTATAAAATAAAAAATTATATGCAGTGTCTCGCAAAATAACATTACAAATTCATAATCCATAGACAAAAAGAGAGTTTTAAGTCGATTGCAAAATATGCCGATAAATAAACACCAAAGATCAATCCATTCCTTGCGAATAACCTAAAAAGAAAAAAAATATAAATATTAGGAAAAATAATAAACATATCAGAGACAATGAAAAAATATGCATAGAAATAAATAGGCTTCTTCAAAGAAAAATTGGGGATTTTAGTATCCAAATGGCTTGAAAAATAATATTTTTCTTAAAAAGTTTGTTCCCACACGTCATCCGTGTCTAGACATTCCTACGTGTCAAGTTTGACGAACTCCAGAGCCCATTTCGGGATTTTAGTACCAAATGGCTCAGAAAACATTATTTTTTTTTTTTAAAGTCAAGTGGAAAAACTTCACAACACCCACCCTGAGAGTCCGGCGACCGAGCCGTTTGTTCCCACAGGTCATTCGTGCCTAGACCTTCCTAAGTGTCAAGTTTGACGAACTCTAGATACCGTTTCAAGATTTTCGTACCAAAACAGCTAGGAAAACGTTGTTTTTTTTTTTTTTTAAATTTAAGTGGAAAAACATCACAAGTCCCACCATGGGAGTCCGACGACTAAGCTGTTTGTTCTCACTCGTTACTCATGCCTAGACCTTCCTACGTGCCAAGTTTCACGGACTTCAGATACCGTTTCAGGATTTTAGTACCTCAATGACTCAGAAAACAATTTTTTTTATTTTTTAAGTTAAGTGGAAAAACTTCACAACTTCCACCCCGAGAGTCCGGCGACCGTGCCGTTTGTTCCTACATGTCGCTCGTGTCTATACCTTCCTACGTGTTAAGTTTGATAGACTCTGGAGCCCGTTTCAGGATTTTAGTACTCAAACGGCTCGAAAAATATTTTTTTTTAAAGTTAAGTGGAAAAACATCCTAACTCTCACCCCGGGACTCTGGCAACCATGCCGTATGTTCCCACACGTCACTCGCCCCTAGACCTTCCTATGTGTGAAGTTTGACGGACACCGGAGCCCAATTTGGGATTTTAGTATCTAAACAGCTCGTAAAACATGATTTTTTTTTCTTTAAGTTAAGTGGAAAAACTTCACAACTCCCACCCCAAGAGTTCGGTGACCGTGCTATTTGTTCCTACACATCACATGTGGCAAGACCTTTCTACGTGTCAAGTTTGACGGACTCCGGAGCCCGTGTCGGGATTTTAGTACCCAAATGGTTCGAAAATAATTTTTTTTCTTTAAAGTTAAGTGGAAAAACTTCATAACTCTCACCCCGAGAGTCTGGCGACTGTGCCGTTTGTTCCCATACGTCACTCGTGCCTAGACCTTCCTACGTGCTAAGTTTGACGTACTCTGGAGCCCGTTTCGAGATTTTAGTACGTCAACGGCTCGGAAAACATTATTTTTTTTTAAAGCTAAGTGGAAAAATTTTAAAACTCTCGTCACTCGTGCCTAAACCTTCCTACATGTCAAGTTTTAGGGACTCTGGATACCGTTTCAGGATTTTAGTACCTAAACGGATCGGAAAACATTGATTTTTTTTTTAAGTTAAGTGGAAAAACATCACAACTTTCACCCCAAGAGTTCGGCGACCATGTTGTTTGTTCCTACACGTCACTTGTGTCTAGAACTTCCTTTGTGTCAAGTTGGACGGACTTCGGATGCCGTTTTGGGATTTTAGTACCCAAACGGCTCGAAAAACATTATATTTTTTTTTAAAGTTATGTGGAAAAACATCACAACTCTCACCTCGAAAGTCTGGCAACCATGCCATTTGTTCTCACCCATCACTCGTGCCTAAAAGTTCGTACGTGTCAAATTTGATAGACTCCGGAACCCATTTTGGGATTTTAGCACCTAAAAGTCTCGAAAAATATTGTTTTTTTTTTTTAAGTTAAGTGGAAAAAATTCACAAGGCCCACCCCAGGAGTCCGGCGACAAAGCCGTTTATCCCCACATGTCACTCGTGCCTAGACCTTCCTACATGTCAAGTTTCGCGGACTTTGGATACCGTTTCTGGATTTTAGTACTGAAACGGCATCGAAAGAATTGTTTTTTTTTTTAAAGTGAAGTGGAAAAACTTCACAAATTCCACCCCGAGAGTTCGGCGACGATGCTGTTTATTCCCACATGTCACTCCTATCTAGACCTTCCTACGTGTCAAGTTCAGTGGACTCCGGAACCCGTTTCGGAATTTTAGTACCCAAACGGCTCGAAAAATATTTTTTTTTAAAGTTACGCGGAAAAATATCCCAGCTCTCACCCCGGGAGTCCGGTGACTATGCCGTTTATCTTCACACGTCACTCGTGCCTATGCCTTCCTCCGTGTCAAATTTGACGAAATCCGTAGCCCGTTTTGGGATTTTAGTACCTAAACGGCTCGTAAAACATTGTCTTTTTTTTTTTAAGTTAAGTGAAAAAAAATCACAACTCCCACCCCAAGAGTCCGCGACCGTGCTGTTTGTTCCCACACGTCACACATGGCAAGACCTTCCTACGTGTCAAGTTTGACGGATTGCAGAGCCCGTTTCGGGATTTTCGTACTAAAAGGGCTCGAAAAACTTTATTTTTTTTTAAAGTTAGGTGGAAAAACTTCACTACTCTCACCTCGGGAGTTCGGTGACCATGCCGTTTGTTTCCCCACGTCACTTGTGCCTAGACCTTCCTATGTGCCAAGTTTGACGGACTCTGGAGCCCATTTCGGGATTTTAGTACCCTAACGCCTCAGAAAACATTATTTTTTTTTTAAGTTAAGTGGAAAAACTTCAAAACTCCCACCATAAGAGTCCGGTGACCGTGCCGTTTGTTCTTACACATCACTTGTGTCTAGACCTTCCTACGTGTCAAGTTTGAGGGACTCTAGAGCCCATTTTGGGATTTTAGTAGCCAAACGGCTTGGAAAACATTATTTTTTTTTAAAAGTTAAGTGGAAAAAATTCAAAACTCTCGCCCTGGGTGTCCAGCGACCATGCCATTTGTTCCCACAAGTCACTCGTGCCTAGACCTCCTACATGGCAAGTTTGAAGGACTCCGGATATCGTTTCGGGATTTTAGTACCTAAACGGCTCGAAAACCATTGTTTTTTTTTTTATAAGTTAAGTGGAAAAACTTCACAACTTCCACCCCGAGAGTCCGGCAACCGTGCTATTTGTACCTACACGTCACTTGTCTTTAGACCTTCTTACGTGTCAAGTTTAATAGACTCCGAATCTTGTTTCAAGGTTTTAGCACCCAAACGGCTCAAGAAACTTTTTTTTTTTTTAAAGTTGCATGGAAAAACATCACAACTCTCACCCCGGAAGTCTGACGACTGTGCCGTTTGTTCTCACACGCCACTCATGCCTAGATCTTCCTACGTGTCAAGTTTGACAGACTCCGGAGCCCGTTTTGGTATTTTAGTGCCTAAATGGGTTGGAAAACATCGTCTTGGTTTTTTCAAAAGTTAAATGGAAAAAATTCACACCTCCTCCTTGAGAGTCTGGCGACTGTGTTGTTTGTTCCTCCACGTCACTCAAGTCTAGACCTTCCTACGTGTCAAGTTTGACAGACTCCAGAACCCGTTTTGGAATTTTAGTATTCAAACGGCTCGAAAAACAATATTTTTTTTTAATGTAAGGTGAAAAAATTTCACAACTCACACCCACGGGAGTCAGGCGATTGTGATGTTTGTTCCCACACGTCATTCAAGCTTAGACCTTTCTACGTGTCAAGTTTGACGGACTGCAGAGCCCATTTCAGGATTTTAGTTACTCAATGGCACGGAAAACATTTTTTTTAAGTTAAGTGGAAAAACTTCACAACTCCCACCCCGAGAGTCCGACCGTGCCTTTCATTCCCACACGTCATTCGTGTTTAGGCCTTCCTATGTGTCAAGTTAGACGGACTTTGGATACCATTTCGGGATTTTAGTACCTAAACGGCTCGAAAAACATTGTTTTTTTTTTTTTAAGTTAAGTGGAGAAACTTGACAACTCCCACCACAAGAGTTCAGCGACCGTGTTGTTTGTTCCTAGATGTCACTTGTGTTTAGACTTTCATACGTGTAAAGTTTGACGGACTCCGGAGCCTGTTTCATGATTTTAGTTCCCAAACTGCTAGAAAAACTTTATTTTTTTTAAAGTTAAGTGGTAAAACTTCACAACTCCCACCCCGGGAGTTCGGCGACCGAACCGTTTTTTCCCACACGTCACTCGTGCCTATACCTTCCTAAGTGTTAAGTTTGATGGACTCCGGATACCGTTTCGGGATTCTAGTACCTGAATGGCTCGGGAAACATTGCCTTTTTTTTTAAGTTAATTGGAAAAACTTCACAACTCCCACCCTGAGAGTCTGGAGACTATGTCGTTCGTTCCCACAAGTCACCCGTGCCTAGACTTTCCTGCGTGTCACGTTTGATGGACTCCTGATACCGTTTTCAGATTTTAGTACCTAAACGGCTTGGAAAACAATTTTTTTTAAATTAAGTGAAAAAACTTCATAACTTCCACCCTGAGAGTTTGGCGACCGTGCTGTTTGTTCCTGCACGTCACTTGTGTCTAGACCTTCCTTCGTGTCAAGTTTGACGGACTTCGGATCCCGTTTCTGGATTTTAGTACTTAAACGGCTCAAAAAACATTATTTTTTTTAAAGTTATGTGGAAAAACATCACAACTCTCACCTCGGAAGTCCGGTGACTGTGCTGTTTGTTGTCACACGATACTCATTTCTAGACCTTCCTACGTGTCAAGTTTGACAGACTCCGGAGGCCGTTTTGGGATTTTAGTATCTAAACAGTTCAAAAAACATTTATTTATTTTTTATTTTTTAAGTTAAGTGAAAAAACTTCACACCTCCCACCTCGAGAGTCCGGCGATCGTGCTGTTTGTTCCTACATGTCACTGATATCTACACCTTCCTACATGTCAAGTTCGACGAACTCCGGAGCCTGTTTCGGGATTTTAGTACCCAAACGGCTCGACAAACATTTTTTTTTTCAAAATTAAGTAGAAAAACTTCACAACACTCACTTCGAGAGTACAGAGATCGTGTTGTTTGTTCCCACATGTCACTCGTGCCTAGACTTTTCGACGTGTCATGTTTGACGGACACCAGAGCCCATTTCAGGATTTTAGTTCCTCAATGGCTTGGAAAACATTGTTTTGCTTTTTTAAGTTAAGTGGAAAAACTTCACAACTCCCACTCCTGAGAGTCCAATGACCGTGCAGTTTGTTCCTACACGTCACTCGTGTATAGACCTTCCTACGTGTCAAGTTTGATGGACTCTGGAGCCCAATTCGGGATTTTAGTACCCAAACGGCTCAAAAAACATTATTTATTTTAAAAGTTAAGTGAAAAAAAATCAAAACTCTCAACCCGAAAGTCCGGCAACCGTGCCGTTTGTTCTCACACGTCACTCGTTTCTAGACCTTCCTACGTGTCAAGTTTTACAAACTCCATAGGCCGTTTTGGGATTTTAGTACCTAAACGGCTCAGAAATCATTGTTTTTATTTTTATTTTTTAAGTTAAGTGAAAAAACTTCACACCTTCCACCTCGGGAGTCCAGTGACAGTGCTGTTTGTTTCCTACACGTCACTTGTGTCTAGACCTTCCTGCATGTCAAGTTTGACGGACTCCGGATGCCGTTTTGGGATTTTAGTACCCAAACGACTCGAGAAACCTTATTTTTTTTTAAAGTTACCTGAAAAAGCATCACAACTCTCACCTCGGAAGTCCGGCGACCGTGCCGTTTGTTCTCAAACGTCACTCATGCCTAAACCTTCCGACGTGTCAAGTTTGACAGACTTCGGAGCCCGTTTTGGTATTCTTGTACCTAAACGGCTCTGAAAACATTTTTTTTTAAGTTAAGTGGGAAAAATTCACGCCTCCCACCTCGAGAGTCCAGTGACCGTGCTATTTGTTCCTACACGTCACTCGTGTCTAAACCTTCCTACGTGTCAAGTTTGACAGACTCTGGAGCCCATTTCGGGATTTTAGTATCGAAATGGCTTGAAAATAGCTATTTTTTTTATTTAAGGTTAAGTGGAAAAACTTCACAACTCTCACCCCGGGAGTCCGGCGATTGTGCCGTTTATTCCCTCACATTATTCGTGTCTAGACCTTTCTACGTGTGAAGTTTGATGGATTTCAGCACCCGTTTCGGGATTTTAGTTCCTAAACGGCTCGAAAAACATTATTTTTTTTTAAAGTTAAGTGGAAAAACATCACAACTCCCACCTTGGGAGTTCCGTGACTGAGCTGTTTGTTCCCACACGTCACTCGTGCCTATACCTTCCTACGTGTTAAGTTTGACGGTCTTCGGATACCGTTTTGGGATTGTTGTACCTAAACAGCTTGAAAAACATTGTTTTATTTTTTTCAAATTAAGTGGAAAAAATTCACAACTTCCGCCCCGAGTGTCTAGCGACCATGTCGTTTGTTCTTATACGTCACTCGTGTCTAAACCTTCCTACGTGTCAAGTTTGACGGATTCTGGAGCCCGTTTCAGGATTTTAGTACCCAAACGACTCAAAAAATATTATTTTTTTTAAACTTACGTGGAAAATCATCACAACTCTCACCCTGGAAGTCCGATGATCGTGCCCTTATTTCTCACACGTCACTCATGCCTAGTACTTCCAACGTGTCAAGTTTAACAGATTCCGGAGCCCGTGTTTGGATTTTAGTTCCTAAATGGCTCAGAAAACATTATTTTTTTTTTTTTAAGTTAATTGGAAAAACTTCACAACTCTCACCTTGAGAGTCCGACGACCGTACTATTTATTCCCACACGTCACTAGTGTCTAGACCTTTCGACGTGTCATGTTTGATGGACTCTAGAGCCTGTTTCGGGATTTTAGTATCCAAACGACTCAAAAAACATTATTTTTTTTAAAGTTAAGTGGAAAAAAATCACAACACTCGTCCCGGGAGTTCGGCAATCGTGCCATTTATTCTCACACGTCACTTGTGCCAAGACCTTCCTATGTGTCAAGTTTCACAGACTCCGGATCCCGTTACAGGATTTTAGTACCACAACGGCGGAAAATATTGTTTTATTTTTTTTTAAGTTACGTGGAGAAACTTCACAACTTCCACCACGAGAGTCTGACAACTATGCGGTTGTTCCTACACGTCACTCGTGTCTTGATATTCCTACCTGTCAAGTTTGACGGACCCCGGAGCCTGTTTCACGATTTTACTACCCAAACTGCTCGAAAAGCATTATTTTTTCTTCAAAGTTCAGTGGAAAAACTTCACAACTCCTACCCTGAGAGTCCAGCGACTGAGCCATTTGTTTCTAGATGTCACTCGTGCCTAGACCTTCCTACGTGTCAAATTTGACAGACTCTGGAGCCCGTTTCGAGATTTTAGTATCTCAACGGCTCAAAAAACATTGTTTTTTTTACGTTATGTGGAAAAACTTCACAACTCCCTCCCTAAGAGTCTGGCGACCATGCCTTTTGTTCCTACACGTAACTCGTGTCTAGATCATCCTACATGTCAAGTTTGACGGACTCTGTAGCCCATTTCGAGATTTTAGTACCCAAACAACTCGAAAAACATTATTTTTTTTTAAAGTTACGTGGAAAAACATCAGAACTCTCACCCTGGGAGTTCGGTGACCCTGTCGTCTATTCTCACATATCACACATGCCTAGACCTTTCTACGTGTCAAGTTTGACAGACTCTGGAGCTCGTTTTGGAATTTTAGTACCTCAACGGCTCGAAAAACATTATTTTTTTTAGTTAAGTCGAAAAGCTTCACAACTCCCACCCCGAGAGTCCCGCGACCATGACGTTTGTTCCTACACGTCACTCATGTCTAGAACTTCCTACGTGTCAAGTTTGATGGAATTTGGAGCCCGTTTTGGAATTTTAGTACCCCAACGGCTCGAAAAACATTACTTTTTTTAAATGTTTAGTGGAAAAAATTTACAACTCTCACCCTGGGAGTTCGGCAACTGTGCCGTTTGTTCCCACACATCAATCATGTCTAGTCCTTCCTACGTGTCATGTTTGACGGACTCCGAAAACCATTTCGGGATTTTAGTATCTAAACGACTTAGAAAACATTGTTTTTTTTTAAGTTAAGTGGAAAAACTTCACAACTTCCGCCGTGACAGTCTGACGACCATGTTGTTTGTTCCTACACGTCACTCCTATCTAGACCATCCCACGTGTCAAGTTTGATGGACACCAGAGCCCGTTTCGGGATTTTAGTTCCCAAACGGCTCGAAATACATTATTTTATTTTTAAAGTTACGTGGAAAAACATCAAAACTCTCAATCCGGGAGCCCGGCGACTGTGCCGTTTGTTCCCACAAGTCACTCGTGTCTAGCCCTTCCTACGTGTCAATTTTGATGGACTTCGGATACCGTTTCGGGATTTTAGTACCTAAACGATTCCGAAAACATTATTATTTTTTTTTTTTAAGTTAAGTGGAAAAACTTTGCAACTCCCACCCCGAGAGTCCAGTGACTGTGCTGTACGTTCCTACATGTTACTCGAGTCTAGACATTCATATGTGTCAAGTTTGACGGACTCCAGAGCCCGTTTCCGGATTTTAGTACCCAATTGGCTCAGAAAACATTACTTTTTTTTTTTAAGTTAAGGGGAAAAACTTCACAACTCTCATCCCGGAAGTCCGGTGAGCGAGCCGTTTGTTCCCATATGTCACTCGTGGCTAGACCTTCCTACATGTTAAGTTTGACAGAGTTTGGATGTCGTTTAGGGATTTTAGTACCTAAACGGCTCGGGAAACGTTAATTTTTTTTAAGTTAAATGGAAAACCTTGACAAGTGCCACCTCAGGAGTCCCGCGACCAAGTCGTTTGTTCCACGCGTCACTCATGCCTTGACTTTCGTACATGTCAAGTTTGACGGACTCCGGATACCGTTTCGTGATTTTAGTACCTAAACGGTTTGGAAATCATTGTTTGTTTTTTTTTTTTTTAAGTTTAGTGGAAAAACTTCACAAGTCCCTCCCCGGGAGTTCGGTGATTAAGCCGTTTGTTCCCACAAGCCACTCGTGCTTAAACCTTCCGACGTGTCATGTTTGACGGACTCCAGAAACCGTTTCGGGATTTTAATATCTAAACGGCTCCGAAAACATTGTTTTTTTTTTCAAGTTAAGTAGAAAAACTACACAACTTCCACCTCGAGTGTCCAGCGACCGTGCTGTTTGTTCTTACACGTCACTCGTGTCTAGACCTTCCTACGTGTCAAGTTTGATGAATTCCAGAGCCCTTTTCGGGATTTTAGTACCCAAACGACTCGAAAAACATTATTTTTTTTAAATTACGAGGAAAAACATCACAAATCTCCCCCCAAAAGTTCGGCGACTGTGCCCTTCTTTCTCACACGTCACTCATGCCTAGTCCTTCCAATGTGTCAAGTTTGACCGATTCTGGAGCCCGTTTAGGGATTTTAGTTCCTAAACGGCTCGGAAAACATTTTTTTTTTTTTTTAAGTTAAGTGGAAAAACTTCACAACTTCCACCTTGAGAGTCCGACGACCTTATTGTTTGTTGCTACACTTCATTGGTGTCTAGACCATCCTACGTGTCAAGTTTGATGGACTCTAGAGCTTGTTCCTGGATTTTAGTACCCAAATGGCTCGAAAAATATTATTTTTTTAAAGTTAAGTGAAAAAACTTCAAAACTCTCACCTCGGGAGTCTGGTGATCGTGCCATTTGTTCTCACACATCACTCGTGCCAAGACCTTCCTACGTGTCAAGTTTGACGGACTCAGGAGCCCGTTTTGGGAATTTTGTACCACAATGGCGGAAAACATTGTTTTGTTTTTTTTCTTTTAAGTTAAGTGGAAAAACTTCACAACTCCCACCCCGAGAGTCCGGCGACTATGCGGTTGTTCTTACACGTCACTCATGTCTTGATATTCCTACCTGTGAAGATTGATGGACCACGGAGCCTTTTTCACGATTTTAGTACCCAAACTGCTCGGAAAACATTATCTTTTCTTTAAAGTTAAGTGGAAAAACATCACAACTCCCACCCGAGAGTCCGGCGACTATGAGGTTGTTCCTACACGTCACTCGTGTCTTGATATTCCAACCTATTAAGTTTGATGGAACCCAGAGCCCGTTTCATCATTTTAGTACCCAAACTACTCGGAAAACATTATTTTTTTTTCAAAGTTAAGTGAAAAAACTTTACAACTCCTACCTCGGGAGTCCAGCGACTGAGCCATTTGTTCCCAGATGTCACTCGTGCCTAGACCTTCCAACGTGTCAAATTTGACGGATTCTGGAGCCCGTTTTGGGATTTTAGTACCTCAACAGCTCGGAAAACTTGTTTTTTTATTTTATTTTATGTTAAGTGGAAAAATTTCAGAACTCCCTCCTCGAGAATGTGGCGACCGTGCCGTTTGTTCTTGCACATAAGTTGTGTCTAGACCTTCCTACGTGTCATATTTGACGGACTCTATAGCCCGTTTCGGGATTTTAGTACCCAAATGACTCGAAAAAAATTATTTTTTTTTAAAGTTACGTGGAAAAACATCACAACTCTCACCTTGGGAGTCCAGTGACCCTGCTGTTTGTTCTCACATATCACTCGTGCCTAAACGTTTCTACGTGTCAAGTTTGATGGACTTTGGAACCCGTTTCGGAATTTTAGTACCTCAACGGCTCGAAAAATATTATTTTTTCTTTTTTTGAGTTAAGTGGAAAAACTTCACAACTCCCACCCTAAGAGTCCGGGGACCGTGAGGTTTGTTCAAACTTTCCTACGTGTCAAGTTTGATGGAATCTAGGGCCCGTTTTGGGATTTTAGTACCCAAACGACTCGGAAAACATTACTTTTTTTAAATTTTAAGTGGAAAAAATTGACAACTCTCATCTCGGGGGTCTGTCGACCGTGCCGTTTGTTCCCACACGTCAATCGTGTCTAGCCCATCCTAAGTGTCAAGTTTGACGGACTCCGAAAACCGTTTCAGGATTTTAGTATGTAAACGGCTCGGAAAACCTTTTTTTTTTTTTAAGTTAAGTTGAAAAACTTCACAAATTCCACCTCGACAGTCTGGCGACCATGCCGTTTGTTCCTACACGTCATTTTGGTCTAGAGCATCCTACGTGTCAATTTTGATGGACTCTGAAGCCCGTTTCGGGATTTTAGTACCCCAACGGCTAGAAATACATTATTTTATTTTTAAAGTTACGCCGAAAAATATCACAACTCTCAATTTGGGAGTCCAGCGACCGTGCCATTTGTTCCCACACGTCACTCGTGTTTAGCCCTTCCTACGTGTCAATTTTTATGGACTCCGGATTCTGTTTCGGGATTTTAGTACCCAAACGGCTCGGAAAACATTGTTTTTTTTTTAAGTTAAGGGGAAAAACTTTGCAACTCCCACCCTGAGAGTCTGGCAACCATGTTGTTTGTTCCTACATGTCACTCAAGTCTAGACATTCATATGTGTCAAGTTTGACGGACTACGGAGCCCGTTTCCGTTTTTAGATTTTAGTATACAAATGTCTCGAAAAACATTACTTTATTTTTTTTTTAAGTTAAGGGGAAAAACTTCACAACTCCCACCCTGGAAGTCCGGTGATCGAGCCGTTTGTTCCCACACATCACTCGTGGCTAGACCTTCCTACGTGTTAAGTTTGACGGATTTCGGATACCGTTTCGGGATTTTAGTACCTAAATGGCTCGAAAAACGTTATTTTTTTTTTTTAAGTTAAGTGGAAAACCTTGACAAGTGCCACCTTAGGAGTCCCGAGACCAAGCCCTTTGTTCCCACACGTCACTCCTGCCTTGACCCTCGTACATGTCAAGTTTGACGGGCTCCGGATACCGTTTCGGGACTTTAGTACCTAAACAGCTCGAAAATCATTTTTTTATTTTTTATTTTTTTAAGTTAAGTGGAAAAACTTCACAAGTCCCTCCACAGGAGTCCGGTGACTAGTCTGTTTGTTCCCATAAGCCACTCGTGCCTAGACCTTCCGACATGTCATGTTTGACGAACTTCGGAAACCGTTCTGGGATTTTAGTACCCAAGCGGCTCGAAAATATTATTTTTTTTAAAGTTACGTGGAAAAACATCACAACTCTCACCCCGGGAGTCCGGTGGCCCTGTCGTTTGTTCTAACACGTCGTTTGTGCCTAGAACTTCCTACTTGTCAAGTTTGACGGACTCCGGAGCCCGTTTCTGGATTTTAGTACCCAAACGACTCGAAAAACATCACAATTCTCATCCCGAAAGTTCACCGACCTTGCCTTACTTTCTCACACGTCATTCGTGCCTAGTCCTTCCAACGTGTCAAGTTTGAATGATTACGGAGGCCGTTTTGAGATTTGACTTCCAAAACGGCTTAGAAAACATTGTTTTTCTTTTTTTATGTTAAGTGGAAAAACTTCACTACTCCCACCCTGAGAGTCCGACGACCGTGCTGTTTGTTTTTACACGTCATTGGTGTCTAGACCTTCCTACGTGCAAGTTTGATGGACTCTAAAGCCTGTTCCGGGATTTTAGTACCCAAACGGCTTGAAAAACATTATTTTCTTTTTTAAAGTTAAGTGGAAAAACTTCACAACTCTCACCCTGGGAGTTCGGCGATCGTGCCATTTGTTCTTACACGTCACTTGTGCCAAGACCTTCTTACGTGTCAAGTTTGATGGACTCCGGAGCCTGTTTCACGATTTTAGTACCCAAACTGTTCAAAAAATTTTTTTTTTTTTTTTAAAGTTTAGTGGAAAAACTTCACAACTCCCACCCTAGGAGTCCAGTGACCGAGCCATTTGTTCCCACACGTCACCCGTGTCTAACCCTTCCTACGTGTCAAGTTTGATGGACTCCGAAAACCGTTTCAAGATTTTAGTACCTAAATGGCTTGGAAAACATGTTTTTTTTAAGTGAAGTGGAAAAACTTCACAACTTCTACCCCGATAGTCCGGCGACCGTGGCATTTGTTCCTACAACGTCACTCCTGCCTAGACCTTCCTATGTGACAAGTTTGACGGACTTCGGAGCCTATTTCGGGATTTTAGTACCCAAACACCTCGAAATACATTATTTTATTTTTGAAGTTACGTGAAAAAACATCACAACTCTCACCCTGAGAGTCCGGCAACCATACCGTTTGTTCTTAAACGTTACTCGTGCCTAGACCTTCCTACGTGTCAAGTTTGACGGACTTCAGATCCCATTTCGGGATTTTAGAACCTCAACGGCTCGGAAAACATTGTTTGTTTTTTTTAAGTTAAGCGAAAAAACTTCACACCTCCCACCCCGAGAGTCTGGTGACCGTGATGCTTGTTCCTACACGTCACTCATGTCTAGACCTTCCTGCGTGTCAAGTTTGACAGACTCTGGAGCCTGTTTCGGCATTTTAGTACCTCAACGGCTTGAAAAACCTTGTTTTTTTATTTTTATTTTTATGTTAAGTGGAAAAACTTCACAACTCCCTCCCCAAGAGCCTAACGACTATGCCGTTTGTTCCTACACGTCACTCGAGTCTAGACCTTCATATGTGTCAAGTTTGATGAACTCCGGATCCCATTTCGGGATTTTTGTACCCATACGGTTCGAAAAACATTATTTTTTTTTAAGTTAAGTGGAAAAGCCTCACAACTCTCACCCCGAAAGTTCGGCGACCGTGTCGTTTGTTCCCACACGTCACTCGTGTCTAAACCTTCCTACGTCTCAAGTTTGATGGACACGGGAAATTGTTTCGGGATTTTTGTACCTAAACAGCAAGAAAAAGATTGTTTTTTTTTTTTAACTTAAGTGGAAAAACTTCACAACTTCCACCCTGACAATCCGGCGACCGTGCCGTTTAATCCTCCACATCACTCCTATCTAGTCCTTCCTAAGTGTCAAGTTTTACAGACTCCAGAGCCAGTTTCATGATTTTTTTTTAAGTTACGCAGAAAAACATCACAACTCCTAATCCGGGAGTCCAGCGACTGTGTCGTTTGTTCCCACACATCACTCGTGTCTAGCCCTTCCTACGTGTCAAGTTTGATGGATTCTGGATACCGTTTCGAGATTTTAGTACCTAAACGGTGCGGAAAACATTGTTTTCTTTCTAGGTTAAGGGAAAAAACTTCACACGCCCACCCTGGGAGTTTGGCGACCGAGCCGTTTGTTCCCACACGTCACTTGTGCCTAGACCTTCTTACGTGTCAAGTTTGACGGATTCTGGATACCATTTCGAGATTTTAGTACCTAACCGGCGTGGAAAACATTGTTTTTTATTTTTTATTTTTAAGTTTAGCGGTGAAACTTCACAACTCGCACCCCGAGAGTTTGGCGACCGAGCTGTTTGTTCCCACATGTCAGTCCTGCCTAGACCTTCCTATGTGTCAAGTTTGACGAACTCCGGATACCATTTCAAGATTTTAGTGCCTAAACGGCTTGGAAAACACTGTTTTTTTTTTTTTTTGAAGTTAAGTGGAAAACTTCACAAGTCCCACCCCGGGAGTCCGACAACCGAACCGTTTATTCCCACACATCACTCGTGCCTAGAAATTCCGACGTGTCAAGTTTGACGGACTTCGATTACCGTTTTGGGATTTTAGTACCAAAACGGCTTAGAAAATATTATTTTTCATTTTTTTTAAGTTAAGTGGAAAAACATAACGACTTCCACCCCGAGAGTCCGGTGACCCTGCCGTTTGTTCCTACACGTCACTTGTGTCTAGACCTTCGTACGCGTCAAGTTTGAGGGACTCCAAAGCCCGTTTTGGGATTTTGGTACCCAAGCGGCTCAAAAAACATTATTTCTTTTTAAAAGTTACGTGGAAAAACATCACAACTCTCACCCCGAGGGTTCGGTGACTGTGCAATTTGTTCTTACACGCCAGTTGTGTCTAGACCTTCCAACGTGTCAAATTTGACGGGCTCTAGAGCCCATTTTGGGATTTTAGTACCTAAATGGCTCGAAAAACAATTTTTTTTTTTTTTAAAGTTAAGTTGAAAAACTTCACAACTCCCACCCCGAGAGTTCGACAATAGTACTATTCATTACTACACGTTACTTGTGTCTAAACCTTCCTACGAGTCAAGTTTGACGGACTTCGGAGCCCGTTTCGAGATTTTAGTACCCAAATGGCTTGAAAACATTGTCCTTTTTTTTAAAGTTATGTGGAGAAACTTCACAATTGTCACCCCAAGTGTCCGGCGACTGTGTCATTTGTTCTCACACGTCACTCGTGCCTAGACTTTTTTACGTGTCAAGTTTGATGGACTCCGGAGCTTGTTTTCAAGATTTTAGGATCCCAACGGCTCGGTAAACAATGTTGTTTATTATGTTATGTGGAAAAACTTCACAACTCCCTCCCCGAGAGTCTGGCGACTGTGCCGTTTGTTCCTACACGTCACTCGTGTCTAGACCTTCTACATGTCAACTTTAACAGATTTCGAAGCCCATTTCGGGATTTTAGTACACAAATGGCTCGGAAAACATTATTTTTTTTAATAGTTAAGTGAAAAATATTCACAACTCTCACCCCGGGATTCTGGCAACCATGCTATTTATTTGCACACGTCACTCGTGTTTAGACCTTCCTATGTGTCAAGTTTGACGGACTCCGGATACCGTTTTCGGATTTCAGTACCTAAATGGCTCGGAAAGCATTGTTTTTTTTTGTTAAGTTAAGTGGAAAAACTTCACAACTCCCATCCTAAGAGTCCGGCGGCCGTGCCATTTGTTCCTACACGTCACTCATGTCTAGATATTCCTACGTGTCAAGTTTGATGGACTCCAGAGTCGGTTTCAAGATTTTTATAGCTAAAACGCTCGGAAAAATTTGTTTTTTTTTTTTTATGTTAAGTGGAAAAACCTCACAACTTCCACCCCGAGAGTCCGGCGACCAAGCTGTTTGTTTCTACACGTTACTCGTGCCTAGACCTTCTCACGTGTTAAGTTTGACAGACTCCAGATACCTTTTTGGGATTTTTAGTACCTAAACGGCTCGAAAGATATTGTTTTTTTTTTTTTTGAAGTTATGTGGAAAAACTTCACAACTTCCACCCTGAGAGTCCCGCAATCGTGCCGTTTGTTCCTACACGTTACTCGTGCCTAGAATTTCGTACGTGTCAAGTTTGATGGACTCTAGAGCCCGTTTCTGGATTTTAGTACCCAAACGGTTTGAAAAACATTATTTGTTTTTAAAGTTTCGTGGAAAAACATCACAACTCCCAGCCCAGGAGTCCGGCGACTGTGCCATTTGTTGTCACACATCATTCATGCCTAGACCAACCTGCGTGTCAAGTTTGACGGATTTCGAAGCCCGTTTTGGGATTTTAGTATCAAAACGGCTCAGGAAATATATATATATATATTTTTTTAAGTTTAGTGGAAAAACTTCACAAGTCCCACCCCGAGAGTCTAGCGACCATGCTATTTGTTCCTACACGTCACTTTGGTCTAGACCTTCTTACGTGTCAGGTTTGACGGACTCCGAAGCCCGTTTCCGGATTTTAGTACTTAAATGGCTTGGAAAACATTGTTTTTTTTTTTTAAGTTAAGTGGAAAAATTACACAACTCCCACCCCGGGAGTCCGGCGACCAAGCCGTTTGTTCCCACACGTCACTCATGCCTAGACCTTCTTATGTGTGAAGTTTGACGGACTTCTGAGCCCGTTTTGGGATTTTAGTACGTAAAAGGCTCGGTAAACGTTTTTTTTTTTTTTAAGTTATGTGGAAAAACTTCACAACTCTCACCCCGGGAATCCAGCGATCGAGCCATTTGCTCCCACACGTTACTCGTGCCTAGACCTTCCTATGTGTCAAGTTTGGCGGACTTTGGATACCGTTTCGGGATTTTAGTACCTAAACGGTTCGGAAAACATTATTTTTTTTATAAAGTTAAGTGAAAAAAATTCATAACTCGCACCTCGGGAGTTCGGTGACCATGCCGTTTGTTCCCACACGTGACTCGTGTCTAGACTTTCCTACGTGTCAAGTTTAATAGACTCTAGACTTTCCTACGTGTCAAGTTTAACAGACTCTAGATACTATTTCGGAATTTTAGTACCTAAACAACTTAGAAAACATTATTTTTTTTTAAAAGTTAAGTGAAAAATCTTCACAACTGCCACCCCGAGAGTTCGGTGACTTTGCCGTTTGTTCTTACATGTCCCTCGTGTCTAGACATTCCTATGTGTCAAGTTTGAAATACTCCGGAGCCTGTTTCGGGATTTTAGTACCCAAACGGCTCGAAAAACATTATTTTTTTTTAAGTTAAGTGGAAAAACTTCACTACTCTCACCCTGGGTGTCCGACAACCATGCCGTTTGTTTCCTCACGTCACTCGTGTCTAGACCTTTCTATGTGTCAAGTTTGACGGTCTCCAGTGCTAGTTTTGGGATTTTAGTACCTAAACGGCTCCGTAAACATTGTTTTTTTTTCTTTTTAATTTAAGTCGAAAAACTTCTCAACTCCCGCCTTGAGGGTTCGGCAATCGTGCCATTTGTTCCTACACGTCATTCGTGTCTAGACTTTCCTACGTGTCAACTTTGACGAACTCCGGAGCCTGTTTCAGGATTTTAGTACCCAAACGGCTCAGAAAGCGTTATGTTTTTTTTAATGTTATGTGGAAAAACTTCATAACTCTCCCCTTGGGATTCCGACGACCGTTCCGTTTGTTCCCACACGTCACTCGTGCCTAGACCTTCCTACGTGTCAAGTTTGACGGACTCCGGAGCCCATTTGAAGATCTTGGTACTTAAATGGCTCGGAAAACATTGTTTTTTTTTATAAGTTAAGTGGAAAAACTTCACAACTCCCACCCTAGGAGTCCGGCGACCAAGGCTTTTGTTCCCACACGTCACTCATGCCTAGACCTTCATACGTGTCAAGTTTGACAGACACCGGATACCGTTTTGGGATTTAGTACCTAAACAGCTCGTAAAACATTGTTTTTTTTTTATTTTTATGTTAAGTGGAAAAACTTCACAACTGCCACCCCGGGAGTCCGGCTACCAAGCTGTTTGTTCCCACACATCACTCTTGCCTAGACCTTCCTATGTGTCAAGTTTGACGGACTCTGGATATCGTTTTGGGATTTTAGTACCTAAACGGCTTGAAAAACGTTATTTTTTTTAAGTTAAGTGGAAAAACTTCACAACTTCCACCGCGGGAGTCCGACGACCGTACTATTTGTTCCTACAAGTTAGTCGTGTCTAGACCTTCGTACGTGTCAAGTTTAACAGATTTTGGAGCTCGTTTTGGGATTTTAGTACCCAAGCGGCTCGAAAATATTATTTTTTTTAAATTTACGTGGAAAAACATCACAACTCTCACCCCGAGAGTCCGGTGGCCTTGTCGTTTGTTCTAACACGTCACTCGTGCCTAGACCTTCCTACTTGTCAAGTTTGACAGACTTTGGACCTCGGTTTGGAATTTTAATACCTAAACGGCTCGGAAAACATTGTTTGTGTTTTTTTTTAAGTTAAGTAGAAAAAATTCACAACTCCCACCCTGAGTGTCCGACAACCGTGCTATTTGTTCCTACACGTCACTCATGTCTAAACTTTCCTACGTGTCAAGTTTGATGGACTCCGGAGCCCGTTTCGGGATTTTAGTGCCCAAACGACTCAAAAAACATTATTATTTTTAAAAATTTAAGTGGAATTATACACTTGACCTGGGAGGTAATGTCCAAATCAAGTTTCAGCTTTATTTGTAACAGGTTTTCTTGTAGCAAGTTTTCGTTTGGGCAAGCTTTATAATAGGCAACAAATTTGTGTCAGGAATATCTGTAAGCAAAGCATCTGATACAGAATCTTACTCCTAAGAAGAAGGTTAAGTTACTTGCTCTGAAGGTGGGAGTAAAGAAGTCGAACGAGGCAATATGGCTGACGGAGATGGTACAACATCATCACCCACAGACTCATTCCATGCCTGGTGCGCGCTAGATGCCTCCGGAACCTAAACAGTAAGATGAACAGTACCAGAGAAAAGCAATTAAGAGGACTTCTATTTTAAGAACTTTGGTTAAATTGGGGAGACTTATATAAACCTGTCTAGTGGCATCTCTAGGTAGGAGACCAGCCTTTATTAATTGCATAGTGACTTGCCGGGTGATCTCTTCTTATAGCTCCTCTCGCAGCTCCTCTTTTAAATCCTTTCTTACTGTCATGGTAACTTATCGAGTGATCTCTTCCACCATAGCGAGCTCTGTCTGTGGCTGTGATGGACCAACAACTTCTCCGTAAATAGTTGTTCGTGCTACACCAGTGTTGTACGTGTGGCAATAGCCATGTCCATCGCTCCCAAACAGTTCGTGGAATATATTATCTTGAGCATCATCTGTCCATAGCTTCTCAGGCACCTTCTCCAGACATTGGTTATATTCAGCCTACACTTCCAAACATACATATTACCAACAATCATAAAAAAAAATTGTTGTACTAAGTTGTTCAAACTACCTAATTTAAATAAGTACTACTTACAATACTGTTAATCACATCTAGGTCATCTGGTCGACGAGTCCTCAAGTATACACTCATCTTGTCTGTCCTTTGCCTAGGCGCCTCCATCTAATGTACCAATTATATAAAATTAGTAATAGGAAAAAGTCAGCAAATATATTACATTTTTTTTTACACATGTACCTTATGACGTATTGGGGAGAAGTGTGTCCTCCCAGTTGTATGAGGTGGGCCACGAAGCTCCTTATTCAATGAATTCCGTTGTGCGGTTGCCTACAAGTAGTTGTATAATTAGCATATGACAACAAACACATATGCTAGTGTAAATGACTGTGATGTATTGTACTTGAACCTGTGCCTCCTCAGTCCTTCAATAATCCATAAGCTCTCTCCAGTGATTTGGATTTATGCCATAAGGACAATCCGGGTACCGGTTAATAATATTTCGGTATGGCGTAAAATGATTTTTTTCTTTATATGATACCTGTGATCCTTCCACAACATTTTACATTTGTCAAGGCAAATTGTTTTGTACTCATCCGGACATGGTTCCAAGTTATGCTACAAAAGAAAAAAGAAAAAAAAACCCTTAATCATCAACTGATCGATAAATAATAAAGTATTTATATGATTGGATAAACAATAGAGTTGTAACCTTAACATCTTGCCAAATTTGATCAATTAAATCTTTGGGTACATGTGGCCAATCAATATAAGTCAACAGTACAATGCGACGCACAAGGATGCCCAACTGCCCTAAGAGTTTGTTCTTTTTGTTCTTCTCTATTGGGCACCACCACTTATCAAATTCCATGTGATACTTGAAATTTACCTTCCCCCAATCACGAATGCCCAACGACAAGCCTCGTCCCTTCTTTGAACACGACGAAGACGTCTCGGTACCTGATGGGCCTAAAACAAGTGAATCCAAAATAATAAAATGAACCAAAACATTTATTAATTGACAGCATAAATAGGATAATATTTTTAACCCAACTTATACTTGAGAGAACCGGCTGTGACGATGTAGCTGCTGAGGGTGGCTGTGATGAAGTAGAATGTAAAGATGTAGCTGATGATGGTGCTACCCTTACTGCGTTTACTGACGCTGTCGGTCGAGTATGAGAAGGCTACAACATAGGTTGTTGGGATGGAACTGGCTTAGTACTAGCAGACCCTGATGTGCGTGACCGTAGCAAATCAGCTAATGTTTGACCGGTAGACCTCTTCCTCTTTATCATAATAACCTGGTACGATAAATAAAAGATGTGAACAATGTACATAATAGTAAAAACATGCAACCATACAAAATCATTTAAATTCATTTCACCATTGCAACACATATTCAACTTATGATGTCCAAAATGAATGGCCTATACTAAAACTGACACATTGGGGTGCTATTATTCTACAGGAGCATCAACTGTTGCTCCTTCTGTTCCTTCCCTAACCTAGTGAACGTTCGCTTCACGAAGGGCAATAGTTTTTTCCAATTGTTAACTTGCATATGGTTCAACTTGAGTGTCTGAGGATTGTATATCAAACAAACTTCTCTGTGAGATCTTCACAACAACATGCTAGTCTGGTGCTAGGGGATCTGAAGCATACCAAACCTACTCTGCTTGGTGTGCAAAGATGAAAGGTTCATTGGTCTCTCGATCATCTCGATACAATAAATGGTTGAAGTTGACCAATGTAAATTTGAAGGCATCTTCCTTCTTCCTGCGAATGTTATCAATCCAATCACACTTAAACATGACAAATGTCATTTCATTAGTGTATCTAATTTGAATAATATCGATCAACTATCCATAGTAGCACACAGACCCCACGCGAGGATTATTATCCTTTCGACTAGCATAACTCAAGGTCTCAACCTTTAAACTTACACCACTATTTTGAGTAATTTGATTGTCATCCATGTGCTTCACACGAAAATGAAACCCATTGACGTTATAAGCATTATACCTCCATGCCATGTCATTAGGACCATTTGCCAAATAATTGATTTCATCAGACAATGTGATATTAGTCGTCCTTCGTAGAGTTTGAACTTGTTATGTAAAAAAGTTTATATTTTATATTCATTAACTATACATAATTTTGGAAGAAGTGAAAATAACACATACGTGGTTGGTGAGCCAAGTGTGGAATGTTTCAAAATGCTCGCGCTGAATTTGATGACTATTTGCTTCAGGCAATTTATCCCTAAGGAATTAAAGGTGATTGTTGTACAGTCAAAATTTAAATATCAGCATATAAATGATTGTACAGAAGCTACATGAAATGGTTGTAAAAACAAATTTTACTTACTTTATGAATGGTCCCACTGATTTAGTGTTGAACAAGATATAACGATGAGCATGTGTCAATACACTTTTATCAAGATGAACATATTTGTTGTTTCCTTCTGCACCGTCTTTGTTCTGTACAGGTCGATTAATTTTGGTTTCCATGTCATCAAGATATCAGGCACAGAAATTCATGCACTCTTCCATCAAGTAACCTTTAGCTATTGAACCCTCTGGGAAAGCTCGATTCCAAACATATTCTTTCAATGTTAGAAGATACCTCTCAATTGAATACATCCATCGGTATTGAATTGGTCCACACAATAACGCTTCATTAGCCAAATGAATGGCCAAGTGTCCCATTACATCAAAGAAGGTTGGAGGGAATATTTTCTCAAGATGACACAAAGTTACTGCAATACGATCCTGAATATAATGTAAGTCAGTTGGACGAATCACCTTCAAGCATAGTTGTTTGAAGAAATTGCTCAATTCAATCAATGGTTCAATGACTTTCTTTGGCAAAGAATGTCATATAGCTAGAGGAATCAGTTGTGGCATCAAGACATGATTGTCGTGGCTCTTTAGACCCCAAATAGTTCTATCCTTTAAACGGACATGTCGTGATATATTAGATGCATAACCATCTGGCACTCTAACTTCCTTTAGCACTTTCAAGAACAAATATTTTTCCTCCTTGGTCATCGTGAACTGAGCAAGAGGTAAGTAGAATTTATTGCTCGCCTTCTCTACTGGGTGCAATGCTTCTCTAATTCCCATTTCCTTCAGATCACGCCGGGCATTTGCATTATCCTTCGACTATCCCACGACTCCTAGTATTGCTCATAATACATTGTCACAAACATTCTTCTCTATATGCATCACATCGAGATTGTGTCTTACAAAATTATGCTTCCAGTACGACAATTCATAAAAGATGCTCCTCTTTTTCCAATTATGATTTTTGGGTTCACCATTATTCGGTTCCTTCTCTTTCAATTTTCGGTGCCTTACTGTGAGGTCATCCATTTTGTATTGGGTAAGAACACCTTTTGATTCCAATTGAAACAACATCTCTCATCTAGACAACACTTCAGGTTTTGGCCTCAATTCCTGGGTCTTATCAAATGATATTCTGTTTCTTCGAAATTTATGTCAAGTAGGTAAAAAGCGCGATAGTGGCCCATATAAATGAACTTTTTACTATGCTTCAACTTGATGGATTTAGTTTGCGTATTACAACACGGGCAAGCATATTCACCTTTGGTACTCCATCCCGACAACATGGCATATGCAGGAAAATCACTGATTGTCCACAATAAACAAGTGTACAATTGAAACATTTGTTTGGTTGACGCATCAAAAGTGGGTATACCTTCATTCCAAAGTTCAATCAACTCCTCAATTAACGGTTGCAAATAGACATCAATCTTGTCACCATGTCCTTTTGGTCCATCTATAAGCACAAATAAGATAAAAAAAAATGGCTGCTTAATGCACATCCAAGGTGGTAGGTTGTATGGAATCAACACTACAGGCCAAGTGCTATGAACTATATTCATCGTTCTAAATGGGTTGAATCCATCCGACGCTAGCCCAAGCCTCACATTACGTATATCACTTGCAAAAGACAGGATTCCACCGATCAAAGTCTTTTCACGCCTCAAGAGTCAGCAGGATGCTTTAAAGTCCTATCATTTGGTCGTTCCTCTGCATGCCACCTTATTGACTGGGAAGTATTTGAAGACATAAACAATCTTTACAGTCTTGACTTCAAAGGAAAATATCTCATTTGTTTGCAGGCTTCGGTTTACCATGATGTTCTGAAGTATTAGCACTCTCTTTCCATCTAGATTTACCACATATGACACATTGGTTAAGATTGGCGTGCTCATTCTTGAACAATATACGACTATTGGGGCATACATCCCAAGTCATGTGCGTAAAGCCTAGGCCTTCAGTTATCTTTTGAGCTTTATAGTAATTGCTTGAAAGTTGCACACCTTTAGGGAAAGCCTCGCTTAACAACTCAAGTAACATATCTATGTACTTGTCTGTCCAATGATTGAGCACCTTTAGATGCAAGAGTCGGATAATGAAAGACAATTTACTGAATTTCTTACATCCCAGATACAATTCACTCTAAGCATCTTCTAGAAGCTTGAAATAATGAACAGTTTCTTCATTCAGTCCTATCTGGCCCTCATCATTCTCAAAAGTTATACCTATATATGAAATAGCATCAAGTATCATTTCAACCATGTCATCTCCAAAGTTCGATTCCCCTAATATTTCATCTTCACTGATTGGGTGACTAGAACTAGAAGGATATGGTTCCCCATGACTAGTTCAAATCTTATATTTCCTTAACATTCCATTGTTCAGAAGATGATCACGCACAGTTTCTCGTGGCAAATAGTATCGATTCGCACACTTCCTACACGGACAATAGATCTTTGAATATGCATTCTTACCGGTGTACGCAAACACAAGAAATTGGTCAATTCCATTCGCATATTCCCTAGACAGCCTATCACCAGAATCAATCCAACTCCTGTCCATGTTTCTGTACATGTCCAAATAAACATTACTAATTAGCCACCATAGGTAAAATATCAATCTACATGTTCATACAACGTGAAACCCATCCATCAAACTCCTCTCTAATAGGTAGGTGGTCCTATCCCGTTCAGGAATGTATAATCTATAACGTAGAAAGTAACTCAAACTGCTTTGTCCGTCTTTTAGGAAAATCCAGCAGCATCTCCCGCACAGTTTTCCAAGTACACGATGTAGATGAAGTGTATTGCTATACACCGCATCCCGTATGTACCTAGAGAACACGGAGTTCGTCACACAGAATCTCCATCAAAGAAGAACAATTTAAGCGGCGAGCCACTAACTACTATATAGATTTATATAGTCCCGAACTATCCGAAACTAGACAATTCAAGAACCGTCTCATCTCAGTTGAATCCACAAACTCCATAGACGATTCTTTAACAGGTCTAAGGTTATATGCTTATATTTTAATTAACTCATATAGTCATGAGTTAATTAAAATATATATGTATGAATACAATATATAGAAGAGTTATTTAAAATACAATAAATAACATCATCAAACAATAAATAATATATTTTTTCCAATAAAGTTTTTTTTTTTTTTTTTGTCTCTTTGCTATCATCCATTGTTCCTGGTAGAAAAGCCAGAGGTGTTCCCTTGAGCCCTTGTTCCCTTGAGCCCCCACAGGAATTCACCTTACTGCGGACATTTTGCAATATCTAAACCCAAACATAGAAAAAAGTTGAGATTTTCCTTCTACATTTTCAACCACTAAAAAAATTCCTAATCATTTTTTTTTCTTTTAATTTTTACTCATTAATACCTTTTGCATTCAAGTCCCTTTTCGGGCCGTAATCTGTTGACTATTTCTCGTTTGATCAGCTCCATTTTATTCATAAAAAAAAGGAAATGCATGGAAAATTTATCTAGTGGTACACATTAGACACATACAATCGGTCTTTTCATCATTATCATTAAAATATTACATATTTACACTGTACTTGCAATTTGCGGCCATGTTTAGTGAGCATGATCTAGGTTTTTTTATTAAAGAAAAAAGGTTTGTGGGCAAATTCTGGCAGAAACCAGAAGAAAAAAGGTCTTGAAATAAAAAAGGGCCGAAAAGAAAAACAAATAAAACTCTCTGGCCAGGTTTGAAGAAAAATAAGGAAAAAGGTACTCGTTGAGTTAAGAAAAGAAAAAGAAAAAGGTTATGGCAATTAAAAAAAACCTAAAGCTGGATAATATATAAAAAAATATGGTTTTTCATTTTTTGGGCTACATTATGGGAGAAACAACATACAGGTGCTGGTAGAAAAAAATTTCAACTCAAATCAAAGTGTAAGAGTTTGTGTTTTGCAATAAAAGATCTAATCTAAAACAAAAGAATAGAAAAAAAAGAGGGTGACTAACAGAGGTGTAGAAGGAAACAAAGTGTGGTGACAGAGCAATTCATTCTCTACTGTTCATTGCTCTCTATTGGTGGCAGTTACAAAAAAAATGTAGGGTAAAAAGAGGTTGTATATAGTGGAGGAGAGTAGCATTTTCAAAGGATAACACACTATTTACAAACATCTTCATATTTACTACCAATTCCCATGAAGACCCAGATATACATATTTACAAACATCTTCATATGTTCTATCTTAAAGATCACAATTCAATCGCAATGACCCAATGTCATACTATTCAAGTTAATGGTCACGCCTGCACTGTAAAAATATTCAACTCCAGCACCAAAAAAAAGAAAAAATTTCAACTCAAACTCTTTTGGCCAAAAAATCATAGTAGCAGAAGGCTTACCGGAAATGAAACAATTGATGGTGAGGATGACCACTGTTTTGAGGGCTCCAGCGTCGAGGGCTTCCGGCGTTGATCAATTGTGTTATAGAATCAATCGATTGATTGGTAAATTCAAGAGAGAGAAGCTTACTAATCGATCGTTCCTATGGCTTCTGGAGGCGAAGGCTCCGGCTTCGAGGGCTTCCAGCGATGTCTCTCTCTCAGCCAACTTCAGGGAAGAGGGAAGAGGGAAGAGGGATGGAGGGCTTCCGGTGTCTTTCTCAGTCGAATAAAATTAGGGCTGTTATTTTGAGGGAAAGAGAAAGAAAAGGGGGGAAATCAATTTTGTTATCAAAATGATGCCGTTTCACTTAACCGTTTGCGACGGCCTCTCCGGTCACAAATACTCGGTCATAAAAAAAGGGGGTCGCTTTTATCTAGCCGAATGACGTCGTTTTGGAAGTTTTTTTGTGATGACAGTGTTGCCGTCGCAAATAATGCCGTCACAAATGATACTTTTGGCGTCCAGACAATTGCCGTTACAAATAATATGGTATTTGTGACGGCGTAAGTAGCCGTCACAAATAATTCGTCGCAAATAGCCTTTTTTTCTTGTAGGGGAAGCTAGGGTTGGGCTAGAGGGGGCATGGCACTCCTATTTTTAGAAATCTCCTTTAAATTTAACTATTCTTTACGCTTCGTTTGTAATCCAGATTTTTTGGTAAAAAAGTAAAGGAAAAGGAAAATATGAAGGAAAAGTGAACAAAAATACTATTTATTTTTATTCACTTTTCCTTCACATTTTTATTTTCCACCGAAAATCTGGATTTTAAGCAAAACCTTAAAATACTCTTTGCAAAATACTCTTTATCTTTAATGGTATCTTTGCTCTTGACCCCCAAAATAAAATCCTGAGCTTTGTTATAGGCTACTCATTACTTGAATCAACCAAAGACATAGTCATAATCAAAACGACTAATGTCCGTGTAATTTTTTTGGGTAAATGATAAAAAAACTGCAAGGAAAATGAAACCTTGCGTCGAGGTCTTCTTTCTCGCGTAAATCATGAGTCTATTTGGATTAATCCTTTTGGCTTTTGTAAGTAACTTCTTAAATAGCTGCCATGGATTTCCGTTGAGTGCAGACCAGATCTTTTCATAATTAGTAAGTCACTGCATGTTATGCTTATCCAGTAGATCTTTGATTCCTTTCTTCATTTTTTTCCTTTTTCTTGTGGGTAAATTTAATGGCGAACCCAGAATTTTTTTTCAGGTGGGGCAAAAGTTTTTTCATAAGTAAGATGATAAATTCTAAAATAAGGCAACGAATACGATAATATTCAAGATTCTATACATTAATAACAAATGCTTCTTACACAAAACAATGTTCAAATAAAAGTAAATAACAAATTACAACAATCTTCTTTGTTGTTTCATATTTTGAAACCTTTATAAAATAGTTTCATTGTTTACGGTTTTGAATATGTCCCTTTCAAATACTACACCTACAACTAAAGTGATTAGAAGAATGGCTTACCTTATAAATAGGTCAAAAAGCCTCCCTCCCTGAGTTTATTTGCAGGATGAAAATCTTATGCTACTGATTGCAAGCCTGTTTTAATCTGAATGCAACAAACCAATCACAGACGATGCATGAACCTGAAAATCAAAATAATCTGCATGAGAACTATTGGCAAAATTGGCACTATCAAATGCTTCCCCCCTTGTTGCGACGGATTATTTGTGACGGTAAAAAGCCGTTGCAAATGTTTTTAATTAAACGGTGTCGTTTTACCGTTAAACAACATAGTTTCACTCCCAAATTATTTTTTCCCCTTTTGCTTCTCTTTCCCTCTAACCAGCCCCAGATCAGCCGACGTCTACCCCCTTCTTCCCTCTTCCTCCTTCTTCCCACTTTTTCCCTCTTCCCCCACGTTGGTCTCCCTCTCTCGGCTGACATTGATCTCCCTCTCTTTCCTGCACTGCACTGCCGCAGTGCTCCAGCTGACGTCGACTCTGCCAATCGTTCCTGCACTACCGCGCTGCACCGGCCAGATAAACTTCTATTTCTGTCTCTGTCTCTGTCTGTCTGTCTGTCTCTCTCCAGTGGACCCCTGTGCTTGTGATAACAATGAAACAATCATAGGAAATACCAAATTTTGGAAGAGATTTGGGGATTTTAGAGTTATCCTATCACTGCTTTGGAACTGTGGTATATTCTAGCGTTATCCTACATTTGGGGATTTTTTCTAGAGTTATTCTTAATTTAAGAATTTTGTTAATTTCACTCTTTGGAGAATGTTAGGGCGTGTGTGATAACGAAAACATTCAGGACACTAGATTACAATACAATTAAGATCAACCCAAAAGTTCTACAGTACTCAAGTCAACCTTAATTGGAGTTTAGGCTCGCAGATCTATTTTGATAAATGACTAGGAAGCACACATTTTCACTTATCCAGGCATAACCATCCAAGAAAATTTTAACCAATTCACTTTTCACATTTATTAAAAAGTCTTTTTTTAAAGTAAAAGTAAAAACGTTGATTTCCATAAATTAAGGGAGCTAAAATATGCCCTTTCTACATACTAGTGCAGGTTAAGTAGTATGCTTCTCCCCTAATACCTTAATAAGTTGTTGGTGCATAATCAGCCCAGCACAAATTATGTGGCACCAAGTCAAAAAGTTGATCTGCGAAGCTACTGCTTCAGATGAATAAGGAAAATGACAACAACCACCATAAAGAAAAACTACAATAGACCATGGTCTCATTTTCATCAAAGATTCATCAGCTAATTGGTTTTGGAAGCCTCCATGTCAGTACACCAAGCAAGAACTAATTAGTTTTGTGACCACCAAACACAGATTGTTCAGCCTTCTATGCACGATACTTCAGATGCTTAATGAAATTCTCAAAATACTGCTCTCTTCTAATAGGATATAAGTAGGCCATTCAAATTTTAGACTTAAACTGACTCCTACATTATGAGTTATTGGAAGGGTTATAACCGGAGAAAACGAGCATGATTAGAATTGACCACTCATACGTGAGACACATTTGATCTAAATTTCCAAAGAAGCACTAAATTCGGCTCATCCACCAAAAGAAAGGTTCAGATTTGAACTTCCAGGTTAAAGATTGGTTAGGTTAGGCCCTTTTGGAGGTGGTGCTTGGCTACACTATATCGATTTTCCCCCTAACCCTCTATATAACTCAATGAGAAACAATATATACATATATAGACACACCTTGATACAACAATATGGTATTTTCAACAAAAACAAAAAAATATTGGTTGGTCTATGAATATATATATAGACACACCTCAATAAGAATTTTGTTAATTTCACTGCTTTGCTTTAAGAGAAGCAGGCATGTGATGGGTAAATCCCCATGAAAAAGGGGCAACTTTCCTGAATTTGCTTTCAATTCACCTAATTTTAGGCCTTGTTGCACACTTAGACTTCAAATTCTACCAAATAGACATAAAAAAGTAAAAGTTAAAAAAATGCATTTCTCAATAGAGTACTAGATGTTCTTAGATCATTAGTTGATCTAAGAACATAGCAAATGATTGTAAGATTTTAATTTCATTATGTCATTCATTGTTCTTGGAGGTCTCTCTCTCTCTCTCTCTCTCTCTCTCTCTCTCTGTGAAGTAATATAGTAATATATTTATTGGTTTATTTAAAATAGCTATTTCATATGTTGCATTCATGCATATATATTTTTATTAACTCATGCATGCATGCATTAACTGAAATATAAGCATATAATCTTAGGCCCGTTCAAGAATCCTCATCGTAGTTTGTGGATTCAACTGTGATGAGATAGTTCTTGAATTGTCCAGTTTTGGACAGTTTGGAAATGCATAAATCTATATGGTAGTCTGCGGCTCACTACTTTAAATTGTTGTTCTTTGATGTTAATTCTGTGTGGAAAACTCCGTGTTCTCTGGGTACATACGAGATGCGGTGTGTAGCAATACACTTTGTCTACGTCGTGTACTTGGAGAACTATGGGGAGATGTTGTCGGATTTTCCTAAAAGACGGACGGAGCGGGTTTGAGCTGCTTTCTACGATATGGATTATGCATTCCTGAATGGGGTAAGACCACCTACCTGTTAGAGAGGAGTTGGATGGATAGGTTTCACGTTGCATGAATATGTAGATCGATATTTTAGCTGTGGTGGCTAATTAGTAATGTTTATGTGGACAAGTACAGAAAGATGGATAGGAGTTGGATTGATTCTGGTGATAGGCTGTCTAGGGAATATGTGGATGGAATTGACCTATTTCTTAGGTTTGCATACACCGATAAGAATGTAGATTCAACGATCTATTGTCCCTGTAGGAAGTGTGCGAATCGATACTATTTGCCACGAGAAACTGTGCGTGATCATCTTCTGAACAAAGGGATTTTAAGGAAATATAAGATTTGGACTAGTGAGGCGTGGAAAGATTTTGATCGGCAAAACTCAGTCTTTGGAGGTGATATACGTAATGTGAGGCTCGGGCTAGCATCGGATGGATTCAACTCATTTAGAACGATGAATATAGTTCATAGCACTTAGCCTGAAGTGTTGATTCCATACGACCTACCACCTTGGATGTGTATGAAGTAGCCATTTTTTTATCCTGTCTATGCTTATAGATGGACTGAAAGGACCTAGCAACAAGATTGATGTCTATTTGCAACCGTTAATTAAGGAGTTAATTGAACTTTGGAATGAAGGTGTACCCACTTTTAATGCGTCAACCAAACAAATGTTCCAATTGTACGCTTGTTTATTGTGGACAATCAGTGACTTTTTTGCATATGCCATGTTGTTGGAATAGAGTACCAAAGGTGAGTATGCTTGTCTGTGTTGTAATACGCAAACTAAATCCATTAGGTTGAAGCATAATAAAAAGTTTGTTTATATGGGCCACCGTCACTTTTTACCTACTCGATATAAATTTTGAAAAGACAGAATATCATTTCATACACTTGACACGTAGGAAGCCTAGGCACGAGTGTGGGAACAAACGGCGCGGTCGCCGAACTCCAGAGGTGAGAGTTGTCACTTTTTTTCACTTAACTTTTAAAAAAAAAACAATGTTTTATGAGCCGTTTGGGTACTAAAATCCCAAAACGGCCTCGGAAGTCCGTCAAACTTGACATGTAGGAAGGTCTAGGCACGAGTGACGTGTGGGAACAAATAGCGCGGTCGCGGGATTCTCGAAGTGAGAGTTGTCACTTTTTTTCACTTAACTTTTTTTTAAAAATAATGTTTTTTGAGCCGTTTGGGTACTAAAATCTCGAAATGGCCTTGGAAGTTTGTCAAACTTGACACGTAGGCAGGCCTAGCCACAAGTGACGTGTGGGAACAAACGGCGTGGTCACTGTCGCGCCCAGATTTTTTGCACCCGAGGAATACTCACACAAGCCGGAAAAACACTGTACTCTCTCGTTAGAACTCACCCTCCTAGAAGAATGAGTGCGACTAGGTTTGAATTGAAAATTTGATTTGAATAAAGAGCTTTTGAAAAAGATTCGGAGTCGCCACCTAACTTGATTAAGGTGAGTTAGGTCACCTAAAAACTAAGAATAATCCGAAGACTACACTTAGGGTTTTGGAAAACGATTTTTGAAAATATCTCCTCAAGAGAGGGTTTTTTAGGAAAACAGGTTGCTTGGCAACCTTTGGAAAACATTTAGCCCTTTTTGAAAAATAACTCCGTTTAGTCTTTCGAAAACAGTGATCCTAGGTTCGGAGGTTGGTTACGTGTAGGGAGACGCACTAAGCTATCACCCTACCCCGCCCTTTCGGTACCTACATGTCAATCTACCCTAGATTCACCTATGAGAGTCTTCGACTAACTATAGTTCAACCCTATTCACTTTGAAAAACAATGTTTGAAAACTAACATGATGCATGATATGCAAGTGCAAGTTAAGAGAATTGAAAAATAGATTTGAAAATAAATTGATTGAAATTGATTTGATTTGAAAATAGATTTGAAGAAATGAAATTGAAATTGGAAAGTTTGAAAATTGAAAGTAGAAATTTTGAAATTGAAATTTGAAATTGAAATTTTGAAAATAGATTGAAATTTGAGATTTGAAAAATGTGGAGACCGCACCCATGAGGGTGGAATTGAAAGTTTGAAAAGTGTTGTGACCGCACCTATGAAGGTTGCCTACGTATCCCTTTGGAGGAATCAGGTCAGTCGTAGTTCGGACCGGAGTCTGATTGAAAACAGAGGGTTGGATTGAAGAAGGAAATTGAATTGGATTTGAAATTAGAAGAGGAGATTGGAAATTGGAATTGAGAGGATTGGACTTGCTTTGGAAAGATTGATTTGGACTTGTTTTAGAAAAGAGAAGGTTTAAGAAAACCTAGACTTAGGAAAGAGAAGAAACCTAGGAAAGATTTGACTTGGCTTGGATGATTTGGAAAGATTGGATTTTAGGAGATGTTTGAATTAGGAAAGGTCCGATTTAGGAAAGTTTCGAATTAGGAAAGTTTCATTTTTGGAAAGTTTTCGAATTAGGAAAGTTTTGAATTTAAGAAAGTTTGGAAATTGGAAAGTTTTGAAAATTGGAAAGTTTTGAATTTAGAAAGTTTTGAAATAGGCAAGTTTTGAAAGTAGGAAAGTTTCGTTTTAGGAAAGGTTTGAAAAAGGAAAGTTTTCAATTTAGGAAATGTTTGAATTAAGAAAGTTTTGAGTTTAGAAAAGTCTTAGATTTGGACAGATTTGAAGTTTAAGAAAGTTTAGAATTTAGAAAGATTTGAAATTTAGAAAGTTTTAGGGTTTTAGGAAATCTTGAGATTAGGAAAGGTTTGAGTTTAGGAAGAGTTTGAAAACTTGAATTTGGAAAGTTAAGATTTGGAAAGGGGGGTTAAATTAGGAAAGGGTTGAATTAGGAAAGATTTGAAAGTTGAGTTTTAAAACTTAGGAAAGATTCTTATGTTCAAGTTTTGGAAACTTAAGATTTAGGAAAGTAGAAGTTTAGGAAGGATTTGAATTAGGAAAGAGTTGGATTTTGAAACTTAAGGAAAGGTTTAAAGTTTAGGTTTAGGAAACTTATGGTTTAGGAAGGAATTGAATTAGGAAAGGTTTGGATTAGGAAGGGATTGGATTTGGTTTCTAAAAGAGAAAGGTTGGATTTTATTTCCAAAAACGGAGGACGGGATCTAGTTTCCTAAACGGGGAGATAGGATTTGGCAAGGATTTGGAAAAGGAGGTTCTAGAAACCCTAGATTTGAAAGTGTAGAATTTTAACATTGAAAAGAGGTTTTGGAAACATGTATAGTTTGGATGTGAAAACAAGAGGTTTTGGAAACCTAGGTTTGGGGTAAAGTTTGAAAACCATGTTTTTGGGAAAAATATTAGGGTTTCCTAATTGTGGGCTCTAAGGCTTGACTTGGGCTCTAAGGAAAGAGTTTTTGGAAAGTGTGTTTTTAGAAACGAAGGTTTTCTAGAAGGGAAATCCTAGGGAGGAGTTTTTTGGAAAGTGAATTTGGAAAGAGAGTTTTTGGAAAGAAGGAGTTTTTGGAAAGTATGTTTTTAGAAACGAAGATTTTAAAAGGAAAATCCTAGAGAGGAAATTTCTAGAAGGAAGATTTTAGAAAGAGAGTTTTTTAGAAAGATTTTTAGGGAGCGTTTTTAGAAAGTGAATTTTTAGGAGAGAGAGTTTTTGGAAAGGAGTTGAAAAAGGGGGTTTTGAAAAATAGATTTTGGAGGGGAGTTTTTGAAAACAATTTTGGAGAGAAGAGTTTTAGGAAAGTATGTTGAAAAAGAGATTTTTTAGGAAGAGATATTTGAAGAGAGAGAGTTTTTGAAAAGTATAAAAACATCTCACTTTCCTAAAGCAATTCTAGCCATAAGAGGGCTAGAACTACTTTAAGAAAGTGGTTTTGAAAACAAGGTTTGAAAATATAGACCAAAAGGTCACTTTTAATGTAACACTTTCCTAAAGCAACCCTAGCCATGGAAAAGCTAGAATCACCCTAGAATTGTGGTTTTGAAAACAAGTTTTTGAAAAAAAGATTTTGATGCAATTTTGAAAAACAAGTTTGAAAACGATTTGAAAAACAACTTTGAAAACAGTTTTTGGAAGATGCAAGACTATGATATGCATAATGCAATTTGGGGTCGTGAATATACAAGGCTAAGGCTTCACCACATAATCAAGGGGGCCGGACCCACGTGGTCTTTGGTTAGACTAGAAGAAAGCCCCCGACATGGTGACTCTCCAATAGTCCAATCCTACACATGGACCGAGAATTCCCTTGTTTCAAGCATGCAAAGAAAGGGGGGGGGGAAAGAGATGGGAGATTAAAATAGAGAAAACTCAAGTGGGTTGGAGAGAGAAGAGAGAGGGGGAAGTACAGAAAATTAAAGAGAAAGCCTACCGTATGTCTTCTTTATTTTGCACGCCGCGCTGTCTTTAGTCTTCGGTCTTTGTCTTGATCTTCACCTTCAGTCTTCAAGAGTTGTCTTCAAGCTTTGGATGGCAGCTCTTCAAGTCTTCAAAGGATGGTTGAAGGCTAGTGTATGAGTGTATAGGAGGCTAGGGTTTGTGTATAGTGGCTAGGGTATGGGAAAACCTAGGGAGGCTAGGGTTTTGGAGGTGCTCGAGCTCTGTAAATCGAAATATAGGATTTTTAGGTTAAGTTTGCAGACCCTTTTCACGTTGAATGAGGCTCTGTATTTATAGAAGTTGGACAAACCTGGTGCCTGTTGCAGTGGCGCCAGGGTAAAATTTCTCTTGGCGCCACTAGGAGTGGCGCCAAGTAGTTAGGAAACTTTATAAGTCGGCAAGCAACGTATCTTTGACTAGATTTGGGCGCCTATACTAGTGACTACCATGTAACTTTTAGCCTAGCTTCACTAGGAGTGACTCTGGAAAGTTCGGGAATGATTTGGAGGAGCCGGGAATGACCCGGAAGGCTAGAAAGGAGCAGGAACACTTAAAATAGTGTCCTGGAGGTATTTGACTTGAAAAATGAAGATAAGGTGGGTCGGAAAGGTTGACCGGGCCCTTAGGGGCAAAACGGTCAATCAGACCGGAAAACTGCCGGGACAGACTCGGACTGTCCCGGAAGAAGACTTGGGATCTGGAAACATTATTCAGAATGTTCCCAAAGGTTGCCGGTTTGATTTCCAGAGCTGGCGTGGTCGGAAAAGGAAAACCGGCCTACCAGGGGCAAAACGGTCATTTTGCACCGGGTTGGCCAGAACGGACTCGGAATGATCCGAAAAGCTAAGGAAACGCTGAGAATACTACAAAAAGCATTCTCGGGACATCACCGGTTTGATACCTAGAGCCGGTGTGGTCGAAGAAGGAGACCGGCCCTCCAGGGGCAAAACGGTCATTTTGTACCGGGTTGACCGGAACTGACTCAGAATGATCCGGAAAGATAAGGGAATGTTGAGAGTACTATAAAAAGCAATCTCAGAGGGTTACCGGTTTGATACCCAGAGCCGGTGTGGTTCTCGGGGCATCCGGATGCCTAGGGGCAAAATGGTCATCTTGACCGGAAAGTCTCGAAAAAGGTCCTAAGGGTAGTTTGGTCATTTTTCACCGAAGCGGGCTAACAAACACTGGTGTTGACCTGGGTTTTGAGTGTTTCCGCCACTCTAACAGCGGTCGTCGTGACACAGGGATTTGTTACCAATTCCCTATATCGACCTATTTGTGAGTATTTCCGCTACTCTAACGGTTTTGTGAGTATTTCTGCTACTCTAACGGTTTTGTAAGTATTTCTGCTACTCTAACGGTTTTGAGTATTTTCGCTACTCTAACGGTTGTGAGTATTTCCGTTACTCTAACGGTTTTGTGAGTAGTCTCGCTACTCGGACTGTCTCGAGGAATAAACTGTCTCGAGAGAGGGATTGGAAAGGGGTCTTGCCGTCTTCGAAGAGACGCACCTGGATTGGAACCGTCTCGAGGAATAAACTGTCTCGAGAGTAGGATTGGAAAGGGGTCTTACCGTCTCCGAAGAGACGCGCTTGGATTGGAACCGTCTCGAGGAATAAACTGTCTCGAGAGAGGGATTGGAAAGGGGTCTTACCGTCTCCGAAGAGATGTGCCTGGATTGGAACCGTCTCGAGGAATAAACTGTCTCGAGAGAGGGATTAGAAAGGGGTCTTATCATCTCCGAAGAGACGTGCCTGGGTTTTGAGTGTTTCCGCCACTCTAACGGTTTTGTGAGTATTTCCGCTACTCTAACGATTTTGTGAGTATTTCCGTTACTCTAACGGTTTTGTGAGTAGTTTCGCTACTCGGACCGTCTCGAGGAATAAACTGTCTCTCGAGAGGGATTGGAATTGGAAAGGAAAGGTCAATGCCCCCTAAGGGCATTTTGGTCATTTTGCCTCTATTTAGGCCTGACAGGCCCGCGAAGCGATGGAAAGACGGAATTTGAACCTAGAGAATTGGTTTCGATTGGAATATGCCCACAATGACTTGAAAACAAGTTTAGATGGAGTGTAGACTGCCGAGCGGTCAAAAATATGGTGCTTACAATCACCGAACTCTAAAGGTGAGAGTTGTCACTTTTTTCACTTAAATTTAAAAAAATAATAATATTTTTCGAGCCGTTTGGGTACTAAAATCCTAAAACAGCCTCGGAAGTTCATCAAACTTGACACGTAGGAAGGCACGAGTGATGTGTGATAACAAACGGCGCAGTCGCTGGACTCCCGAGGTGAGAGTTGTCACTTTTTTTCACTTAACTTTTTTAAAAAAACAATGTTTTCCGAGTCGTTTGGTTACTAAAATCCCGAAACGGTTTCGAAATTGCGTCAAACTTGATACGTAGAAAGGCCTAGGCACGAGTGACATGTGGGAATAAACAGCACAGTCGCCAGACTCCCGAGGTGAGAGTTATCACTTTTTTCACTTAACTTTTTTAAAAAAATAATGTTTTCCGAGCCATTTGGGTACTAAAATCCTGAAACGGCCTTGGAAGTCCGTCAAACTTGATAGGTATGAAGGCCTAGGCACGAGTGACGTATGGGAATAAACGATGCGGTCTCCGGACTCCCGAGGTGAGAGTTGTCACTTTTTTTTCACTTAACTTTTTTAAAAAAAAATATATTTTTGGAGCCGTTTGGATATACTAAAATCCCAAAATGGCCTCAAAAGTCCGTCACACTTGGCACGTTGGAAGGCCTAGGCACGAGTGACATGTGGGAACAAATGGCACGATCGCCAGACTCTTGAGGTGAGAGTTGTCACTTTTTTTCACTTAACTTTTTTAAAAAATAATGTTTTTCGAGTTGTTTGGGTACTAAAATTCCAAAACGGCCTCGAAAATCCGTCAAACTTGACACGTCGGAAGGCCTAGGCACAAGTGACGTGTGGGAACAAACAGCGTGGTCACCAGACTCCTGTGGTGAGAGTTGTCACTTTTTTCACTTAACTTTTAAAAAAAAACAATGTTTTTCGAGCCATTTGGATATACTAAAATCCCAATTTTTTTTAATAAGCCTACTTATTTATATGTATTTTTATTTATTGTCTCTGATATGTTCGTTATTTTATCTAATATTTATATTTTTTCTTTTAAGGTTATTCCTAAGGAATAGATCGATCTATGGTGTTTATATATCGGCATATTTCGCAATAGACTTAAACCTCTCTTTTGGTCTATGGATTATGGATTTGTAATGTTATTTTGCGAGGTACTGTATATTTTTTTATTTTATGAATTTTGATGGAAGATAACGTTTGTTTGGAGACAATGTTTATTATATGTGTTAGTTTACTTTGTTACCCATATTTATGAATATTTGGATTTGAATGAATGCATGATTTTTGTAATTTGTATAATGTTAAATGTACATTTCATTAGGTGAAACAACAAACTAAAAAATTATTTATTGATTGTCCATGAATTTTTTTTAAAAAAAAAAGTATTAGCGACGGTTACATAACCGTCGCTAAAAGTGACAAGTGTGTCTGCATGAATTGGTGTTAATGGGTCGACTTTTTTGCAATGGTTATGTTGCCGTCACTAAAACTTTTATTTGCGAGGGTTTAATCTGTTGCTAATGATAGTCATCTGCCGTCACTAATAACCTATTAGCGTCGGCATTGCTGCGGCCACAGTTACCAAGGCGACGAGAATGTTGCCGTCGCTTGGCCATCGCAAATAATATTTGCGACACTTGTAGTTTCGTCACCAAAATGCCATCGCACTCTCGATAGTAATGAGCATTTGCAACAGCATTTTTTGCTTTTGCAACGGTCTTCCTCCGTCGCAAATACTACTTTTTTTAGTAGTGCGTTCAAATACTACACCTATAGCTAAAGTAATTAGAAGGACTTACCTTATAAACAGGTCAAAAAGCCTCTGTCCCTGAGTTTATTTGCAGGATGAAAATCTTATGCTATTGATTGCAAGCCTGTTTTAATCTAAATGCAACAAACCAATCACAGATGATGCATGAACCTGAAAAGCAAAATAATCTGCATGAGAACTACTGGTTTAGTTTATTTTTATGTTCTTAGTTAGATGGTTGAAGGAACAATAGATTAGGGTTGTAAATTAGGTTAAACAGGAAAAAAAATACAGGGAAGAAGGAGGAGGTTTACGCATCACACCTGAGGCCACCTAGGTTTAGAAATTAGAATTGCACAACATAATTCACAGAAACACTTAAAATCTTTAGAAAATTTTTAGAAACATGTACTGCATTGAATTAGAAAAAAAAAATTCAAAATTTTAGATTTGAATAAAACCTAACAAAACATAATCGACGAGACGCACGAAGTTCACACACACACACACACACACACACACAGACGCAACTATATGTGTTTCTTGAATTCTTGGTCTTCGATTCGTCGCCTTCGTTATCACCATCGTACTAGTATACTTTGTGTGTATTAAACAAGACCGTATTAAGATAATTGTTTTATACTAACTATATATAACAATTAATGCATCATGATTATTACGAGTGCTTATGTTATTAATCCTAATATAATTATTAGACACGTGCATGTAGTGTTTATTGTTTTGATTAACAAAAGAGTGAGATTCTTTATTAGTCAATAAACTTAAGTGAGTTAGGCGATAATATTATGTGTATAGTGGAATATTAATTATTGATGGAATCTATGTCTCCAGATTGATGATACCCCTTGAGTAAACTTATAAGTTTCGATTATGTCAAATCCTGCAGGTGAATTATGAATCTGACATATCAAATAAGTTAAGTGCCAGGTCTCAAGGAATTAAACAAGTCTATTAAACTTAATTTTCAGTAATTTAATTGAATAAATGGGTATCTGTGATTTTAACTCGGGGAGATAAATAAGAATTTAATAATATGGAGCTTGAAATATAATTTCTAGTTGGATAGGAGTATAATTATAATGTTTTAATGGAATAAATTATAATTTAAGTAAATATGAATTAATCCGGGTTAGATTAGAAATCTTTATTTATGTAAAAAACCCTAATTATACTGATCATGTGGTCCCTATATATTGTAACATTTCTATACGCACTCTATGAGCAGCTAGGGTCAACAATTATAATCTCATATACACTTTTTCTAAGAAAAAGAAACCCTAGCAGTTGCGAGCTATAAGGCGTATACGAAGGATACAGTAGAAGTCTTAAGGTCACGTTTGAGCAGTTGATTTGAATTTGTTGATGTTCAAGATCAAAGGAGAGGGATATCGAAGATCATACTTGTTTCTGTTGCTTGGCTGTTTGAAATCAAAGCATAGAAGTCTTTAAAGTATGATACTAATCATGTAGATTAGTTTCTGTTAATCAAATTATAATCTTTTGTATTATACGTATGTACTATAGCCGGGTCTAGGACCAGTCCCTAACATATATGCATTGAGTTTGTGAAAGTAAATAAAAATTAGATTAAGTAATGCTGCTTGAAAAGAAAAAGACTTAAAGAGTGGCCATTAATCATAGAAATGCAATTACCAAATTAGTTTTGATGACAAATTTATAGAAAAAAATAATTTCCCACATAATTTAGTACTACTCTCTCTCCAATTTCATTGGCTTAAAAGCTATGTTACCTGAACTCTTCTGAATTTGTAAAATACCCTTATCGGATACTTGAAACTTGGATAAGAGTATGAGATGGGTCCAATATGACTAATTGAAGATGTATCCAAGAAGTATGTATAAGTAATTGAGTTTGTATGAACTATGCATAAAACTTTCAAGAAATATTACTTTAGCCCTCCTTTTCATAATTTTTTTTACCTTTGTCCCCTCAACCAAAATCCTAAGTCTGCCATTGTAACTAGTGCAAATGTTATTAACCATTACATTTTCATGGTTTGTACATTAAGGCTCACCTGAAAAAAATTATTCAATGTTCCTGCAGCACCATGACACCTTACTTCATCTCTCACAAAATGATAAGTCCTCTTGTTAGATGGAATTGAATTTTCTAAGTAAATAACTCACCCAACATAAAAAGATAAGCAAAAACACGTGGTGCTTTAGAAATACTAAATAATTGCTCCTGACCTAGCCATTGGGTTTCTCGTCAATCCTTTTTTATATTCAGGTAGATCCCTCGAAGTTTTTGCATGGGTTAATATAGAAATATGGACACAATCCTTTTTTATTCAATTTTTTTATGCTCAGGTGGATGCCTCAAAGTTTCTGCATGGTTTACTATAAAATAAAAATAAAAAAAGAAAGCACGGCTAGTTTCAGTTGCGCCTATTACACAAACGTCAACTGATATGTGCCACGTTAATTGAACCCACCAACACCATTGTTGATGGTAGCATTTTTTTAAATAAAACATTTCTAAATAAAATAAAAAAAGGACACATGCGCCTCATCGGTGTTTTTGTTCCTTCATCTTTCTATGCCTTATTTCCGAACTCAAACCATGCTAGAAATGAGTTATGTATAGTATTATTCAACCATAAATACTTCTGATAAATGTGAAGGACTTCAAAGTTTAAAATTTTTTTTACCTTAATCCTTTCAAATTTGTAAAATTTCTACCTTGGCCCCCTCTCAGTAAAAATTCTATGTCCATCATTGAGCACATATAAAGAAACAACAATTAAATTTTGGAGCATTACATTGCTCTTTCTCCTCCTCTTACCAATGCAGGGAGTCTCCGTGCTCAATGGGTCTCAAACACACTCACGAATTATTATACTTCATTTAATTTTCAAATTCTCACTACTTAATTTTACTATCTTCACATTGCGAGTGCGCTTTCAAAGATTTGTGGTAGTTGAATTTTGTAGGATTGGTCACAAAATCTATTGCTACAGGTCACAAACTCAGAGGGTTACGATCTACTTATAAGGAATCCTATGTGTACCCTTATGTGAAAGTATGCCACCTGACATGGGACCTACTAGACGTGGAGCATCCCTCTCCCCCCCCCCCCCCCAAAAAAAAAATTGGGGCATTTTCCGCATAATTCCTTCAGTTGTTCATCATGGCACGTATTATGGACGCTGAACAGAGTGCACGCACTATCTACTCTCATGATTGCATAGGCGCTTAGTGTGCGCCCTGGTTGCATTGAGGTACTTTGCCTAAGTTTAGAGACAGCTTGGAGGCAAGGCAAGTCCGAACAATCAGTTCAACACTTGGCGGGAATCTTGGGATTTAAGTGGTTCGGTGGCTTAAGGCGAAGGTATTGCCTCGGCTTGACCCCCACGCGGGGTTACGCCACCTTTAGGACAGTTCTACTGAGAGAAGGAGATTACTCCATGTTGGACTTTGAGTCCTTATCAGGGATAACTTTATGGATGGGCATTCTTATGGATAGGCCTTATTGTCTAGGAGTCCAATCCTATTTGGGCTATGATAGGAGGTTCTATATAAGGGCGCCTTCGTATCTCTAAGAGGGGTGGATCAATTGACTCTAAGATCACTAGTTACTCTCCATTGTCTCTGTCTCTATCTCTCTCTCTCTCTCAGCTGAATTGCTTCCTCCTTTATCTAACCATTCCTGGTTCCCCCCGGCATCTTCGGCACGATCTGTGGCTCCACACCAACCCTAGTGACAATACCTTTGTACATTTGGCGACTCCACTGCGGAGTCTACGTTTGTGATTATGGGACCCAAAAAAGGAGGCTCGAAGTAATTGCCGCCACGCTAAGGATCAGATCACGCTGAGTCTTAGTGTTCTCACCCATTAGAAGTACCTGATGGGAGCCATCACAGAGAAGACCCTCAGCGTTCTAACCCCGTAATACCACCATCAACTGGAACAACAGAACACCCCCTACATTAGAGGATCTTTCGAACGTTCCAGCTTTAGACCCCATTCGTGGTCTCACTGACATGCTAACAGTCACGTAGCAGTAATAAAACCAGATGACATAGATGATGCTTAGCATTGGGCAAGCATTATCGGCAATTCTCCAAAACCTGACAAACACTCAGCCAGCAAATTCCGTTGCTACCCCCACGGTGCTGATTCCTTTCGCCGCACCAACCACGCCCGCCAATCTTTTCAATACCCAAAGTGCACGAGTTGCGGGTACCCTCACGGCTGCTACCACCTCGATACGTGGGGCTACTCTGCCCTTGGCCCCTTCGACGTCCACCAAAATCTTTGCTCTACAACAATAGGTCAAGATGCTGATCGAGCATCAACGAGCCACCATACCTACCATGCCCGACTTGGATCACCACCCCCCATACCTGCCTGAGATAGCTGGCATGCCTTATCCATTTGGATATATGCCCCCTAAGTTTATCCGTTATAACAGTAAGCAAGGGAGCGCTCAAGAACATGTGGTTCGATTTGTTAAAACTTTAGGAGCATTCGGTGTTGACAAAAGGCTGAGACTTTGCAAATTTTCAAAGTCACTCACTGACCACGCCTATACCTGGTACACCAACCTTACGCTAGACTCTGTCGCTTCGTGGGAGGATATGGTGTCCAAATTCTACGACAAGTTCTTTCAGGTTGAAGAACTACTTACGACACTCCAGCTTTCCAAGAAATAAAGCAGAAGGATAATGAGGACCTCCAAGCTTACATAAAAAGATTCCTTGACCGTTCACTAGAATGCTTTGAGCCACCAACAGAAGTTAGCCTTGTCAAAATTTTTCTGGAGGGCATGCATCAGGAGTAAAAAATAATCCTCGTTAATCACCATTTGCCAACATTCTCCTGCCTCCTAGAATGCGCTAGAAACCTCGGCGACTCTGTTAAAACCCCGGCAAGACAATAGAACGCATTTACCAGTTGGAGAACTACGACACAGACCAGGAAACCCACTGTTTCCGTAGCAGACAACGTGACCAAAGAGAAGGGACAGAAGCGGTCATGTGACTACGGTGACTCCCCGCCACCTCTCCCATGCTAAGTTACGGAAGCAAAGACCATCCTAACAAAATGGATAGAAGACAATGTAGTCAAGCTCCCAACAGTAAAATGAAAGAATACTAAAAAAGAGACTCAGAGTTTGAAATAATACATTTTATCATAGAATAGTAAAGCACACCACCAAGGACTGCTGGGCCTTCTGAGCCTCACTCACCAAGAAGATTGCCGCAGGCAAACTTGAGCTCAATCAAGCAGAGTGAGGCGTGGCAAACAACCCCCTCCCATGGTACACTGATAAAGAAGCCTTGGCAATATCCTACTTCGATGAATAGGACATCCCCGAACTAGAAACCAAAGAAGAGGAAGCAGCACCGGCACAAATGTCTGAAGATTTCACTGCCAGTAAGCTACAAGAGGCCATCAAGTTTAAATGGTTTTACGATCAACTAACGTTTTCGCCCAACGCTTGCCTCACAGCCACTAAAGCCATAATGCAGGTCGCTGAATAGTTCATGGAGCAATGCATGATGGTTGATGGATCGGTCACACGAACGATCAAAGAGGCCAATACCACCATAAGCTTTTCAAATCCTGATCGCCAAGTGCCTTATTATTATAATAGACCATTGTATGTCACAGTGTCCATCAATGGCGTCGAATTCAAATGAGCCTTTCTGGATGGCGGCACATCCATCAATGTCATGCCTCTCTCTGTCCTCCGAACAGCAGGTATATCAGAAAAGAAATTGATCAAGAAGCCCATAGAGATTAATGGGTTTGGAAGTGAACCTAGACGGACCATTGGGTACGTCCAAGTCAACCTCCAAGTGGGCAAAATCCGGTCAACAACCAAGTTCCACGTTATAGATGCCCTCACCACGTATCACCTACTCCTGGGACGAACCTGGATGCACATGTATAAAGTCATTCCCTCCACTTTCCACCAATGCCTTAAGGGCATATGGAAGGGAGAGGTCGTTGAGATACCTGCATCCACCAACCCGTTCTTCACCAACGAAGCACACTTGACAGAAGCAATTTTCTTCAATGAGCTGCTCGAGGATGAAGGTGTCGCCAAACCAATCAACCCTATCCCACTCCCAGATTGGGTAGCTACGAATAGGCTTACCATGGCTCTATAGTCAAAACCTAATGAAGAGAACCCATCAGCATCAAAGAAACCGAAGTGCACATCATATACTCGAGTGGATGGAAAGAAGGTGTACAAGCTATAGCAACTAAAGGGGGCTCCCCTTGAGAAAGCCGAACAGGACCTGTACCGCGAAGTTGAGCCTGCCCCCGAATGTTACCAAGACCACCCAAAGCCGCAGGAACAAGAACTAGAAGAAGTGGATTTGGACGAGAACTGCCGTATTTTTTTTTTTTTTTTTGTCAAAAGAACTACAACTAGCTAATCGCGATGCATTAATCCTCCTACTAAAGCAGCATAAAGACATATTCGCATGGAATTAATTGCAAATTCCAAGGCTTGAACCAGCAGTCACTACGCACAAGCTCGACATTTACCCAAAAGCCAAACTAATCAAGCAGAGCGGACGGGTGTTTCGCACCGAAGTAGCACTCCAAATCAAAGAAGAAAGTAAGAAGCTCCTTGACGCCGAATTCATCAAACCAACCAAATGACCTTTATGGTTAGCCAACGTGGTACTGGTTCGGAAGAAAAATGGCCAAATCTGTTTTTGCGTTGATTTCAGAGATCTGAACCTAGCCTGTCTAAAGGATGATTTCCCCTTACCTAACATTGACTTACTCATTGACACCACAGCGGGACACTAGATGTTCTCCTTTATGGATGGATTTAGCGGCTATAACCAGATTAAGATGGCCCTGAAGGATGCGTACCATACAACATTTTAAACGCCTATCGGCATGTTTTATTACACCATCATGCCATACGGCCTAAAAAATGCGGGAGCCACTTACCAGCGCACAATAATGGCTTTGTTCCACGATATGCTTCACAAACACGTGGAATTTTATGTGGATGACTTGGTGATCAAATCCATGGCCCGCCAAAACCACTTGGAAGATCTCCCCCGTGCCTTCAGTCGATGCCTGGCATACAACCTCCGCATGATTCCAATGCGCGTTCGGTGTCACAACTAGCAAGCTCCTTCGGTGCGTTATCCACTAGCAAGGAATCTAGATAGACCCTGCCAAAACAAAGGGTATCATGGACATGGCAAGACCAACAAATCAAAAGGAGCTAAAAAGTTTTTGGGGCAAAGCTTCCTACCTCCAATGCTTCATTCCCGTACTAGCATAAATCACATACCCTTTCTCTGCCTTGTTGAAGAAAGGCGTCCCATTTAAATGGAGCATGGAGCATGACGAAGCATTCACCCAAATCAAGAAAGTGCTTGCATCGCCAAGAGTCATGGTCGCTCCACGAAAGGCTATGACCTTGCTCCTTTACCTAACCTCAACAGCCCGTTTAATCAATGCACTGCACGTGCAAGAGGTAGAGGGGCATGAACACCCTGTCTACTACATTAGTCGAGTAATACAAGGGCCCGAGCAACGCTATCTCCTAGTAGAATGACACTACTTGGCCTTGGTCTTCGTGGCACAGAAACTAAGACATTATTTCCTCGCTTACCCCATTCATATAATCACCAGGTGCGACCCTATACGTCACCTCCTGTCTTGCCCGGCAATGATCGGTTGAATAGCTCGCTGGTTGCTGGCACTAGCAGAGTTCAACATCCGGTGTAAAACACCCAAAACAATCAAAAGTCAAGCCCTAGCAGATTTGCTAGCACAATTCCCAAATGACTCGTATGAACCACCAAGCACAGAACTATGAGGTGACGTTGAGGTAGCTACAATAGAGGATGCTGAATGAAATTTAGACTTCGACAGCTCCTCTACTCGAAAAGGAGGAAGAGTGGGAATAGCGTTGAAAGCCACATATAGGCAGTAAGTAGACCTTTCTTACAAACTTGCCTTCAAGTGCTTCAATTATAAGTCTGAATACGAATCATTGATATTGGGACTCATAGCCACGCTGAACATCTGCGTCTCATAGCTCTGAATAAAAGGGGATTCCAAGCTTATTGTCAAACAAACATCAAGCGATTACGGGATTAAAGAACCAAGCCTAGTGGCATACCAAACCATTATCCAAAAGCTCCTAGACTGGTTCTATACGGTTGTAATCCAGCATGCCCCCAGGTTGAATAATCGACACCCAGATGCACTAGCCACCCTCCCTTCTAAGACAGACATTGAGGAAGATTCTTCCACCATCAAAATATTCAAAAGAACACTTCCCTCCTCAGTGGCATGCCTGTTCAAAACCAAGGTTGAAGTCCAGCCAAACGATTGGAGAAGCCCTATAATGCAGAAGCTTAAGGCGAGGGACACCACGTCTCTACTCGAGCTCAAGCACTTTTTGCTCTATAACGGGACACTATTCTTCCAAGGTACTGGGGACTACTCAAAAGATCTGTATCCCCTAAAGAAGCGAAACACAAACTGGAACAGGTCCATCATGACTCATGTGGGATGAACGACACCATGCTATACTGCTGGATGAAATGACAAGGATACTACTGGCCTACGATTGCCCAAGATGCCATGGAGCTCCAGGGTAAATGCTCGAAGTGCCGCAAGTTCCTTCGCTACGGAGAAAGTGTATTTGCAGAAACTATAAGTGACTGGCGACAGCTGTATATAGACTTTATAAAGGAAGGATCGTTACCTGTAAACAAGAACGACGTCGTGCGCCTAAGAAAATATGCCTCGAGGTACTTTCTCCATGAGGACCGATTGTACCGACGTGGATTCAATGGCCAACCTTTACGATGTGTAGCTGATCAAGAACTCTAGGGAGCCCTAGAAAGAGCACACTCCGTAAAACACTAGGGCGGCACAAGATTGTTCACTCAACTGCTCCACCTGGGCCATTACTGGCCCACAATGGAAAAAGATTCAATTGCCTACACTAGAAAATACAGCAAATGCCAGCTCCATAGGAACCTTATCCATGCGCTAGCAGTAGACTTGCGTGTCCTTGGTACCCCTTGGCCATTTCACACATGGTTGTTGGGTTTCATTGGGCCCGTGAACCCACCATCTAGAGGCTACATATAGATCCTCATGGCAGTAGAACTCTACACAAAGTAGGTAGAGGCAGTGGCCCTCCACTGCGCCACCAGGCCTGCGGTCGCAAATTTCATCAAAGAGTCTATTACATGCTAGTTCAGTATGCCAAAAGTTCTTCTAGCGGACAACTAGACCCCATTCGTCAATCGCCACGTCAGCTCTCTATTGTCGAAATATGAGGTCAATCACCACCGCTCCACACTGTACTACCCTAAGGGCAATGGCCAAGCAGAAGCCATAAACAAAACACTACTAAAAATACTCAGTAGGACAGTGCATAATTTCCCGAACAAGTGGGCCAAGCAACTCCCTCTAGCGTTGTGGGCCTATAGGACCTTGAAACAGCAACCTACCAAGGCAACTCCATTCTCCCTAGTTTATGGAACAGAGGCGGTGTAACCCATCGAGATCGCAGTACCTTGGGCGCATAGCACTAAGGGGTAATGTCGACCCACACACATGGCAGCAGCAGCTAGAAGCACTTGATGAAAGAAGGGCGAACTCCCAGATAGCACTCTGAACGTAACAAATGAGGTTGTCCAGAGCCTACGATGCCATGGTTAAGGAATGAAGGATTAAAGAAGGAGATCTGGGGCTTAAGAACGTCCCTCACGTGATGCATGGACTGAATCCACCGAACAAGTTTGCACCTAAGTGGGAGGGGCCTTTCATCATCACTGAAGCAAACGACAATGGATACTATCGCATCGCATCAATTGATAGTGGAATTCCGTATTCCTCTCTGATTAATGTCAAGTGGTTAAAGTTGTATTATGCATAGCAAACCTCAAGATTTTTGGGACCCTTATTATGCATTTTTTTTAATTATTTCAGATTGGGATTATTTGATTCTTTAGTCATTATTATAGTCCAAATTAGCATAGTCTTTTGGTTGTTTGCGCGAGCTCATTATGCGAATGCGTTTGGGACTCGATCACGAATAAGTAAAGACAGTTTTATGAGATGTTGCTTTACATTTTGGCCATTCAAAACGATACAATTGCTCAAACTATGACAATACGGCCCTATGCGGCACTACTAGAACAACCCTGCTCCTATCGTCTTCGACAAATCCATAGGGCCTCCAGCAATTTTGGAGCATTTCTTTAACTGCTCCCGCCATTTGGCTACCTATGCCTCGTGAGGTGTAGCTGTTCTACCAGAGCCTTTTCCTTGCTCGCTGCCAGCATAAGCCTCTGTTCGGCTTCCACCACACCCATGCGTGCTTCTACGGTGTCCAGGTGTTGGCGAACCCAACTTAGATCAAACTTCAATGATTCTAGGTCCACCACTATGTCGTGCCACTTTGCCAGCATCTTTTTTGTCAGTTCATTCAGTGGAGTTTGTAGGAGCTGACAGCCTAACTCGGTGAGGTCATGAAGCGAGGCAGGTCTCATCATACTTGACACTTGTAGCACGTGAGCAAATGTTGCTCTTTGGTTCAGGCACAATACCCCAACATCCTCCTCAGCCAAGCCAGCTATGAACTTGTGAGCTCGGGGCACAATTTCTTGGCCCTGATGAATCTCTGCTTCCAACTTATCATAATCTTTAGCCTTTGGAAAAATAAAGAACTTAATGGCCACGTCCCCGAGCACTGTTTTTTGTTTGGCAGCTGTCGCCATAACAACTGGTTCTAATGGCCTGTCAGCCTCTAATGCCAACCCACGGGAGGACCCCTTTGGTTTGTCCACCACCGTGATCACTTCCGGTGGAGCAATGACTTCCTCTCATTCGTCCTTGTCTCACTCAATCAACGAACTTGCACTAATCATTACCTTGTCATCTCCCTGCTTCACCAAAGTGCCAGCCTCTGTTTGCCCCATTGGTGACCCACCTTTCTCTTTTTCATGACTGGGTTGCTTTTTGTTTGCCACGAGTATTTCAAGGGCGGCTGCAGTTTGTTCCAGTACCTTCTTCATCCCTTTCTCCCTAGCCTTCACACCCGCGAACCCTTGACCATAGCTCGCAATTAGCTTAGTAAAGGTCAATTGATCTTCAGACGTTAGATTTTTTGAAATGCTAGAAGTGAAGGGTACCTTGGACACAGAGCCTAGTTCACTAGTTGCACCAGTAGGAATTGACAGCCTGTTCGGAGTCTAGCCTGTTTGAAGTCTAGTTTTTCTCCTCCACCTCGTTTGGCTAAAGGAATATCATCTGAAGACACGAACTCTGATAAATCAATAGAACTCCCCCCACGTTCACATGGGCTTTTCGAAGGCCCTACGGTGTCACCTTTTCTTGGCGTTTGTTCCTTAGTACTGCTGTCATTCGAATTGCTCCCTAAATCCATGGGACCGCTAAGCTTGGCAAGGCAAATCCCAAGTACTAGTATGCCCTCCACGTGAACCACCAGATCTTGCTTTTCGAGGTGTTTCAGCGGCCCTTTGCCTTTCCCTACGCAGAATATGTTCGTCGGTTTCTTCAGTTCGTCTAGCCACCCCATGTCAAAACCTGGCCCTAAGCTGTCCAGAACCTCTCAGGGGGTGATTAGCTTACCTTTATGATCTTTTGACGCTTCTACCTCTGCCATCACTTTATGCCCCTATTCGCCCTTTAGCCATCTTCCGAGCCAATGTTCCTACATGGACACACGAACCAAACTGTGTTAAAAATGATTTAGCAATATATGGACAAGTTAAGCTCAACTCATTCTTACTTGTTTCGGGGGCCTCCCTTTAGATCCTTCTTTGGAACGTTTCCTTTTTGCCCCCGCGGTCTTTGCCTTGGGTGATCTCTTGGGGTCAAATATTGAGAGAGCCCCCTGCTCTGTCGAGGCTTTCTTGGAAGGCACTTTAAACACTTTGTTTTCCAGATGGCTAATAAAGTTTACCGTTGGACATTCCTACCCCATTTCATCTGTCATAAACCCCTTTATCCGGTAAAGTTGGCGAGCCCAAAATGTGCCCCACTTGGGGTTCATAGTCCCAACTCAGTCATAATGGGGGATGGTCAAACTCCTCGAGTTTTCAATCAGTGCCTTTGCCCTCATCAAAAGGTAGCGAACGAAATCGTCATCGCAGTCATGACTCCGTATGATACGCGAGGCTCCTTGATCGTACCCCAATTGACGTGCTACCCTTTGGGGATTGTATGTCACTGAATAGTTGAAGCACTGGTTGAAACCTTCATCATACAGCGGTAATAACCCCGGGATGGCCCAGGATGCGGCCTGCATGAACTCAGGATCATTTACGTCCACTAGCAAATTTTCTCCAGGGTACGACGCTCCTCTTGCAATCCCGTTCACAGGCTTGATGTAAGGTCTGAATACGTATTCGGTCTCCATGTCAATTACCGATCCCAAACTTCGAGGTCATGCCGTTTTGTGCCATCGATTGGCTTGCGACAACTTATATGGCAATGGTTGTTCCTTGCCATCTTCCCCAAGTACTGGGTTCCTTCCCTCGTCCACAAAGAACTTGTTCTTGTGAAATGCGAGAAGTACGTTCGGTGATGGGGTACAATTGGGGAACCTCTTAAAAATAAACATCTCCAGAAAGTAAATGCTCAAGTAAATCGAGATGTCGTACAGCCCATGCGACCGAAGCATATTCTCATGGAGCGTATCTAGCCTCCGGTATAAGGTGCCCAAGAAGAGAGGCCCCAAAGCTACTGTGCGCCCATGCACTAGAACGATGGCCAAACAGAATAGTGGTGTGTTCACCCCATCTTGGGGTGTGCCTTCTAGTAAATGTTGTGATAGCCACACGACCAAGAACCTCGCGAGGGTATATCCCACTTGAAACCTGGGGCCACTCATGCAGGGGTGTTTACTGCCCCCTTTACTAATTTTTTTTAGTTTGCCCTTTGGTGGGTAATCTCTGAAGAAGTTTAGCATCCATCGGGCGAACGTATTCTTGGAGGGAACCTTGGGGTGCGCGTCAAGTAACGCACCATTCGCTGCCCATCACGAACCACATTTATTCACCATCGCAAGGCACATTTATAAGAAATTCAAGGTATCTCGCTTGTTGTTCGTCAAGTCACATGAGCGAAAGTCAACTTCCCCAAACATATTCAACCGAAGGAGATTCTGGGTATCCTCTAGTGTTGGACCTAGCTCTCCCCAATTGGCCCCGAATGTATGCATCTCTGTGCTCCACCACGGTATCAATACATCTAGCAGCTCCTTATTCCAATTCATTGAAAAATTCTTAGTGCTCCGTATTGCCCCAAGTACATTTGCTTTCTCCAATATAACTGAATGGTTCGTTAATACGAACGTGGTCCATGAATCCATGTGGTCCAACATGGAACTATAGCTCTCATACATTATGAAGGACCATGGCGCTAATTCCCTCTCGATGGGGAATCATAACACGAAGGACGGGTGGAACAATCCATCTTCTGTTTCCTCTTTTTCAATCAATATCGTCATTCTCGGCGCAATGGCTCACGGGGTGAAGCTTTCAACATTAGGCTAGAACTGGTCATTCTCCCCAAAGCACGGGGCACGGAAAGCTACGTCTACCAGAATCTGGGGTGGCACCTCTCTAGGCCGATGTAATGGCAAGAGTTTCTTGTCTCGACCCATATGTTGTCAACGATGCACGGTTGTGGTTGCATGTTGGTTCGTCGGAAATCGCTTGCCAAAAATCGCCTTCTTTAGCATTTGTCTCACGTAAAAGTTTTCTACCCAGCCTAAGTCTTGGTATTTATATTTGCCCAACGCTTGGGGCACCATGTTCTGTCCTGCCGGAAGCCTAAGGGTCACGCTGCTTGTTCTTCGCCGGCTCTACATTTAATGTGACGGCCAGTACGGACATGTCTTTGCACGCGCAAGTATCGGTTATGATACATGCCCGTGCAGGGGGACTAAATGTGTGTACCCTTATGTGAAAGTATGCCACCTAACGTGGAGCATTCCCCCCCCCCCCCCCCCTTTTCCCGGGAAAAAAAATTTGTGGCATTTTATGCATAATTCCTTTAGTTGTTCGTCATGGCGCATATTCGGGATGCTAAATATCACGCATTCAGGACGCCGAACGGAGTGCACGCGCGATCTACTCTCATGATGTCATAGGTGCTTAGTGTGTGCCCTGGCCGCATTGAGGTACTCTACCTAAGTTTAGAGACAGCTTGGAGGCAAGGCAAGTCCGGACAATCCATTCGATACTTGGAGGGAATCTTGGGATTTAAGTGGTTCGGTGGCTTAGGGAGAAGGTATTGCCTCGGCTCGACCCCAGCACGGGGTCACGCCGCCTTCAGGCCAATTCTGCTGAGAGAAGGAGATTACTCCTTGTTGGACTTTGAGTCCTTATCAGGGATAACTTTATGGATGGGCATTCTTATGGATAGGCCTTATCGTCTAGGAGTCCAATCCTATTTGGACTATGACAGGAGGTTTTATATAAGGGCGCCTTCGTATCTCTGAGAGGGGTAGATCAATTGACTCCAAGATCACTAGTTACTCTCCATTGTCTCTCTCTCTCTCTCTCTAAGCTTAATTGCTTCGTCCTTCATCCAACCATTCCTGGTTCGCCCCAGCATCTTTGGCACGATCTGTGGCTCCACACCAACCCTAGTGACAACACATTCATACAAATCCATAGCCTAAAATTTGTGGTTTGTTCAATTGCAATAACAATTGATGGATACCAATATAGTTGTGGTAATGGAATCGCTTCCTATGAGAACTTTAAATTCTCTAGTGCACCCATGAAATTTCAAGTATTGTGCATGGTTTATTTGCACCACCCCACACTAAAGATTTTAGGTTTGAAAGTCTAATCTGAGTGGCAAGTTCAATTGCATATATCAAAAATATTTGGTTCATATATATATATATTATATTTTATTAATTTTTTATAACTCTGACTTATTTGTCAAAAGTGTATTCATAATCTAAAAAACATTGTCTAACCACAATGCACTACGCACTTGTGTCTGTTTATCAAATTCATGTACTTGCTTATTTATTTAAATTTTTATATATTTTTATTTTGAAATATATTGGGAATTGTTTATGCCATAGTATTTTTATTTTTAAAAAGACACAAATGGATGGGTCCCACGTGTATTTATATTGTGGATCCCACTACATTGTATGAATTGAGAAATTGGGTTATATATAGCAGTACTCATTTGAATAACTTTTCTTTTAAATTTTGTTTTAGAGAATATAGGCAAGAATATTTGTCGACCATTTATCTTATAAATTAGTAGCCGATGGCCAATACTTGTTGAGACTACAACGAAAGAGGGTTTTCCCAGCGTTTTCGTCCCGACATTTCTAGCAAACTATGCAAAAAGTTAATACTCCTGACGTTTTATTAGAAACGCAACAAAAGAGAGTTTTTTGTGGTGTTTTTTTCCCGACCTTTAAACAAACCCCGATAATAGTCATAATTCCCTGCGTTTTACAAAATTTCTGGAAAAATCCGTTTCTAAACATTGTCATTTTGAGTGCCAATCTTTTTTAATATAATACGATATCATTTCATTTAATTTAGCTTGGGAAATTTTTTGAGTTGAATAAAATTTCCCAATACCTCCCGCTATGACCGCCCTAGCTCCTAAATCGTGCTCTCTCTCTCTCTCTCTCTCTTCCATCTGGCATGAGAGCTTATTCCCCCCACCCCCTTACACACACCCCCCGACCCCACCCCCAAAATCCCCTTGACAATTACTATTATGCCCCCCACTGCTTTTCGCCTCCCCTAACCCCCCCCCCCCCCCTTGGTTTATTTTTTTTTAGTTTTGTGTTAATTTTTTTTTTTTAGTTTTGTTTCATTTTTTTCATTAGTTTTGTTTCTTATTTTTCAATCAGTTTTGTTTATTTTATTTTTTAAAAATTTTATTTCTTTTTTTTAATCAGTTTTATTTTTCTTTTTGAATAAAAAGTTTTTTTATTATATGTTTGTAATCTTTTGTTTATTTTTTAGTTGTAGATTTTGGGAGTCATTATTTGTAAAAAATTTTAAAAGTATAAAAATATGGATCAAAATAAAAACTATATATATGAAAATAACAAAAAAACTAATAATTAATAAGCAAACACACTAATAGCTTGCGAACAAATACTTTTTTTCAAATGAAAAGTCTCTTAGACCAATATTGATTTACCCATGTTCAGAGAAGAGTAGATGTAATAATACACAAAAAAGAGATACACAAAAATATATAAAAATACAAATTCTATTCAATATTGTCTCCAAGTTACATGTGTCAAAAATTAAATAAAACAAAATTAATGAAAAAAATAGTAAACAAATCTGATTAAAAAAAAAACAAAACTAATAAAAATTAAACAAAACTGAAAAAAAAAATGCAGATCAGGTGGTTCGGCTGGGTTATAATTTTAAGGGAGGGGGAGTGGTATAAAAGTAATTGTCGTGGGGGAAAAGTAATTTGCTTTTCACCAACAGCCGCTGCCCAGCCATCAACTCCCACCTTATTCGGCTTCTTTCTCTCCCCTCTGATTCAATTTTGGTTTCATATACTGTCGTGATTGCCTTGCCGCCAGACACAAGGTGAGTCTCTCTCTACCATTCTCTCTGCCCCTCTCGTTTTAGGTCTACTGGGTCTTCTGATTCAAGTTCGACGCAAATAAATCTCCTCTTGCATGTTTGAGTATTTTTTGTATAACTTAATTTTGTTTACCATTTTTGTTTGGAAATATAATTAAGAAAGATTACAAAAAAGAAGAGAAGAAAAGACAGGAAAAAAAGAGACTTTGGGAGCATATCGTGAGTGTCCTTATGCAATGTTTGGAATAATGGAATCACTTTTATCATATTGTCGAGTGCATGGGTTCAATTTTTCCCTTGTGTTGATACTATCCCATTTTCCTGTCATGCCCTGGTTTTTGGATGTCTAAGGTCCTTTCGGTTCAGACACCAAAAGTATGGAACTCTGTCACTAGAACCTATCCTCCTAGAAGGACAAGTGCGACTAGGTTTGAAAATTGGGTTTGACTAAGGGCTTTTCAGAAAAATAGGAGTCGCCACCTAACTTGATTAAGGTGAGTTAGGTCACCTAAAACTAAGTGTTAATCCAAAGATCAAACTTAGGGTTTTTGAAAAAAGATTTTGAAAACTCCCCCAAGAGAGGGTTTTTAATAAAATAGGTTGTTTGGCAACCTTTGGAAAGATTTAAGCCCTTTTTGAAAATAACTCCATTTTGGTCTTTTGAAAATAGAAATCTATGGTTCGGGGGTTGGTTATGTATAGGGAAGATATCTTAAGATCATCACCCTACCCCGCCCTTTCGGTTCCTACATGTCAAATCACCCTTCGTTCACTCACTAGAATAATCGGTTACCCTTGTCCACTTAATATCCACTTTAGAGTTTTGAAAATGGGTTTAGTCATCACCATCCAGATAGATGATGCATGATGCAAGTTTTGGGAAGAAGTTTGAAAATGTGGCAGTTTTGAAGGAGTTTGAAAGGAGACCTTTGAATTGATTGAAAGTCTTTGAAAAGGGGATTGGAGTTGAAACAAAAGTTACTACCACATCATTTTAGGTTGCCTACGTATCTCATTTGGCGAGAATCAGGTCATTCGTAGTTTGGGCAAGAGCCTGATGGAAAATAGGCACATTAGGGCCTTTGGAAGGTTTGAAGACGCTTTGAGGTCTTTGGAAACGTTTAAGACACTTTGGGGTCTTTGGAAAAGTTTAAGACATTTTGAGGTCTTTGGAGTTGAAGACTCTTTGTGGTCTTGGAAGTTGAAGACTCCTTGTGGTCTTGGAAATCTTGACTTGAAATTGGATGGTGGAGTGTTTTAAAAATGTTTTTGGATCAACTTAAGGGAGTTTTGGAAAAAGGTTTTGGCATGACTCAAGAAAACTTGAAAGTGTTTTTGAAGTCTTGTTTCAAAAACCTTGGAGGCATGACTTTGGAATGCTTTGATGAATTAGTTTTTGAAAGTGGTTTTTCGAAATGGCAAAGGGTTTGGAATCCTAATATGGGCAATCTTAGAGGTTGTTCTTGATATGTCACCTTCCTTTAGGGTCCCTAACCATGAGGGGGCTAGGGATGCCTTAGGTTTGTGATCTTTTGAAAATATTTTTGGAAACATCTTGGAGTTGGTCGTTGAAATCTCAGGAGGGTTGAAGCTTTTGGAAAGAGTGGGTAATGAGTATGGTTTAAAATTGGAAGATCATTCAAAAAGGGTTCATGAGTTGGAACCTTAAAGCATACTACCCTAGATTGGGTTAGCCTATGGTTAGGGATAACCTAAAGTTAAGTTGGACTAGGGTTGACTAACTAAAGTAGGGGTAACCTAAGATTAAGACGACTTAGGGTTAACTAATTAGGGTTAAGTTAACCTAAGGTGAGTGAACTAGGGTCAAGTTAACCTAAGGTTGGATAACTAGGGTCAAGTTAACCTAGGGTTGGTCAACTAGGGTCAAGTTAACCTAGGGTTAGGTAACTAGGGTCAAGCTGACCTAGGGTTTGGTAACTAGGGTCAAATTAACCTAGGGTTAAATTGGAAGATGATTTTTGAAAGGTTGTTTGATGCACTTTTGGGAAAAACAAAACATACCATGCAATGGACTTGGGTTGGCAATCTTTTAAAGATCATTTCCGTGAAAATTTTGACTCTAGCCAAAAGCATGGTTTACATGGTTGGTGTTTGGAGACCATTCCAAGGAAGGTTTCCTTATAGCCATTATAACCATTATCTTGACAAGAGTATAAGGGGTCAAAAATCAATATGATCACAACTTTTTGAAGCACCATTTTTAATGCAAAGATGGAAAGAATGCATTTTTGAAAATCATCTTTGGAGAAGGATTTTGAAAACCATTTTTCAAGGGAACCATTCCATCAAGAGAGGGTTCATATAGCTAAACAAAAGGGAGACCACTCAAGGGAGGGTTCCATGGGGCCATTCCAATCACTACACTTAGAAGAATGAAAATCTTGAAAATTAGAGAATTAGAAAGCAACCCTTATGCAAGTTAAAATGTCATGATGCCAAAGTGAGAGTTAGGGGGTTAGTAGGGGACCTTCTACGGCATGATTTCTAAAGTCCCATCATAAGCTTCAAGGAGCCAACTCTTGGAACAATTTTTGAAAGAAATATAGAGCTTGGAAATGACATAGAGCTTAAGAGTAATGCAAGCATTATAGAACATGGCAATAAGCATAAAAATGAAGCCAAGCACACAAGACATGATCAAAATAGTAATATGCAAGGGGTCATGATCACATATAAGGTTTTTAGGCTACACCACATAAACAAGGGGCTCCTGGGCCATACAATCTCAAAGTAGGCTAGTGAGAGATCCCCTTACATGGTGTCTCTCACTTGCTTTCCTCTAGGCATGATCTAAGAGCCCTCTTGGCTCAAGCATGCAAGAATGGGGGGTTGTAGATGGGCATTAAAATAAAGAATAGCCTAAGTAGGCTAGGGGGGAGAAGAAAAGAGTGGGGAAAGATACAAATGTAAAAGGAATATTATCTTTTGCCTTCAACACACTTGTAGTCTTCAATGGAGGTCTTGATTGGAGCTTGAATGACCTCAAGAAGGCTTAAGGGGCTGGAATGGAGTGTGTAATGGTGTATAAGGCCTTATAGGTGAAGTGTATAGGCTTGGGAGAGGTAGAATCTAGCCTAAGTGTTGGAGGGGTAGAATATATGTAAGGATTCGAGGTTCTGGAGTGGTTTCAGCAAAGCTTCGCATCAATTTCGGAGATAGAATATACAAATGGGGGGTTTGGTATTTATAGGCAATCTGGAACAAGCCTGGCGCATGTGCTACATACGCCTGGCCAAAATTTGACCTGGCGCATGTAGGACATGCGCAAGTACTGTTCCATTGCCAGAATAACATGTGGCACCCAGTGTATTGGTTAAATCTCGACTGTTGATCAAAATTTGGTCGATCTGATCAAAATTTAAGCGTATGTAGCATACGCTCCATCACCTAGAACGTTCGTCCAAACTTTGTCTCGATAATTGAGCCAATCGGGAAGGTTTCAAGGGAATCGGTTGCACCCACAGTGTTCTCCTAGGGTTTCTCGTGAACTTTCATGTTTTTGGAAAGTTTGAATTATGTTCGTAAGTGTGGGATAACATCTCGAAAAGTGTGCATAAAAGGACATTTTTGCGGAGCATCTGTGATATGCTCCGAGGGTGTTCAAAAGTAGCTGTTTTCGTGTCGTGTGATCGAGGCCTTCGGGAAGCGATCTTTTCGATCGGACCGTACCGATGGAAAGTACTTTGGAAATAATTTTTGGAATTCCTAGATTTACACATTTCTCAAGTCATTTGACGATGCATTTTGATCAGAGAATTGGAAAAAAAGTCAAACTTGGTGGAGCGTTTGCGAGACGCTCTAGGGGTTGTCGAAAGTAGCAGTGTTTGAGCCATGCGATGAAGGGCTTCGGGAGGCAATTTATCTGATCGAGCCATATCGATGGAAAGATCTAGGAACGATCTTTTAGGAATTTCTTGATGTACGCATTTCTAAAGTCATTTGACGGTGCGTTTTGAGCAGGGAATCGGGGAGAAATGGCGATTTTGACGGAGCGTCTGTGAGACGCTCCAGGGAACTTTTATCGAGTCGTGAGTATTTAGCATCGTGAGGTTTTCCTTAGGGTAGACAGGGCTCTTGACGAAATCTGCCATTTAATAACCAAGGACTAGTGTCGTTTTGGGGTGCGTTCGGGTCGCTAAGGGCAAAATGGTCATTTTGGCTGGTTCAAGCTGCGAATGGTCAGGAGTGGATCGGAATGTCATTTTAAGTGTATTGAGTCATTTAGGGATGTTTTTAGGAGAATCTTTTACCATTTGGTGGGGTTTGTGCAGTGCCAAGCTGTTCAGGGGCAAAACGGTCATTTTGACCGGAGTTAGCCAAAATGGGACCGAAATTGGACCGAATGGCGTGTGGGGGGACACCTAACAGTTTAGTAACATTTTGGAAAGGTGGACTTATTGTTTTGAGGGATTTTTAACTTTCCCAAAACGTGCTTGGAGCCCCAAGGGGCAAGTTTGGTCATTTTTCACTGAGTTGGGCTAGCAGGCGCCGGTGTTGACCTAGGTGTTGGTTCCCGAGACTGCCCGGTCTCGAAAAACTACCTGTGCGGTGTTGGTCCCTAAGAACGCCTGGTCTTAGAGAGCTACCTGTAGGGTGGTGTTGGTTTCTGAGAACACTTGGTCCTAGAAAGTTACCTGTAAGGGTGGTGTTGGTCTCTGAGAACGCCGGGTCTCGGAGAGCTACCAAATGATGGACATTCTACATTGGCAAGCTAGCAGGCGCCAGAAGTGAACCGTCTGGAACTTGATGAGGTGTTGGTCCCCGAGATCGCCCGATCCCGGGGAGCTACCTAGATGGCTTTGGTTTTCGGGACTGCCCAGTCCAGAAAGCTACTTGGAATAATGGTGCTTATGGCTCCAACGGGTCCTTATGGACCCGAGAAGCGACCAGTTGATTGGATTGGTGATTAAAGGGCTCATCTTGAGCTTGCATGTGCTGTGGTGTTTGAAAACTGGAACCGGTCAAGCCGGAGAGTGCCAAGCAGGCAAAGATAGGGTGCTTACAGCTGCCCCTCTTTTTTTGTCTTTGCTTGTCGAAGGCAGAAAAATAACAAAGTAAGAATCCCTTTTTGGTCGTGAGGCGATCAGAGGGATGATGTGTCGGTGAGTTTGGAATGTTTTGGGACATTTGTGGGTCGTCGGTTTGGAAGATTTCGAATATTCAAAAAGCTTTTGCATTTCAGCCGGAAATCAGGTTGCCGATTTGACACTATTTGGTTCAAGGCATTTGATTCTTGAAAGTTAATGTTGAAAGCTTGATTTTTTTTTTTTTTTTGAAAAGCTTCAGGAACAAATTTGAACCTTTGGAGGTTTAAAAAAATGGAGCTTGGTTAGAAGTTGAAAGATCGGCTCATGTGTTACACGCGCCTGACCGGTTTTAACCCTAGCGCATGTAGCACGTGCGCTGGTTCACCTTTTGTGCTGGCGCCTCTGCTACATGCGCCAGCCTGTGGGCATTTAAACCAGAGTAGATCGCGTTCTGCTCATTGCGTCTTTGAGTTTTGAGTCAAGTTTGAAGTTTTCTCTGAGGGATTTTTGAAGGTTTTCAACCGAGAGTCATTAAAGGAGTGTTGGAGGACATCGGGCATTCACCGGAAACCGTCGTTGTCGCCGGATTCTTGCCAGAAAGCTTGGTTTTTTCCAAAGAATTTCAAAGGTTGGTTTTTTGGAAATTTGTCGATTTTGATGCGTACATTTTCGTTTTTTGAAAATGATCAGCGTAATCCTATGTTCTAAGATGTTTAGAACACAATGATCGGATTGTTTTCGTGATTTGATGAAGATTTGACTGTGTGTTGAATGATTTTGCATGTTTCTGAAAGTGGGTTTCTACAGGACTCAAAAAATTGCCTCTACAAGCTTGGGTATTGACTGTTTGTGCATGATTTTTGCACCGAGAACCTTAGAAAAATGTGTAGAACAACCATATGAAGTTTCATAATTTTCTGAAAAATTTTGAATTTTTGAATTTTTGGAAATCACGAAAAATACGAAAAATTGAAAAAAATTAGAAAACGGGTTCCGTTGATGGTCGAAAAATTGTAGAATGTTCTTCGAGAATTGTGATGACAATCTTGAATGTTTTAAGGATTTTTGTGAAATTTTGGAAATAAAAATGTGACCGAAAAAATTTAGAAAAATCGAAGGAACTGACCTAAAAATTGTGTTTGAGGAAGGGACATGTGCAGTGGAAGACAGGGTTGTTCTGATTGATATGGTTGGGTGTTTTGAAATGTTTCGGATCGTTTTTGTGACTTGTTGAATTTTTTGGGATAGTGACTTTTTAAGGCGAAACCCTGCTGAAATTTTTTAAAATTTTAACACTTAGCTTTAAAAACCCTTTGGCAAAACAATTCTCTCTCTTTTCTTTAGAATGTAACTTTTAAAGGGGAAAACCCGGAGAAATCAAAATATTTGAAAATCTTTAGGGGTAGGGTTTGTGGAGGAGAAAACCCCGAAAAATTGATTGTGGAAAACTTTGGAACAAGGCTTTTGAAGGTGAAGGTCCGGGAAACCGGTGAAAAATTTGGAATTAGGCTTTTCGAGGAAAAACTCGAAAAACCATAGAGAACCCGGGAAATCGGTTTGAAATTTTAAAACGGGGCTTTTGAGGGGAAAGCCCGGAAAACCGGTGAGAAATTTGGAATTAGGCTTTTCGAGGAAAAACTTGAAAAACCGTAGAAAGCCTTTGAACTGGGGCTTTTAAAGGAGAAAATCCGGGAAACCGGTTTGAAATTTTAAAACGGGGCTTTTGAGGGGAAAGCCCGGCAAACCGGTGAGACTTTTGAAATAAAACTTTTTGAGGAAAAAGTTTTGAAAATCGTTAGAAAACTTTTGAACTAGGGCTTTTGCAGGAGAAAGCCCGGGAAACCGGTCTAGAATTTTGAAACCAAACTTTTTGAGGGAAAAGCTTGAAAACCGTTAGAAAAATTTTTGAACCACGACTTTTGAAGGAGAAAGCCCAAGAAACCGTTGAAATTTTTGAAATGAGACTTTTTGAGGAAAAAGTTCTGAAAACCGTTAGAAAATTTTTGAACCAAGGCTTTTGAAGGAGAAAGCCCGAGAAACCGTGGAAACTTTGAAATGAGACTAGACAAGACCTTAGCCCTCTTTTTCTTCCTTCTTTTCTTTTCCTTCCCTTTTTTTTCTCTCTCTTCTTTTTTTTTTCTTGTTTTTTTTTTTTTTTCCTTTTTCTTTTTTTTTTTTGTTCTTCCTCTTTTTTTTTTGCTATTTTTGTTTTTTTTTCTTTATATATATACATTGATATATTTATCCTTGTGCTCTTCATATACGGTGACCGACCGATTCTTGCATGTTGTCATTTTTTCAGGATGTCGGAGGCTGGGGGTGACGGTCCTGACAGGAGGAGCCACGGAAAGGCACCACGGATAGAGCTTGAGGAGGGCAGTAGCAGTCAGGGTAGCTCAGCTAGGGGCAGTAGCAGGGCTGGTTCTGCTCAGGGCAGTAGCCGGGGTGGTTCCACTCGAGGAGGTAGCAGGGGTGGTTCTGCTCAGAGTGGCGGGAAAGATCTAGGAATGAGCTTTTGGGAATTCCCTGATGTACACATTTCTAAAGTTATTTGGTGGTGCGTTATAACCAGGGAATCGGGGAGAAATGACGATTTTGACGGAGCGTCTGTGAGACGCTCCAGGGAACTTTTATCGAGTCGTGAGTGTTTAGCATCGTGAGGTTTTCCTTAGGGTAGACGGGGCTCATGACGAAATCCGTCGTTCAATAACCAAGGACCGGTGTCGTTTTGGGGCGCGTTTGGGTCGCCAAGGGCAAAATGGTCATTTTGTCTAGTTCAGGGCGGGAATGGTCAGGAGTGGATCGGAATGTCATGTTAAGTGTATCGAGTCATTTAAGGATATTTTCAGGAGAATCTTTTACCATTTGGTGGGGTTTGTGCAGTGCTGGGATGTTCAGGGGCCAAAACAGTCATTTTGACCAGAGTTAGCTGGCATGGGACTGGAATTGGACCGAATGGCATGTGGGGGGATGCCTAGCAATTTAGTAACATTTTGGAAAGGTGGACTTATTGTATTGAGGGATTTTAAACTTTCTCAAACCGTGCTTAGAGGCCCAAGGGGCAGGTTTGGTCATTTTTACCGAGCCGGGTTAGCAGGCGCCAGTGTTGACCTAGGTGTTGGTTCTCGAGACTGCCCGGTCTTGAAAATCTACCTGTGCGGTGTTGGTCCCTAAGAATGCCTGGTCTTAGAGAGCTACCTATAGGGTGGTGTTGGTTCCTGAGAACGCCTGGTCCTAGAAAGCTACCTGTAAGGGTGGTGTTGGTCTCTGAGAACACCGGGTCTCGAAGAGCTACCAAATGACAGACATTCTACATTGGTAGGCTAGCAAGCGCCAGAAGTGAACCGCCTAGAACTTGATGATGTGTTGGTCCCCGAGATCGCCCAATCCCAGGGAGCTACCTAGATGGCGTTGGTTTGTAGGACCGCCCGGTCTAGAAAGCTACTTGGAATAATGGTGCTTATGGCTCCAACGGGTCCTTGTGGGCCCGAGAAGTGACCAGTTGGTTGGATTGGAGATTGAAGGGCTCGTCTTGAGTTTGCATGTGCTGTGGTGTTTGAAAACTGGACCCGGTCGAGCCAGAGAGTGTCGAGCGGGCAAAAATGGAGTGCTTACATTTCCCATGATTCTTGTCTTTCTCTAAAATATGAATTATGTTGTTCCCTCCACGTGCACTTTGTCTTCCCCAAAAGTCCAAATGCTTTACTTTTTCATTTGTGTAGATGTATGGATTCAAAATTTGATGCATAACATTTTGCATAACAAAATAGCAAAGAAACTCAAATTTGTGATTACTTGAGATAAATGATTTCTTTATCAAAGTTCCATGTCCTTATCAGGCTCTGATAGATCCAATATCATGTCAGAACTTTGAGAAATGTGGACATCCAAATGGCAATCTGGTAGTGCTAATAGGGAGGGATGAAACCATTCATTTGCTTCAATTTTATTCTCTAGTGTAAGAGTTAGTTTAGAAGAGAGTTAACTTGAACCTTAGTTTCATATTTATGTTTCAGTATATTTCCTATTTTACCAGTAGAAATTCAGCTATAGGTAGTGTGGTATTACTTTATGTGCTTCAACTAGGCATTCTTTTACAGCATGAGACTGCACCTATTTATTACCAGGTAAAACTTGTGTTTTTCTCTGTTCTGGAATTTTCATATTGTCTTTCTTTCACAGTCGAATTTTGTAATATCTATTTCTCCTTTAATTGCACTGTGTCGGAACTGATCACCAACTTTGAACGAAGTTTGCATGAAGCAGCTGATTGATACTTGAAATCTATTGCTATATTTAACAGTTTGAGTAACTTATTTCATATTGCCACCTATGGTACTATTAGTTCCCTTGTTCTCAAGTATGGGTTTGTGGACTCAGGGATTTTCAATCCCTTCATCTGCATATGGTCCAAAGGACGATGAAAGTTTGGGGCATTTGCGGGTTCACCATTACGACATTCATGATGCAAAATGGTCAATGTAATTATAGAATACCTATAATCACACTTTATATTTCCCACAGAATCCCATGTTTGATTATTATGTTCTTAATTCGATGCTGAATTGGTGATTCTATTAGCCTAGTTAGCCACTTAGAATGCAACCAAGAATACATATAGCTTGTTCTAGTTCTTTTTATGCCACAAAGTTTTAAAAACTCGTTATCCACATGTTAATTTTTAAACTATAAGTAATGAATTTACTCTAAATAATATAATGAAATTCCTCTAATTTTGCTATTACAGATGGAGAACCCTGCTACAACTACAATGGAAAATCCAACCTTTAAAGGTCCCAACTTCTTTCCCACTTATGAGGTAAAATTTATTACTTTAGTTTTGAAACGTAAGAAATCTAGTTGATTCTAGCTGAGTGCCATTAGCCTCTTCTCATCAAACTAGTATGCTAGTTCCAATAATCAATCATTTTGCTTGCTAAACTTACAATTTGTTTGCAGCTGGATTCCTCAAAAATATTAACTTATGCTAGGAAAGTTTTCCCCTGTATTACCATTCCAAATAGCTACAAGTAACCTTTTTCTGTCTGCATGTATGTTCCAGTTGGTACTAACAAAAATTCACGCAACTTTCCTTTTTACCCCCTAGAACTTAAATCTACTTTTATTATCATTATGATGTCCTTGCTTATCGAGAGATTATTCTGGCAGGTTTGTTTCTGTTGCATAATACTAAACAGCTTGAAATTACCGAATACTTGGAGGAAGTTGAGTAATTGAAAAAATATAATTTTCTTGTCAATACAGATGCACAATGCAAGGTGGAATCATGTCTGACTCCAGGTTGTCTGCCATTAATATTAGATTTGGTTTTGTTTGTAGAAAAGTTATGAATTGAAAATTTACTTTGTGTGGTATACTTTTTTATTTTAATGAAAAGGTTGCATTGTGTTCTTATTTGAATTTCCATTGATACTATTTCTGGTCGCACTTGCTTGCTGGGATGTATTGTTTTAGCATACTTCCGATGAATAGTAGGTCAAAGCAGAAACATATTACATATTTATTTTCGTTTGGATAAAATACACTTTTCTCGGCATTTGTAAAATGCGGCTAATCAGTTATCTTTTGCTGGCGTTTCATAAAACATGCCACTAAAAGTTGCCAGGGAAGAGACTATTTCCTGAGCTTTTAAAAACGCCGGCAAAACCTTACCAAACGACGGTAAAAATTCTCAGCGCTTTTCAAATGCTGGATACTTTTCCTGACACCAGCTATTCACAGCGTTTCATGTAAATGTTGTAAAAACGCCGGAAAAGGCTTTACCATTGTTTATTGGACTTTTGTTGGCGCTTTTGAAACGCCACTAAAAACCTATTTTTTTGTAGTAGAGAATTTCTTGCATGTGTATGTTTTCGAATTCTGTATAACTTGCGTATTTGTTACTTTGCTGTCAGATTTTCAGTTTTGGGAATTTTTTATTTAAATTTTAAGCTGGACATTTGTTTCTAGAGATAAATGTCGCATTCAATTGACAACATTAAAATATAAGTATATAATGCCTTGTGACGTTACGTTAGGGCTAGCCTAGCATTGGGTTCACGTCAATCCATTTTTATGCATTTTTCATTCTCACCTTGATGTGTTAAAGTTTTTACGTGGATTTACATAGAAATGAAAAATGCTACTCCCCTAAAATTAGAATGTTAGACCACAATTATATGACAGCTTCAGTTGTATAATAAGAAAAATACTATTCTTTTAGAAAATTCTATAAGAATAATTTGTTTGTGACATTTTTATAATTAAGAGTGTGGTTACACTACAAACGGTACTGCAAGAATACGGTTGTTGTACCTAACCAACCTAGGCATGAATTGCAATTGGAAAATCATATCTAAAAGAAATCCAAAAATCTGTTGATGTTTGAGAATTTGATGTTAATCTACTAATGCAATCAATTGAAAACTAGATTTAAAAATATGGAAAGGGTCTTGGACACAATTGATTCAACCAACCAAGTCTCTACGAGGCTTCAATGGAGGAATTTATAACTAAAATCAAGGATCACTCCATGGATCCTTGATTTGCAAGATTTAGATCATACAAACATAGATTCATGCTCAATTAACTATAGATTAGTATTCAAAGTCATGAATTATAGAAAAAAAAAAACCATGAATTTGTGCAATTCTTATACTTATTTTTTAGGTTGTGCATAAGAATTACCAAGTATGATCATGAATCTAAGTTTTTTAATGGATCTACACTATAATTGAGAAGAATTAACGAAATCATAAAATAATTCATTGAAAACCATATGTCTCCATTAAATCCTTGATTGATCTTCACAATTGCATCCAAGAATGAAATTATTTACAAGATTCCATTAAAAGTTCCATTGAATGAAGGAAAGGAAAGGAAAGACACTTTCTCTCTCTACAATACTCTCTAATATAAATCTAATCTAGTTACAATACTCTAAAAATGTAAAGGACTCCTTAATTCCGGCCAAACATTACTTTATAGCTATGCAAAAATAGGGGCGCTGTCAGCCTTCTGTACGCCCTGAAGGGTCGTTCGAATGCCTGTTCACACTCCAGCGAATAGCTAGTGAATAAGTTTTCATGTTCTCTGAATCTCCCCTTGGCTATCAAACCTGATTCAAATGATGCACTGAGCTCTCTAATTTTCGACATCCATTTGAACAGTGTAGCTAGGAGTTCGAATGCCTGTTCGCACCATTGATTCTCTGTTCGAATGCTTCTTTGCAATTTTGCTCAATTTGATCCTTTTAAGCTCCATTTCTCACAAGGTTTAATAAGGCAATTTAGGGATAAAATAGACTTATTAAAGCAATAAACAACCTATAATAGAGCTAACAACCAACTAATTAGGGGTTACGATTACACTTTCAGAGTGTAATCACACCCCCCAACTTAGCTTTTTGCTAGTCCCTAGCACAATCTATAAACTAAAGCATACCATATAAGCAAAGAGATAATTTTAACTTTCGCAGGAGTCATGGATGCATTTAGCTTATGCATCAAGCCTTTAAACCCCTAGGTTAGCCATAGTGGACGAGTGGTATCTCGTGAGGGTTTCTAGTGATGATACCCACAAACATCCCTTTGTAAATTAAAAATAAAGATAAAAATAAGGAGAACATGAATAATCCAACTTAAGTAAACATTAGATGACACTCCTAACTCCTAACACATGCAAAAGTATGCAACAAAACATACAAAAGAGAGGTTCAAGTGTGTGGGTGGAGAATCATGCTATATAACTCAAGTGAAACAAACCTTTGCATTCCCAAGCCTTTACGCCTTGATTTAACACTTCATCAGTCATACACTCACAATAAAACACGCACATGACTTTCACAATGGTATGCTCATTATAAGAGTAAATGTTAAAAGAAAACAAATGAACATACCAATTATAAAAACTGAAAAGACATAAGTGTATCAACCTAACATAGCTTTATGAAAGAAATATCATAGCTAAGCATTGATTTAAAGAGGTTGACAAAAATGATGACTCATACTCTATTCAAATCTCAAATCAAGCACAACTTGAATCAACTAGGACTTTTTAAGGTGAAAATGTGGTTTAGAAGATACAAAGGTAAGAAAAGAAGGATAGAATGGGTCAAATCATGTGTGATCAAAGAATGAAATGATGATTGATTAAGCAACTGCAACGCTCCCCTTTTTGATTTCATAAAACACTTCTCAACCTTTTACTCCTTTTTTTTTCACTCTTTTCAGCTTTGCAATATCTTTTCTCGCTTTCATCTTTTGATTGCCCTTTTGCATTCAATGTTTTTAAATTTCTCAATTTACTCCTTTTCTATTGAACTTTTCCCATCAAACTCTCTCTTTGCTTTTCTTTCTTTTCACATTGTCTTAAGACATTCATTTTCACTTTTACTTTACCAAGGCATTGTTTGCAAATGAAAAGCAATAGCATCTTACACTCAATGGAGAACTTCTAGCATATTTCAAATTGCATAAATATCAAGAGAAAGAACGGTATCAAAGGGGATCAAAGGGAATAACTCTTTTCATGAAAACTTATGCTTAATTTGCAAGAAGAATAACGGCCTAGAATTATATCCAATGTACACAACCATAGACCTCAATAGAGTATAAGTGTCAGAAGAATAAGGGCCTAGAATTATATCCAATGTACACAACCATCAACCTCAATAAAGTATAAGTGTCAACGTTCGTAATCCATACTCAACTCATGAACCAAATGCAAATATAATAAAGCTATTGAAAAAAATGAGGGTGAAGAATTAATCCTTGAGTAAATGTAATCGCTCCGAAAGACAACAAATGCTCTGAAGATCACAAGGTAAAATCTCTACTCATGTAAGGATGAGAATGCAAAAGATAATAACAAATGATTTTATAAAGCATGATTACGTACAAGGATGTAATCTCCTCTACTCATGCATGAATGATGCAACCCCATAATGTGTTAAGTGTAGAGAATGAATCAACCTCAACTTCAGTAAAAATACATACATAAACTCCTATATTCTAATCTCCAGTTGCACTTTCACAAATGTTGCTATGGTTCCTGAAAATAAAGTATCAACACATCCATCATAAATAATGAAATATAGTTATGAAGCACATAGAAAACGTGCTAAAGATAGAAAAGTAAAGTGTCGGAACCACAAGATACTTCAACCTTTACCAAAGATCCCAAGTAATCAAAAGATCATCATTTGATATAATACCTGAGAATAGTCAATACAGAATGAAGAGATCGAAGTATAACAAGAGATACACAACAATGAAGCTAAAAAATGACATTCATTATGAACAATAGAGTTTTAGATACATGTAATGAAATGACATGCTCCTATAAATGTTATCCAAACTCTATCTCTAACTTATGAAGTCATCATCATCAACAGGTGTGATAACTCAAAATTTTAAAAAAATTTCCCTAAGGGTGAAGAATAAATAAAACAAGAGCAAAAACAAAGGTTAAGCCTTTAAAACTACTCCCCCTACTGAAATGATATAATGTCCTCAATGTATGAAGACAAAGCATGAAATGAGACGAAGCGGCAAAGGGATAGGGGCTAGGGTGCCTAAATGCACCCCCCAACTAAAGTTCCAAGCTACCTAAACACTCAACTAACTGCTAACAAAACAAGACCAAAAACTTATCTAAAGTACTCTTACTCCTACATGATTACACTCTAAAAGTGTAATCACAATCCTCTAATTAGGGGATTGTTTGTCTCATTTTAGGCTTTATTTTAGCTTTTTAGTATAAATTGTTTTGATTGGCATTTGTCTATTTGGAAATGCAGGACTTGGGCAGAAAAGGGGCAAAAAGTGAGCAAAAACTAAAGATGAGCATTAGAACGGCCATTTAGGGCGTTCAAACGATAGCACATGGTGTTCGAACGGCAAGTTCGAACGAGCTTCTAACGGCCACTCGTGTTCGAATGAGACGGAGCACTGTTCAAACGATGCGATGACCCAAACTCAGATTTTGGAGATTCAGAGAGGCGCATTTGTCATTCGAAGCAGGTTCAATAGATTCAGAGAGCTTCATTTACCGTTTGAAGACTGTTCGATACAATGTTCAAACATTCGGACCAATGTTCGAATGACCATGTGGAGTGTTCGAATGACCTTAGGCATTCGAATGGTGGAATTTAGCGTTCGAACGCCCCAACTGCCTGTGCCTATATATATCAGACTTGGCTAAAAATATAGATATTCTTCTAGTTTTTTACGTCTTCTCTATAAATCTTAAATAGATATAGAGAGAGAAAGTGTATTTAGTGATTTTCTTTTGCTTTCCCTCACTTTCCTTGTAGCCAAACATTATCTTCCTTTCAAATCAATGATAGATTTACTTCTTCTAGTGCAATTGTGGATGGATTCAAGTAGCTAAACTCATCTTTAGAGGCAATTGTGAAGATCAACCAAGGATCTTCAAGGTCTTCAATGGAGGTATATAAGCTTCAATGAATTATCTTATGATTTTTTCATATTCATCTCAATTGTGTTATAAATCTATAGAAAACCAAGATTCATAATCACTATTGGTAATCTCTATGCATAATCCCTAAATTGGTATAGATATTGCACAATTGATGATTTGCTTTTATGATTCTTCACATTGAACACAAATTTACATCCAATTAAGTATGAAGTCTCACTTTTATGGTCTAAATGTTTCGAATCAAGGATCTGCGGAGTGATTCCTTGATTTGAGTTATCAAGTCCTCCATTGAGACATGTATAGAGAATTGGTAGATTAGATCAATTGCATTCAAGCTTTTCATTAATTGTTCTCAACCTTAGTTAGAATTGTTCTAAACACTTAGTATAATTAGTTTAATTTGGTAGTCAACATTCTCTCACCATTAAAACATTTTCGATCTTATTTATAGTTAATTTCAATTTGCTAAGTGACATTCTAATTTGACTTAATTTGTTGGTTATTTTGCCTTATGTGTTGCCTATATTGGGGTTAATCCTTTAGGGGAATGATACTAGATACTTGCCGTATTTTACTTCAATCGCACGCCTGTGCTCTTATGGGAAGCTTAAGTTGATAACAGCTTTGTGAGTGATTCACTACACAAACACACGAGAGGGGATCACCCTATACCACTAAGTGGAATTTTGCCATCATTCCCCACATCCAGTATAGTGACTTGTAAAGAGGTCAACCGAGTGAAGATGCAACCAATTTCAATATTCTTGGTGAACTCAAGGATATAAAATTATGCACACACGGGTCAAAAAGGTCATGGAATGTAGAGAGAGTTAATGAACCATGTACCAAGGTGCCTATCAAAGTCACTCCATTAACCTCTTTATCCTCCTATTCCCCTAGTTGCTTGCCAATGTGAAGGGTATTCAGCTCTAATGTTGGGGTATGAATCTTTAAAGGTTCCAGCCTATAAGGACTAGGTGCTAAAGACTTAAGGGTAGGGGTCCATTGACCCACCAACATGGTTGACATGCCCTCTAAACAAACAATACTCTTATTCACTTGTACATCCTCAACATTTAAAAGATCCAAACCTTCACCAAGGTCAATGGCTTTCTTTAGAGGACTCTCACTATGGTCTTTCTCATTTTGTCTTTCTCAGACTCCTCTTTTCTCTTACTAGCTCCTTTATTAAGTTTTTCCTCACTCTTTTCTTGTTTGGAGTCCTCAATCATGGGCTCCTCTCTCTCGAATGCCTTATCCATATTCATATCATCAATAACTTCCTCATTTACCTTAAGAATTTCTTCCCTAGAACTCAAACTTCTGGGGAATGATGGTTTGATCTATGTTGTCCTTATTCATAAGATTAGTGATGGGATGAACTTGCTCTTGGTTGAGGTTAGGATTTGGATAGGCTTCACTTAAGCTTTTTTGGTTGGTGGTTGTCTCTTGGACATTCAAGGCTTCTAATAATAAGGTCAGCTGACCCTTAGCTCAAGTAAAGCTCTACCTTGTTGTTTTAGAGATGATAGTTGGGGGTCATCCCGAAGAGACTCATTGGGTGGAGATGGATATAAAATAGGCTCTTAGTAGTGGTAAATAGGTGGTGATGCTTGATAGTGTTCAACTAGGTCTTGGTAGGATTGAGGTGCGGCTATATAGTGAGGTAAAAAAGTTCCATCATGTCCCCTAACAAGGTTGAGTTGATCACACCACCTCAGATTGTAAGTTGGTAAAGGATCCCATTGGCCATTAGTTCGAATACAATCTCTACGAGACCGAGAAGATGGTGCTTGCATTCTACTCTCATGAGCTCAAATGTAGTCTTTAAGAGACCGACGAGGAGGTGCTTCAGTACTACTATAACCACGAATGCTCCCATTACCATCATTCTCAACCCATGGAGAAGAATATTCCATTATGTCTATCTTAATGTGTAGCGATGATGTGTGAGAAAATGAGCTAACAAGCATAATGGAATGGCTATTAGGGTTCACCCTTAAATGCCTACAGGTTGAGACACAGATACAAAATATTATGCAATGCACAAATAATTTGGCACTAAACGCCTCAACAAGTCCATTCACAATTCTTAATTCTCAACCACCAATTTCCTTCCAAACTCTCCAATCTCCACATACAAATTTCCCCCAATTCAATCAATTTTAATCCAACCAAAACCTCTAATCTCCATAGGCAAAAACAATACCACTAATAAGCATTTAAAAAATAGTCCTATCCACCAATTTCTATCCATCAATCGAGTTATCAATGCAATTCAAATTTCTACACTAATCAAGTAAAAACAATCCTAGAATAAAAGAGAAAATCAAAAATCAAAATCTATCATGCTAGGACATAGAAGGGATGGAACGAAGTTACCCATGGTCTTAGCCGAAAATCACTCCGTTGTAGTAGATGTGATGGAGATTCAATCAACCAATCGGTCTTCAACCCAAATTTCGTTAGTGCTCGCCTTGTGCCTTTGGTTCTCGACAACGGTGCCAAAACTTGGTTACACTCCAAACGGTACCGCAAGAGTACGGTTATCGTGATGTAGTTTAAATCATGGTAAGACCGGATATCGAATCCACAAGGACCAATCTCAATAGAAGAACAACACAAACTAGCACCTAACCAATCTAGACATGAATTGCAATTGAAAAATTGTATCTAAAGGAAGACCAAAAATCTTTTGATGTTTGAGAGTTTGATGTTAATTTACTAATGCAATCAATTAAAAACTAGATTTATAAATAAGGAAAGGGTCTTGGACACAATTGATTCAACCAACCAAGCCTCTACAAGGCTTCAGTGGAGGAATTGATAATTCAAATCAATGATCACTCCATGGATCCTTGATTCGAAAGATTTAGACCATATGAATGCATCCTCAATTAAGTGTAAATTAGTGTTCAAAGTCATGAATCATAGAAACAAACCATGAATTTGTGCAATTCTTATACCAATATTTGAGGTTTTGCATAACAATTACCAAGTATGATCATGAATCTAAGTTTTCTAATGGATCGACACTGTAATTGAGATGAATTAAAGAAATCATAAGATAATTCATTGAAAATTATATACCTCCATTAAATCCTTTAAGATCCTTGGTTGATCTTCATAATTGCATCAAAGAATGAAATTAGCTACTAGATTCCATGAGAAGTTCCATTGAATTGACAAGAAATTGCATTTAAATCTATAAAACTAGTACTTGGTTCAAGAAAAAATGAAGGAAAGCAAAGGAAAATACATTTCCTCCCTCTACAATACTCTCAAATATAAACCTAACGTAGTTACAATACTCTAAAAATGTAAAGGACTCCCTAATTTTAGCCAAAAACTACCTTACATAGCTATGCAAAAACCAGGGTGCCGTCAGGCATTGAAAGGGTTTGAATGGCCGTTCGCAATCCAACGAACGGCTGGCAAATAGGTTTTCATGCTCTCTCAATATCCCCTCAACTATAGAACCTAATTCGAACGCTGCACTGAGCTCTCTAATTTGTTGACTCAAGGTTAATCCCCATGTTGATTTGATGATTACTAAACCTTATGTTATTTTACTAATGCATTTGCTTAGTGTGCAGACTAATAAAGATTATAATTTAGACTTAGGAGTTGGACTTTAAGTCTAATACATGTCAAAGTGAATGCAAAACATGCTAAGTTCAAACAATGCACCAAGAGTTATGCAACACACCAAATTGAGCAATGACACATATTCCAACTTCAAACAAATGACTTGAATTCGAAGAGATTGAAGGTGTTCAAAAGAAGATTTCATCAAGTACACATAGACTCAATAAAGTTGACTTGCATTCAAAGAGAATGAAGGTGTTCAAATGAAGACTTCATCAAATGTGCAAAGATCAATTGAAGATGACTTGATCTTGAAGAAATTGAAGATGTTTGAGAAGAATTCATTTTAATTGCAAAATCTCTACAGATAATCCAAATGAAGATTTCATCCTGGATATGAAGAGTCAATGAAGATGATACGTATTCAAAGAAAATGAAGATGTTCAAGAGTAGACTTCATTAAGATTATAAAAGACTCATTAAAATGATCCCAAAGAAGAAACAAGGATGTACAGCAAAAACAAGAATCTTGGCAATGAGGCATCTTGAATATAAAGCTCTACATGAATAAAAAAGTTATTAGCAGCAGAAAGAGAAAGCTCGGCAAAGAAGGAGCTCGACATTGATGGAATGAAGTCCTGACAGTTTGGAAACCAAGAAAAGATGATTATCAAATGATAGATTCAATCCAAATTAAATAAAGAAACATTTTGATGAATTGAAGACTTTAATCCATCATCCTACCCCAAAGAGAAGACTGCTTGAAGGTCTTATAGTATTGCTGAAGCTGAACTTGATTTATAGGCAACATCTAGAAAATACAGACCAGATGTGTTGACACATGAAACCAAGTGTCGACACCTGGGAAATAACGGCTAGTTTTTCTAACGTTATAACGGACTGGACTTGCAATAAATGAGTCCCAACAATCTCCAATGGACAAAATCAATACAGGGGTTTATATACAAGCTTCTAACTACATTTATACATAAGAGACACAAGAAAAACAAGAACCACTGACTGATCAAGCTGAGAAAATTTGAACATTCCTTTTATCTTCATTTTGACATTAAGTGAGATTTTATTTTTCCTATCCACTCTTGATAGAGAATTTGTATTTTGTTTGTATAACTTTATACACTTGTAAGTAAGAGTTTGAGAGTTCTCTTGTAGAAGAAAAAATCTTATAAGTTGGAGTGGATCTTAGATAAAACCATTTGGTAGTTGGAAGAACTTAGGAAGAAGTTCTTGTGTAAAAATGAGCTGAGCACTTGGTAAATCAGCATCCATTTTGTAATTGTAGATTACACAGTGGAGGAAGACTTCAAGGGGATCTTGGGGTGAGGACATAAACCACGAATTATGGTGGAACCTCGGTAATTCTCGTTGTGCTTTCTATTGTTCTGTTTTCATTTCTCTTTTGATTACATTGCATTATATATATCTTGATCACTGTTCTATTTATTATATTAATTTTAATTAATCTTAATTGCCATTAATTTCTGAAAAACCCAATTCACCCCCCTCTTAGGTTGCCATTTGGGCCAACAATTGGTATCAAAGCTTGTATTCCTGTTTTAAGCTTAACATCTTAGGAATAGATCCATGGCAACCAACTTTGGAAGCTCTCTCGATGAAGGTCAATCCACAAATGAACCACCTATGTTTAATGGCACAAATTACAACTATTGGAAGAATAGAATAAGAATATATATTCAATCAGTAGATTATGAATTATGGAGACCTATAATAAATGGTCCCAAAACTCCTACAACAAGAATAGAAAGAACTGATGTTCCTAAACCTGAATCCGAATGGGATGAAGATGATCTGAAAATGCTGCAATCTAATGCCAAAGCCATGAATATTCTATATTGTGCACTTGATCCCAATGAATTCAATCGCATTTTCACTTGTGAATCAGCTAAAGAAATATGGGATAGACTAGAGGTAACACATGAAGGTACCAATCAAGTTAAAGAATCTAAAATCAATATTTTGGTACATAATTATGAATTGTTTAAGATGAAACCGGATGAGTCTATCACCGAAGTGTTCACAAGATTCTAAAATCGTTGCCAAAGGCTTGGGAAGCTAAAGTCACGGCAATTCAAGAAGTAAAGGACCTTAACACATTGCCTCTTGAAGAACTCTTGGGGTCTCTTATAACTCATGAGCTCACTCAAAAACAACATGCTCAAGAGGATGAAGAGAAGAAGAAACGGTCGGTTGCATTCAAATCCATCAGTCAAGATGATGAATCAGCAAGTGATGAGAATGAGGATGAAATTGCTCTCATCACTCAAAAATTCAAAAAATTCATGAAGAAGAACTGGAAAGGTGAAAAGAAGCATGAAACCAAAAGAGAACTTAGTAAAAAATCCAATATTATATGTTATGAATGCAAGAAGCTTGGCTATATAAAGGCAGAATGGCCTCTGCTCAAAAAGAAAGGAAATAAATATCAAGAGAAGAAGGCAATGACAGCCATAACATGGAGTGATGATGAAGAATCAAGCTTCGAAGAAGAAGCCGAACCTCAAGAAGTGGCTAACCACTGTCTTATGGCACATGAGGAAGATAATGAGATATCGGACTCTTCCCAATTTACTTTTAATGAATTACAAGATGCATTTGATAATCTACTTTGTGAATTCAAAAAGATGGGAATGAAAAATGGATTTCTTAAAAAGATGGTCTCTACTCTTACTAAGGAAAATGAAGATTTACAAAAAGAAAATGAAGTTTTGAAAAATGAAGTTTGTGCTTTGAATGATATTATTAAGAAAAATTCTTTTCCAAAAGATTCTTCAAATGAAAATCAAATTTTGCATGATAAGGTTAGAAGTTTGGAAACAACTCTTTTTAGATGTGTCAATGGAAAAGAAAAATTGGATGCAATCATGGAAAAACAAAAATGCTAACTAGACAAAGTTGGTTGTGGCTTTGATCCTTTTAAAAGAAAGAAATTTTCAAAAGGCAGATTTAGTGCTTCGACTGAAATACCACAAATCTCATGTTTTTATTGTCACAAACTAGGACATATTGCTAATAGATGCTATGCTTTACAAAAATCTATTGCTCCTAGCAATGCATGGGTCCTTAGAAGACCATTACGGACTAACCCCCAAGGACCCAAGATGGTTTGGGTACCTAAGGTCAAATGAATTCCTTTTGTAGGTTTGCCTTCAAGCAAAATCCAAGAAAGACCATTGGTACTTGGATAGTGGATGCTCCAGACATATGACGGGAGATGAAACACAATTCACATCTCTCGCACCAAAAGATGGAGGTCTTGTCACATTTGGTGACAATAGCAAAGGGAAGATCATCGATATAGGTAGTGTTGGTAAGAATTCCTCTACCTCTATCGAAAATGTATTGCTTGTTGAAGGGCTCAAACACAATCTTTTGAGCATTAGTCAACTTTGTGACAAAGGATGCAAGGTTGTATTTAAATCCTCTAAATGTGATGTACTTGACATTAATGGTAACAAGACAATCCTCAACATAGACAAGACAATATTTATATTTTCGATCTTAATGACTTATCTTCTTGTAAAGTTGAAAGTCTTGCCACTATGAATAGTGATGAAAGTTGGTTGTGGCATAAAAGACTTGATCACATTAGTATGAGCATACTTTCAAAAGTTTCTAAAAATGATTTGGTCAAAGGACTTCCAAAGATAAAATTTGAAAAAGATAGAGTTTGTGATGCTTATCAATTAGGTAAGCAAACTCGAATCTCTTTCAAATCTATAAATATACTCACTACCTCTAGGGCACTCCAACTATTGCATATGGATTTATTTGGACCAACTAGGACTTTAAGTCTTGGTGGGAAACAATATGCACTTATTATCATTGATGACTATTCTAGATTTACGTGAACATTCTTCCTAGCTCACAAAGATGAGACAATTGTTTTCTTCACATAATTTTGTAGAAAGGTTCAAAATGAAAAAGGGTTTTCAATCACTTCTATTAGGACTGATCATGGAGGGGAATTCGATTGCAAACCGTTTGAAATGTTTTGCGATAAAAATGGTTTTGATCACAACTTTTCAGCCCCTAGAACACCTCAACAAAATGAAGTTGTTGAAAGAAAAAACAAAGTTTTAGAAGAAATGGATAGAACAATGCTTTGTGAAAATGGTTTACCAAAATATTTTTGAGTTGAAGCTGTTAACACAGCTTGTTACATTTTGAATCAAATTTTATTTAAAAATTTTTTGAACAAAATCCCTTATGAACTTTGGAAAGATAAGAAACCGAATGTCTCATACTTTAGAGCCTTTGGATGCAAATGCTTTGTATTGAATAACAATAAAGACAACCTCGGCAAGTTTGATACAAAATCTGACGAGGGTGTATTTCTTGGATATTCAACACATAGCAAGACTTATAGAGTCTTTAAGAAGAGGATTCTAGTGGTTGAAGAATCAGTCCATGTCACTTTTGATGAATATAAATCTTTTTCAAATAATGTTGTAAGTGATGATGTAGATGAGATAGAGCCAGACATGGAAAAACTGGACATTCAACCAAACTTAAATGAAGAACCTCAAAAGGAGAGAGAAGCACAAGAAGTTCCTATAAGCCAACAAGAAATCAATGAAGGTCTACCTAAGGAATTGAAGTTTGTGCATAACCATCCTACAGAAAAAATTCTAGGTGATCCTTCACAAGGAGTAAGAACTCGATCCTCTATCAGAAATATATGTAATCATATTGCATTTTTATTACAAATAGAGCCTAAATGTTTTGATGATGCTGAAAATGATGAGTTTTGGATTAATGCAATGCAAGAAGAATTGAACCAATTTAAAAGGAATGAGGTATGGCACTTTGTTCCTAGACCTAATGATCATCTAGTCATTGGAACCAAATGGGTCTTTAAACATAAAATGGATGAGTCTAGAGTTGTTGTGAGGAACAAGGCAAGACTTGTTGCTAGCCAAGAGGAAGGCATTAACTTTGATAAAACATATGCTCCGGTAGCTAGATTAGAGGCCATTAGATTGTTACTTGCATTTGCTTGCTTTAAAGATTTCAAATTATATCAAATGGATGTTAAAAGTGCTTTTCTAAATGATTTTGTTACCAAAGAAGTTTTTGTTGCACAACCCCCTGGTTTTGAAGATTCAAAATTTCCTAACCATGTTTTCAAGCTAACAAAAGCTTTATATGGTTTGAAGTAAGCCCCAAGGGCTTGGTATAAAAGATTGAGTAAGTTTTTGATTGAAAAAGGTTTCTCAAGAGGAAAAATAGATACCACTTTTTTTATCAAAATTAAAAATAATGACATACTTTTAGTGCAAATATATGTGGATGATATTATATTCAGTGCTACTAATGAGTCGCTTTGCAAAGATTTTGCTAAGTGTATGTAGGGAGAATTCGAGATGAGTATGATGGGCGAGCTCAACTACTTCCTCGGACTTTAAATCAAACAATCTAATTAAGACATCTTCATCAAAAAGTTTGGCATGGAAGATGCAAAGCCTATAAGTACTCCAATGAGTACTACAACAAAATTGGATAGTAATGAGAAAGGTAAATCAATGGATACTAAACTTTATATAAGTATGATATGATCCTTATTATATCTAACTGCTAGTAGACCAGATATAATGTTTAGTGTTTGTTTATGTGCTCATTTTCAATTAAATCCTAAAGAATCTCATATGATAGCTGTAAAAAGAACATTTTGTTATCTTAAGCACACACTTAACCTTGGATTATGGTATCCAAAGGGTACTTGTTTTAATTTGAATGCTTATACTGACGCTGATTATGCGGGGAGTAGAGTTGATAGGAAGAGCATAATTGGCTCTTGTCAACTCCTAGGCAACATGATTGTATCTTCGTATAGCAAGAAACAAAATTCAGTTACTCTTTCCATAGCTAAGGCTGAATATGTAGCAGCTGGTAGTTGTTGTGCTCAAGTGTTGTGGATTAAACAATAGCTAGAAGATTATGGAATCTTGTTTGATCATATTCTTATTAAGTTTGATAATACTAGTGCTATAAACTTGACTAAAAAACTTATTCAACACTCTCGCACAAAGAACATTGAAATCTTATATCACTTTATATAAGATCATGTACAAAAGGGTGATATTGAACTTGACTTTGTATGCACAAATATGCATTTAGCTGATATTTTTACTAAACCATTGAGTGAAGATTTTTTTTGCATGATAAGAAGAGAGTTGGGGATGAGTGATCCTGTGTCTTAATACTTGTCTAATTGAGTAAAATTTATGTTATGTATGTTTCATATGTGATTATCATTTATGTGAATTGCACTTCTCATATTTATGATTCCTTGTATAATCATATTAAAATACTTTTTCTCTCAAAATTTTGAAAAAGGTCATCTCCTGAATTCCTTATACTTCACATACCCCAGTCTGGTTGCATGTGTCAACACACCATTTCCATGTGTCTATGCATCACGACAGTGGACTTAAATTATTTTGTTGACACGCATGTGTCGACACATCAAGTTCATATGTCGACACATGAATCGGGCCTATATACTTTAACAAAACCTACTTTACAAACATTCGAACTTCCCTCTCTCACTCTCACTCTTTTTCTCTCCCACTCCACTGTTCACACCAAACCCAACCGTCACCTTCGAACCAACACCAATCTTAGCTCCATTCTCTTTGTAAACCCTAATCGATCTCTTCCCAATCTCTCTCAATCATTCTTGATTCTTTAATGGCTCCCAAACCTTCTAAATAAAAAAGGACCTCAAAAGCCCTAGTTGTAGCCACAACACCTATTTCGCAAGGATAGAAGAGGAAATCAAAGGGGGAGTCTAGCAAGGAAAAAGGAAAAAGAAAGAAGAGTAAGAATGGAGAAACGACATCCTCTATAGCCTTGGAACGAAATGAACTATATTTCAGTGAGGACAATGCCCAAGAAAGGTACAATTCCAGTTTTTCTCTTAGAAAAGTATTTAATAGAAGGTGGGTAGATTACAAATTCTTTGATCATCACAAGTTTGAATTTGGTACAAAATTGGAGAACCTAGGTTGGAAATCTATGACAACACTCAGGGATGATGTATATCCTGACTTGGTTGCTCATTTCTATGCTAATGCCGAAAGGGATCCTTGAGAGGTGTCCATTAAGAGTTATGATAAGGGTGTCTATTTCACTTTAGATAGAGAAGTGATCAGACATCTTCTTGGAATCAGACTTGGTGGAGAGGTTTATAGAGATAATATATCTAGAAAAGATCAACTAAAAACTCTCTATGGAAGGGATGTAGATGAAAGTATACAACCTCTTGCCACTGATTTGCCTATTGAATTGAGGTTAGTTCATCACTTTACCTGCACTATTTTTACTCTTAAAACTGGAAAGTATGAATATGTTTCGGAGAAAGAGTTGTTCTTCTTCTGGGCATACTTGACTGATTCAAGGATTGACTTGCCTCTCTTTATTCCGGATCATATATACAAGGCTACCATCTCTAGAATCAGCTTGCCTTATGAATTTTTCTTGACAAAAGTCTTTAAGAATTTCGATATTGATTTGAAAAATGAGAAGAAAAGAACCCCCAAGGCCATTAGTGATGAATACAATGAAAAGACACTCAAGCGAATGGGGTATATTCTATAGAATAACAAATGGACTCCAAAGAAAACTAGAGGAGAGAGTACTTCAAAGGGAAAGGCTCCATCTGGGGGCAGCTCCAGGTAGAGAAGCACAAAACAAAATTTGAGTTCTGAATTAGAAGGAAGTATGAGGATTTTAGTACTTTTATGACTCAAGTCATGGAATCTCTAGACAAATTGAATAACAAGGCAGATCTTGCAGCTAGAAGAATGATGTTTACCAAAAGAAAGATAAAAGAACTTAAAAAAGAAGTACAAATGTTGAGAAATGGTAAAGGAAAAATCAAAAAGGAAGAAGAAGTTGATGAAGAAGATGAAGATAATGAGGGGGAAGCACAGGAAGGAGAAGAAGCTAGAAAAGAGGAAGACTCTTCGGCCACTGAATCTGATGCTTACTAGACTCTCCTCTCCTTATCCTTTCTACCCCTACCTCTTTTCCTTCTCTCCACCTTATATTCCCTCTTGCCCCATCATTTTGCATTGACATAGTTTTGTTTTTTTTTTTTTTGTTACACATTTTGTGGATATCAACTATCAAACTTTTGTAATATTTTTTGGATGAATGAAATATGGTATTACTCTTTTGCAAATTTGATGCCTTGATTACTTGGTTGCTTGCTTGCTTTCCTGATTATACAATTTATTTTGTTATAATATTTTTTGCTATTGTACCTGTCTGTGATTTTCATTTTCTTTCTCTCTTTTTGATGAATTGACAAAAAAGCGGAGAAGAATTGGACAAGAATTAGGAAGAATTAAAGTAAAATGACTAATGAATGTTTGATGACTTAGCATTGATTACTTGGTTACATATGGCACTGAGTGGAAATGAAATGAGTGATAATTATTAAGCATGTTCTTAGGGGGAGTAACATGAATCATTTCCCTCAATTTGTTTTAAAGTAACTGATAAAAACTCCTTAAGAGTTGTTTTTGAAAAGTCTTGTCTCTTAAGCATCAGTTGTCTTATTATAAAACAAAGAGGGAGTTCTTTACCGGTATGCTATCTAATCTTGTCCAATTCATTTAATCGTATATTAATTTAATTTGCAAAGGTTTTGTCATCATCAAAAAGGAGGAGATTGTTGACTCAAGGTTGATCCCCATGTTAATTTTGATGATAACTAAACCTTGTGTTATTTTACTAATGCATTTGCTTAGCGTGCAGATTAACAAAGATTATAATTTAAACTTAGAAGTTTGACTTTAAGTCTAATACGTGTCAAAGTGAATGTACAACAAACTAAGTTTAAACAATGCACCAAGAGTTATGCAACACACCAAACTGAGCAATGACACCTATTCCAACTTCAAACAAATGACTTGAATTCAAAGAGACTGAAGGTGTTCAAAAGAAGATTTTATCAAGTATGCATAGACTCAATATAGTTGACTTGCATTCAAAGAGATTAAAGGTGTTCAAATGAAGACTTTATCAAATATGCAAAGATCAATGAAAGATGACTTGATCTTGAAGAGATTGAAGATGTTTGAGAAGAATTCATTTTAATTGCAAAATCTCTACAAATAATCCAAATGAATATTTCATCTTCGATATGAAGAGTCAATGAAGATGATATATATTCAAAGAAAATGAAGATGTTTAATAGTAGACTTCATTAAGCCTATAAAAGACTCATTGCAATGATCCTAAAGAAGAAGCAAGGATGTACAGCAAAAAGAAAAATCTCGGCAATGAGGCATCTTGAATATGAAGCTCTACATAAATGAAAAAGTTATTAGCAGCAGAAAGAGAGAGCTCCACAAAGAAGAAGAGCTCGACATTGATGGAATGAAGTCCTGACAGTTTAGAAACCAAGAAAAGATGATTATCAAATAATAGATTCAATCCAAATTAAATAAAGGAACACTTTGATGAATTGAAGACTTTGATCCATCATCATATCCCAAAGAGAAGACTTCTTGAAAATCTTATAGTATTGTTGAAGCTGAACTTGATCATTGGAAGAATGAATGAAAATTTCTGGGCAATGTGTCAACACATAAAAATGAAGAGTCGACACATGAAGAAAGAAGCCAAAAATTTGAAGACAGAATGATCAAGTGTCGACACATGGAGTTGATGTGTTGACACATGGAGACAGTGGACAACATTTGGAAAATAAAGACCAGATGTGTCGACACATGAAACCAAGTGTCGGCTCCTGGAAAATAACAGCTAGTTTTTCTAACGTTATAATGGACTGGACTTGCATTAGATGAGCCCCAACAACATCCAATGGACGAAATCAATACAAGGGTTTATATAAAAGCTTCCAACTACATTTATACAAAAGAGACACAAGAAAAACAAGAACCACTGACTGATCAAGCTGAGAAAATTTGAAAATTCCTTTTATCTTCATTTTGGCATTAAGTGAGATTTTATTTTTCCTATCCACTCTTGATAGTGAGTTTGTATTTCGTTTGTACAACTTCATACACCTGTAAGTGAGAGTTTGACAGTTCTCTTGTAGAAGAAAAACTCTTGTAAGTTGGAGTGGATCTTGAACAAAACCACTTGGTAGCTAGAAGAACTTGGAAAGAAGTTCTTGTATAAAAGTGAGCTGAGCACTTGGTAAATCAGCATCCATTTTGTAATTGGAGATTGCATAGTAGAGGAAGACTTTAAGGGGATCTTGGGGTGAGGATGTAGACCACGAATTGTGGTTGAACCTCAGTAATTCTTGGTGTGCTTTCTATTACTCTGTTTTCATTTCTCTTTTGATTGCATTGCATTATATATATCTTGATCACTATTCTATTGATTAGATTAATTTTAATTAATCTTAATTTCCATTAATTTCTGAAAAACCCAATTCACCCCCCCTCTTGGGTTACCATTTGGGCCAACATGATTTTCGACACCAGCTCGAACGGTGTAGGTAGGAGTTCGAATGCCCGTTCGCACGGTGGATTCTCCGTTTGAATGCTTCTTTGCAAGTTTGCTTAATTTGATCCTTTTAAGTTCCATTTCCTGCACAAGATTTAATAAGGCAATTTAGGGATAAAATAAATTTATTAAAGCAATAAACAATCTATAATAGAGCTAACATTCAACTTATTAGGGGATTATGATTACACTTTTGGAGCGTGATAAGAGTCCTTGTAATGAATGTTTGGCTCTATTTCAGGCATAACATCTTGTTCTGTATAAATTTCTCTTTATGCAGCATTCTTATATTTGAAGGACATTACATCTGTTGACCCAATGCCTTGATTTTGATGATAACTAAACCTTGTGTTAGTTTACTAATGAATTTAATTAGTGTGCAAATCAATGAGAAATATGTTTTAAACCTAAAACTTAATGTATATCAAAATGGATGCACAACAAGTTAATGATTGATTAATGCACCAAAATAGAGAAATGGCACATATTCAAACATCAAATCAATGATTTGAATTTGAAGAGATTGAAGGTGTTCAAAAGAAAAGTTCATCAAGTTTGTGAAGACTCAATGAAGAATCCAAGAGAAGATTTTGCAGAAACTAAAATGAATTCAATCCAAATTAAATTGGAGACATTCTTGAATAACCACATTAGATTGAAGGTTTTGAAAGATCATTATATCCCAAAGAGAAGAATCCTTGAAGATCTTAATGTGTTTTGAAGCTAAGTTGATCAAGGAAAGCATGGAAGAAATATTCTGGGCAGAAGTGTCGACACATGAATTTGAAGTGTCGACACATGAAGACAGAGGCCAAAGTTTGAGAAATGAATGTTCAAGTGTCGACACATGGGTTTGAAGTGTTGACATATAGAGACAGAGGACAAGAGCTGGAGGATGTAAATATGAAGTGTTGACACATTAAATAGAGGTGTCGACACCTGGGTTCCAACAACTATTTTTTTAAACGTTGTCAAGGTTTGATCTCGTATTAAATGAGCCCACAACTATCTCCAATGGGTAAATTCAATTCAGGGATTTATATGCAAGCCTCGAAATGCATTTATGAACAAGAGATACAAGATTATTCCATCCTTTGATCATCAAGAACTGATAATTTCTCACATTCTCCGAAAATCTCATTTATCCTCTAGGATTGGCATTTAGTGAGCTATTCCATTCTTATCTACTCTTTATAGAGAGTGTGTAATTAATTAGTATATCCCTTATACACTTGTGAGTTAGAGTTTGAGTGTTTTCTAATGGAAGAAAAACACTTGTAAGTTTGAGAAAACTTGGACAAAAGTCTTGTAGCATTGAAGCTTGGATGTAAGCTTCAAAGAGAGTGAGCTAGGCACTTCAACTAGCCTCTACTTTGTAATTGGGCATTGTATAGTGGAAGAAGACTTCAAGGGGATCTTGAGATGAGAAGGTAGACCACAAGTTGTGGTTGAACCTCAGTAATTCTTGTATCTTTCTTTGTGCTTTGCTTTCATTCAATGTTGATTATTTTACATCATACATACCTTGAATTACTGTTTCATTGCTTAGATTAATTTTAACTAGTCTTAATTATAACTATTTTTTAAAAATCCAATTCACCCTCCCCCCCCCCCTCCCCTTGGGTTGCCTTTTGGGCCAACAACATCAACAAACATGAATTTGTGGTAAACTAGAGAGACTTTTAAAGATGCTATATTACAGAATTTGATAAGAATGACTATCGAATAACTCATACTACCTAACCATTGGACATTTTCCCGTTAGACCCACAATTGCGATATTATTATGTACACTTTTTTCTCTCTATATTATTCTGGCCATATATTGTTTGTTCTTATTTTCTAGTAGCATCTTCAGCCTCATTTTCTTACATATAAAACCCTAAGCTTAGGGTTAAGCAGCTACTGCTATCCGTTTTCTTCTTCTACTGCTTCTAATTCTCCCTCTGTCTCACGACTGTTGTGTTGTAGCTAGGTTTCTATTGTGGGTGCCAGTGAATCGGATGCTTTGCAGATCATAGCATTCAAGATTAGTCAAACACTGTTTAAGTAGATTAAGAGATTTAATACTGTGAATCTTGTTGCAATCTAAACTATGAGAACTCTTCAATCTTATGTTTTTTCTTCCTTGTTTATGTTTGTAGAAGCCTCAAAGTCCTAGTTGTCTTCCTCCTTAATCACAATGCACTAGGGTAGTAAGAGTAGGTGGGACTCAAACTAGCCAAAGCCTATCTTTCATCTCTAACAAAAAATATGAAATATCTCTTATGATTTGGCCAATCACACTTGCCTTATATAGAAGGGGAAGTGCTATCCATGTGCAAGTAGGGGATCAATAGGGTTTTCTAATCCTAAGTTAACTCACAATATCCTAATTGCACATCAGCTCCTTGATGAATAATGAATTAGTGAAACTACCCTCAATTTCACAAAATGATGATAGTTGACCTCTTAGGATTGAAAATTACGACAAGTCCCTTGTGCTACTGATTACTGCAAAAATAAATCTTTAGATACTGGTATCCGTAAATCTCAATCGACTAAAGTCATAACTATCTATCCAATTTTATTTGCATCTTCAACCTTTGAGTAACTAATCTAGTCGACTAATGATCACTTTAAAATCTTTTTTCAAAAACTACCTTCTTGAAAATAAATAATTTCATTTATACATAAATAAAATTCATTTAGTAAACACTTTACTAAAACATTTCCGGGTCTTTAGTGATTATCACTTATAAATTGCATCAAGGGGATACCATTCCCTTCAAAAGGGTATGGTGACATTTAAGAATAAGGTTCTCTAATCCTCAACAGTAGTCATCTAAGATATTGACCATACAAAAGTCTCACTCATTGGTAAGTCAAAATGATGCACTGCCAAGAACTAAGTTCTTTAAACTTTTAAGTTTTTGAGTTTCTTTGCAATTAATATATGTTTGTAAGAAGTGACACTATCACTGACAGCTGTGATAATTAGTGATGATAGTGGACCGAGAGAAGGTGGAAATGTAAAACCCGCGAATTTTAAAATATACTTTTGGATTTTGAAATTTGAAGGAAATAAAATTTAGAGGATTAGTTATTCGATAGAGTCTCAAAACTTAAAATTAATATAAAGCCAGGGAGAGAAGTGGAATTTCGAGGGAGAAATTCTTGTAAGACGGGAAGGCTGCAACACTCGCAACTTCCTTTGGCTGCACTACATCTCTAGTTGGACTGGAAGGACCGAACCATAGGAATTATATGTCCAAAATGAAGCTCCCTTTGAGGCTCAATCTAGTTAACGGTTTAGAACTCGGCTTCATGGAAAGTCGGTTCCTTCGAAACACGTTATACTCGACAAATTCGCATTGATTTTCGTCCTAACTTTAAACTAGGTTTTCTTTCTCGTTTCTCAACGGATTTTGACAAATCAAGTGTCTAAAATTATCTACTCTTCGAGCCCGATCGTCTCGAGTTCTCGGAACTCAATTTTATAAAGTTTTGGTCTCCCGAAAAGCACACGAAAGCCGCTGCACCTGGTAAATTCGTACGCGATTTTACCGAAAATTCGGATCAAGTTTTCTTTCTCGTTTCTCATCGGAATCGTATGAAATTTGAGTCTAATTCGATCAATATTTCGAGAAATTTCTAACCATGGCCTCAAACTAAATGTTTGATAAGGTTTACAATCCCGAACTCAGCTGTTTCGGGCCAATGCTCACTTTTTTCTACGTTAAATTATTGCACCTTACCACCTTTGCATGGCCAGCTGCCACCTATACTTGTAGTGCATGAAATACACTAATAAATGTATCTATAACACATGCTAAGACCTTATTTTATTGCTAGTGCAAGAGTAAGCCATGCATACACATGCACATCAATATGACTACCACATGTTCAATACACTAAATTATATAAACCTAGCATCTTGTCCCCCTTCTTCCCCTCCTTGCCGGCCAAGCATGGACCATTCTTGGTCCAATTTATATATAATAAGGTTAAGTGCTTTAGTATAATATTAGCACACACAAATCATAGTATAATACATGGGTTTAATCTAGCACATGTTGCAACATAATGCACTAGAATATAATTCCTACACTTTTGCCCCTTGTGTTGCCGGCAAGCATGCTCCATTCTTGGCCAATGAGGGCTTTTGATGAGATATATATGTTATGTATGGGATGAGAGAGGAGGGGGAGACCGAAAGAGAGAGAGAGAGGTGGGAAAGGAGTGTGCATGTGCAAGATCTTAAACCAATGCATTTGTATCCTTTGTGTTGAACACAAGGCACACTTGGACCCAAAATGCCCCATGCCCCTTCAATATGTATGGCTGCCATTTTCCCCAAGTTTGACCATAAGACGTGGAGATAATTTTAGAAAGGGGAGATAGAAAGAGAGATAGGGAGAGAGGGGTGAACCGAGAGAGATGGAGAGAGAGGGGAAGAGATTGCACCCATGGTTCAAGTCCTTGGACATGGGCATGCTAGGCATGGGCTCCCATGCAAATCTTGTAGCAGCTATTGTAGAGAGAGCAAGAAATTGAGAAAGGAAAGAGAGAGGGAACGAGAGGAGTTTGGAAGAGGGAAAGCTCGGGAGAAAGGAAGGAGACTCTCGGGTAAGAGAGAAACCCGAGCCTTGTCCTAATCCAAGAAACTTAAGGTATGGCCTTTTCCCTCCTGATTTATAGTATGTTTCATATCTAAAAACACTGCTGGAACAAGAAGAAATTCCCAGAACTTTGGCCGAGAAAATGAGAAGTTAGTTTTCGGTTCGGACTGGTGCAAACCAATCAGGGCAGTCACTTTCAAAACAATTGTTTTAGAGCTTAAATGTCTCTAATCGTGCATCTAAGACCATGGTTGAATAGAACACAAAAAACCCTTCATTTTAGGCTCAAAGTTTGCTTAGTTTGGTTAAAAATTGATAGAGGAAACTGTGTCTAAAGTTGGAAGAGTTTCTGTTGCAAAAATCTGTAGAATGAGCCATTTTTCAAAGGCTGTTTGGCATATCTAAAACTTTTATTCAGAGCTAAATTTTTGGATACTTGAACTTTGAGATCTTAGTGAAATATGGGCTTTGGTTTCAGCCGCAGATGTTTAGTATTCGAATTATAGTGATTTTTCATATTTATGTTGCCACTACAGAATTCTGAAACTCTGTCCTGAGACCCCTCCCTTTGACAACAGTTTCGACCAAGTTAGAGTCTTCTAAAGATCATGAAATTTTTACTGTATTTATTGGATGTAAGGATGAGACTTTGTACCAAAATTCAGATCGATTGCGTATCATCTTCCTATGTTTAGAACCTATGAAATTCGGACCATCTGCTGCAGGATCTTCCTTTTGGCAGCACTGTTTTGTTTTCTAAAATGCGAAATAAATACCTAGGCTGGTCCTTTAAATGTGAATTTTGGTGTGGATGTTTCTTGGGATGTCTATTGGCAATACCATAAGTTTGGGACTCGGTTGACAAGAGAATACTCAGTTTTGTCCCTTTTAGTAAACCTGTGTCAGATTCAGCAGCTTAGCCGACTTGGTGAATTTTGGCGTAAGCCTAGAACCTATTCGAGTTGGAAGAGAGTTGTTTTGAGGTCTATGTTTCCAACCTCATGAGCACTCGTTGGAGACATTTTCATTATTGCTAAACGTGGTTAAGCATCAAGCTAAGAATGACTCTTTATATTAACTTCACAGAGATGCTACGGGTTGCGTGGTGATCCTTGCGAGATAAGTGGAATGCGATTGAGGTAACCGGTTCTATACAATATTCTCCTCTTCAAACCTCTTTGCAAAAGTAGATTCCTATTGTTTCTTGAATTGTATTCCTCTTGCATATTTATGTTGGTGAATTCCATCGTTATGTGATCTTTGATTCTATTAAGTGTGTTCCGACATATCCTTGTGTATTGTGTTCGTTGTTGAACTCCTTGATGATGCTATTTTTGGAGTGCTCGTTAAATTCCTATTGTTGAACTCCTTGATAATGCTATTTTGGAATCGTTGAATTTTATTATGGCTGATGTGCCATGGAACTAATCAACACTTGTTCAAACGCACCCGCTGGCCGTTATTAGGAATGGTTATGGAATGATGACCCTACGGGGTATTGATCATGTGATATTGATCCATGGGATACTGGTTATTGGAATTGGTTATAATATCGTGGTACGGGTGGCGTTAGGCATGATACTGAGAAGGGCCGGGTATTGAGCTGTGATGGAACCTTGGATTAATGATTGAATTATTGGAATAATTGTTATACATATTATGTCCTGATTGATTAATATCTTGTTAGTCCGATCATTTGATTTTCTTTTGAACTGATGTGATTGACTATCGAACTCCATTTTTATTGTCCTAAATTGAACACTTGTACTCATGTCGTATTGTATACTTTCTGGTTAAATTTTATTTTTCAGGTTAAGGCAGAGCAAGGAAGGAGCAAGATTTTAGAGCTTATCTTTTTAGAGTTACGGATTGAATCGGCAAATTATTAAATTTTCGGAAGCCATTGTATTGCTGAAGTTGTCTATCTTTTGTAGTCAAATTCTTGGAGACTATTTGAAAACTGTAATATTGGTGACGAGATGTGGCAATTGAAGTTGTTTTACCTTGGAGTTTAGTTTAGTTAGTTATTTTTATCTTTTTAACGGTCTGGAAAAATCCAGGGTCGTTACAGGAAATCTGACCGAACCCGCCCCGTTTGGGAAGGGTATGGAGAATTCAAAACAGGAATGGAGACAGGGATGGAGGTGTTAAACTAAACTTGTACGGGTATGGAGATGGGGATAAATCTAGGCTTTTTTCCACCCCACCCTACCTGTTAGGAGGCGGGGATGTGTTTGTACTTTTATTTGAAAAGTTACGCCTTGAATACTTTAACTTGTACTTTGAGCTTCTGATTTTTAATTTTGTTGTTAATCTCTTTAGTTAAATATGAAATCAATTCATGTTGAAGGTGTTATGAGAAGGATGAGAGCTTTTTGGAAGAAAACCTTTTGGTTAGATGATTAATTTGGAGATAAGAGCTTTAAATTGAGCTTGGCGGGTGCAGGGGGGGGGGGGTGGACAAAGATTTGTACTTGTGGGGCAAGGCTAGATCTCCAAAAAAATTTCCATACGAGTATGGTGGTGGGGATGGAGGTGAATTTTATAAGTGGAAGCAGGAATGAAGGTGATGTTCCCTGCCCTGCCCCGCTCCACTGTCATCCCTAATGATAATGTGTTTTTATCATGATCTTGTTCAATGTACTCTAAACACACCAACACATTAACCTGGAGTCCACTATTCCAATGGTTGAAAAAAAACCATTCTATCGAATAGAGGTCACATGTGTGGCAGTCTACCAAGTGAACTGTCCAATTTCACTTCAAACTATGAACTAGTTTAAAATTACAATTGATTGGATTGTATCTCTCTACCTGCTAATCTCATCAACACATACAATTCACCTAAAATGCAATTTGTGGAACTTAACAATATCTCATACATCAACATAATCACTAAACCAGTATAGATAATGTAAATGAAAAATCTTATTTAAGTGCCATAACTATAGCTAACAATAGCTTTAAGGGCACATACAAATTCAACGAGAGATGGATAACAACAAACATAGGAGCTTACACATAGAACAGTTTAGCATGCAGATTATACAATAAAAGACTAGGAATCTCCCTTAAAGAGTTTTATTTATTTAGGATTAAGACCATAATTAAACTTAGCAAAAGTTACTTGCAGTGAATGTCTCACATAATGCTACACTTGGAAGCCACCTGGAGTGCTACATCAACTATATTGAGCGCTACCTCAGCCACGCGGAACCCAATCATCCAAGGGTTCTAAAACACATAAAATCACATAAGCATTATGCACATAAACTTTGAGTGATTCCAACAAGAACATAAATTACCCTACCCTTGTTTTTTTTTTTTTTTTCTTCTTCTAGTCGCATTACTAAAATAGGAAGTGAAAGCGAAAATGAAAGCAGGAAACGTTAGGGGAAATGCAGCCAAAACATATAGATAGAAACGAGAAGCGAAAAACGATTAGAAATCTTAATAGAAATTTTACTAAGAATCTTTCATAGAATTTTAAGAAACATAATGGAATTCTACATAAATAATTCCACAGATAGTTAGAACTTAAGGAGAAAATTTGTATAAAATTAAGATTTCAAGTTCCATAGTGTTTCCCCTTAGTTTTTCATGAATTTTTGTCAAGTATCCCCAAAAATATCCTAATCATTTCCCAAGAGTTTTTGTCAAGTATCTCCAATCGGATTATAATCATTTTCCAAGAGTTTATGAAACGGTTCCCTCGCGTTTTTTGAATATTTTCTCAAAATTTTAAACAAGTTTCATACCCATTCTGGAAACGCATTTCCTCCCAAATGAGTTTCCCAGCAACTATGGTTGAGAGACAAAAAAGAAAAATTAACAATTGGGCCAAAAATAAAAGCCATCAGCCAAACTCCTTGGGGAGAGAAATATAAGAGACTGAGATCCATGTTTGGTAGCATGGAATCTGCATCGTGGAATCCATATTAATTTCAGGAAAAAAAAAACAGTTTTGAGTTTGGAAAAGTAACCATTGGGAAAGAAAAGAACAGAGGAAGATTACTTGTAAATCAGTCCATTCAGCATGGTAATTACTAATTATCATAGAACTCTTGCTCTACAAAGAAGAATTAGTAGATGATTAGGAAGACAATGGACTCACCGTCCGTGCAGAGTATGGAACCATTTGAGTAGATGCAGATGGAGATGCTGGAAGTTCAGTAATTGCAACAGAAGAGCTTGGCTGCAACAAAACAAAGTCACTATGAATATCGAGGCACAAGGCCAACATTTTCGAACAAAGCCAACCATCATACATTTACAACAATGGAGAATAGTTAGATAAATATGCATATACAAGAGTTGTGCATACCATACTTCCATGATCACAACAATATTAAAAGACATTTTGATGGAGAAGTTGCAGTGGATTTAGAAACTGTAAAATTGAGAATCAAAGGCAGACTCCTTTGTTTTGTTGCTAGGTGGGATGCCTTCAATTATACCTAGTATTGAGCAAACTGCCTCAAGTTTAGTGTTGATTTGATGGCAGTCTAAATTTACTTTTACACAAGCATGGTTTCATGCCCTAGTTTTTGGGGTGTCCAAGGTCCTTTTGACTCAAAGATCCAAAAGCACGAAACTCTGCACTAGAACTCATCCTCCTAAAAGGACAAGTGTGACTAGGTTCAAATTGATAATTGGTTTGATTAAGGGCTTCTTAGAAAAATAGGAGTCACCACTTAACTTGACTAAGGTAAGTTAGGACACCTAGAACTAAGTGTAATCCAAAGATTAAACTTAGGGTTTTTGAAAATGATTTTTTAAAATACCTTCTTATGAGAAGGTTTTTAGGAAAAATAGGTTGTTTGGCAACCTTTGAGAGTATTGAAGCCCTTTTTTGAAAAATAACTCTATTTTGGTCCTTCGAAAATAGATATCTATGGTTCGAGGGTTGGTTACGTGTAGAGAAGATATCCTAAGATCATCACTCTACCCCACCCTTTCGGTACCTACATGTCTAATCACCCTTTTGTTCACTCACTAGAATAACCGGCTACCATTGTCCACTTAATATCCACTTTAGATTTTTGAAAATGGGGTTTAGTCATCACTTTTTGGATGAATGATGCATGATGCAAGCTTTGGAAGAAGTTTGAAAACATTGGGAGTTTTGAAGGATTTTGAAATAGAAACTTTGAATTGATTGAAATTTTTGAAAAGAGTATTGCAGTTGAAATAGAAGTTATGACCGCACCATTTTAGATTGCCTACGTATCTCATTCGGCGAGAATCAAGTAATTCGTAGTTCGGGCAAGAGCCTAATAGGCGCATTAGGGCCTTTGGAAAGTGTTGAAGACACTTTGGGGTCTTTGGAAAAGCTTGAAGACACTTTAAGGTTTTTGGAAAAGTTTGAAAACACTTTGTGATCTTTGGAAGAGTTTGAAGACACTTTGTGGTCTTGGAAGTTTTGACTTGAAATCGGATGGTGGAGTGTTTTGAAAACGTTGTTGAATCAAATCAAGGGAGTTTTGAAAAAACACTTTGGAATGACTCAAGAGAGTTTGAAAGTGTTTTTGAAATCTTGTTTCAAAAACCTTGGAGGTATGACTTTGAAATGTTTTGATAAATTAGTTTTTTGAAAGTGGTTTTTGAAAATAGCTAAGGCTTTGGAATTCTAATATGGCCAACTTTGGAGGTTGTTCTTGATATGTCACCTTCCTTTGGGGTCCCTAACTATAAGAGGGCTAGGGATACGTTAGGTTTGTGATCTTTTGAAAATATTTTTGAAAACATCTTGGAGTTGGTTTTTGAAATCTCAAGAGGGTTGAAGGTTTTTGGAAAAATAGATAATGAGGATAGTTTTATATAGAAAGATGATTTAAAAGAAGGAGGGTCCCTGAGTTGGAACCTTGAAGCATGTTATCCTAAGTTGAGTTGGCCTAGGGTTAATTAACTTGGATTAGGTTGACCTAGAGGTAAGGTGACCTAAGGTTAACTAACTAGGGTTTGATTAACCTAGGGAAAGGTAACCTAGGGTTAACTAACTAGGGTTAGGTTAACCTAAGGTGAATAAACTATGGTCAAGTTAACCTAGGGTTGGACAACTAGGGTCAAGTTAATCTAGGGTTGGACAACTAGGGTCAAGTTAACCTAGTGTTAGGTAATTAGGGTCAAGTTAACCTAGGGTATGGGCTGATTTGGTTATTAGGCCTCTATTGGGCCCAGTGGGCCCGAGAAGCGGTTGACCGACTGGATAGGGGTTTGAAAGTTGATTTGAGCTTGAATGTGCTTACGGAGCTTTGAAAAGGAGTTTAGTCAAGCCGGAGATTACCGAGTGGGCAAAAATGGAGTGCTTACCCATGATATTAAATGTGACCCATGTTTTCTAAAGTTTAACTCCTTCTTAGCACTTAACTACTGCATACAAGCTTAAACCTACTCTTACAAGAAGGTACAACATTAGTACAAGAAGGGGACTTTGTAAAAACAAATTATATCGGCTATCGATAAGTGTACATGAGTTTTGTTTTTTTATATTATACTTAAACTTTACAATATATATGTACAGTTTTAGTGTTGCTTGTATTAAAAAAAAAAAAAAACAATTACATTGTCAGAGAATCAAAATTGAACTCATAATAGGAGAGATTAGATTTTCAAATAATGCTATTGTTTTTCAAAATGACTAAAGATACAAATGATTGAAACAACTCAGGTTAATTTTGCTTTCACTCAATCGTACAGTCATAGTGGATTTTTCACCATCAACTTCCCGCTAAAAATTGTCAAAATAATGCGCTATTTGTTTTGTTTCAGAGTATCATAAGCATGGGTCACACAACAAGAAAACCTAAATATTGTAATTTCCAAGTCATATGACATTATAAATTCAGATTGTGCCAAATTGTAGCTTTCGGTCGTGTAAAACTGCGCTTGTGTTTATCCATGTCCATGATTCCACAATACATCAAGGACCACACGTTATATTTTCAGCGTCAATTTAACATTTTGTGATTGACGAACAAATTTACCAAAATTGATTAAGGTGTTCAAATTTACATAGGTAAAGTTTGAAAGAAAAAAACAAAAACCAAATTGGGAATTCAAAAGAAAATGGTATCTTAACTCTTATTGAAAATTTAACCTTATTTTTTAAATTTTGTTTGAATTTTGGTCAAAGTTAATATAAACCAAAAGAATTAAGATTTTCCAATTTAATGGTGAAGTTGGAAATTTAAAAATCAAGAAGACGGGTAAGGCTGCAGCCAGACGGGTAAAGAAGTTAGCAAAAGAAGAAGAATAAACGACAAGTTAAATGCGAATAAATTAACAAAAAAAAAAAAACCAGTTTAACAAAGATATAGTTATATAGCAAGTTTGCCAAAATGGATTAATAACTAAATAAAAGGAGAAAAATACGGAAGGAATAAATGGATCAATAACTAAATAAATAAAAATGTATTATATTATCTACACCAAAATGTACTGTGGAATTCTAGGAATTTTGCTGGGTTTTACTATGATCACCTGCGCCTGAGCAGCTGCCGTTCTTCTATCGACAGCTTCCTTTCTCTTACATTCGAGCAATGCATAATTATCAATAAAGTAGTTGTGCTCATGGATATACAATCCACTGTCGAAACAGGCCGGGCAGAGGCAGAAGGATTCACCGCCATTTTCAAAGCAGCTTGGGCAAGTCCAGAACATTCCAGGTATGAAGGCGCCACAGCCCTCGCAGAATGGCCTACCACTTTTGATTATCTAGTAGAGAGCCATAACTTCCATGAACTCGAGAGTGTTTTTTCCTTCCTTGGCCAGCTCCTTGAAGAAGTAGGGATTGCTCATCTTTGGGTACCCTTGATTCTTCATAAACGCCAAGAATTCATGAAGGCTGACCTTCTCATTCCCGTCGAAATCTTGTGCCAACTGCTTGATCTCCGGCGAGCTGGACTTGTAATAACTCTCAGCAGTCGTGAGCATCTCCTCCATCTTCCCTGCTTTCTCTCAAGTTCGTCGATGGATGAAGATTGTAATTAAATTGTAAAGGCAAGGTATGAGAGCATATATAACGTCAATGGCGGGGGATGAGAGACGGGTTGAACCTCGGACACACCCAAAAAAAAAAAAAAATCAACAGTTTTTTGCGTATTGTGAGAGTGTTTGGACGTATCTTATTTAGTAGTTTATGGGTTATGCTTATGACTTTTTTAAAATGTATTTGAGTGAGTGGTTTAAAAAAACAGTTTATGTGTAATCATATTTTTCAAGAAAAATTATTTTTAAAATTAATTTATTAAAAATAACTTATAACTTATGATTTATAAAAAGAGCATCCAAACACCCCTATGACAGAAAATAGCACTAGTCTCTGAAATTTTACCTCGCCCTCTTTCAAAATTTCTATTATTTTGACTCATTTCACTATTATCAAGTGGTGGTCTAACTTATAAAAATATCTCCTGGCCTGCTCCACGTTTTTCGGGCCGGAATCATGTGAAATTTTGTGTTGAACTAGCCTTAATTTTCACTTTCGATTTTAACAAGTTGAGTGGAATTTGACATTTTCAAAAAAAAAAAAAAAAAAATGATTGTTTAACTCTGTATAATCTTGATATAATTCCATCTTAGACCTTTTTTTTCCTTTACTTCAATCGTTTTAAAAATTTTTAAATAGTTCTCATTTAAGTAACTCATGCTATTGCCAAAACAAAAATAATGTCATATGGGGTTTTATGCTGGACTAGTTCCTATATTGGTGGGATTTGGGTGAATGTATTATTTATAATCTCAACTTCCGTTTCCTGTTTTGACAAAGTGCGTGGGATTTAACTTTTGCGAACACAAAAAGAAAAAAATAGCAATCACCCTAACTCTATATAATCTTGATATAATTCCATCTTAGACCTTCTTCTTCTTCTTTTTTTTTCTTTAAATCTCATTTTTTTAAAAAAAATTTTAAATGGTTCTCATTTAAGTAACTACTGCTATTGCCAACACATTGACCACCACAAAAGTAATGCATAAGAAAGTAATGCTCAGTGTGAACTTGATCAAAGCATTGGTTGCTTAATAAAAATCACTTTTGATTTGGCAATAATTGTTGCGCTTTCTCAGTAATTTTTAAATTGGATATTAAAGGTTTTTAGAATATATTGAACTAATATGTAATCCAATAATTTGAACCATAGTTACAAAAATAAAAAGCAAAAGAGGAAAATGATTAAGAATCGATTAGAAAAGTACTTACTAAGAATCCAAGTAAGAAATTTTTGACAAATTTAAAGGAAACCTTTAAGAAACTTTAATAAAAACTTATATGACTACCTCAATAGATATTTAGTTGGTACTTAAGAGGAAAAAAAGGGTTTATTCTAGTTTTTAATAGTTTCGTCAAACTCTCCTACTTAAATTTTTAAGAGTTTCCGTTAAGCATACCGAAAGTATCCAAAACATTTTCTAAGAGTTAAGGAAACATTTTTTCTAATTTTAAAATGAGTTTCATACTCGTGGCAAAAGTGCTTTTTGCCATTTTCTACCTGCACATAAGTTTCCTATCAACTATGATTTGAACCTTGAATTTTTTTTTATTTTATTAATATCTAAATAACTTTACCTATTTGGAAATTGATATATATATATAACAATAATTATGAAAATGACTTATATTTTTTAATTTTTGATCTTCGCTACTAAAAATTATAATTTTAAAAATTTAAAAAAAATTACATTTATGGATATATGCAAATCATATATATAAATTGTGTTCGCCTCTATATTTTGCCTCTCTCTTATGTGGCACTCTAAATGCTTTGATACTTTTAAAATACCACGACACAGGAGCAATTGGTTAGATAACTATGAAACTTATATAGTTATGCAACCCAGATAACATATGATGTATATAAGATAAAATTGTCGAGTAGATCATGACTATATATATATATATATCACTTCAGTAGTATTGCTTTTACGGATTCTTTATGAAACTTAATAATTTGGGTTAAGTTCAACAAAAATAGAAACTTTATCATATGAATATAATTTCCTATCTAAAAAAAAAGTGACTGTAATTAAATAAAATAATTTATATATCTACTTCAATTTTTTTTTTTTTAATAAAGACAGTAGAATTGTGCCCAAGAATCAATCTGGGAGTTGCAACAGTGGAGCTTAAACTTATTCCCTTTAGCCAGCTCCAAAGGTGTCAACATTGGATTGTATTTTTAATTATTTTGAATTTTGAATTAATTATTTATAAAAAAAATTATTGTAAAATTAAATCAGCCTTATTTTTCCGTACATTGCACGGGTTGACACCGTAGTTGGTATAGTATATGCCACAAATAAGCTGAATTAATTGATCATCTGCTCATCCATTAAGTATCCACATTCATGTGGTCTAATTCTGGTTATTTTTGGGTCCAGTGGTTGTTCCCTAGCAAGGTTGGAATGTGTGAGAGTTAGCAAGCCTATTTTTAATTGATGTGTGATTGCATGGGAAATTTTAATACAGTAACTCCTCGTCTCTCTTTCTCTCAAATCAATGATAAGAAATTTATTGATTAAAAAAACATGTTATGTAGTAACAATATAGCTACATTACATATATGATTGAAATAAATTATAACTAACACTAAACCTTATTGAAATTTTGAGTTTGACTCTCTTAACGGTGAATTTATATTATGATTGATGTGTGATTGTTGAGTACGGATGTGCGATTGTTGAGTATATAATAGGTTATGATTATTGAACTTTCTCAAAGAGATGATAGTCCAGTATATTTATTTTGCTGTAAATAATTCCTAGTGATTGGGTCAAAAAAAAAAAAAAAAAGAAAAAAAAAAGAAGATGGATCTACTTTGGCTTCTGTAGCAAAATTCCTAGATTCTCCACTGTACAGTACAGCTTAAGAATTATTAATTTGTAGCTTCTCATAATTAAAATAAGTGACGAATTGACTACCCCCTTAGCTTTGATATACGTTTTCAAAATTATCAAGGGCTAAAAAGTTAAAACAAACTTGAATTGAAAGTACGGTATATTAGTTGTAAGCTATGGCAAATGGAGAAAAACTCAATTTTGCACTTTGAGATGTATGATTAAGACAAGAACTAGAGGTGATCTACTATACCTTTACGTTTAAAACATGAACCACAATATCGACAAGGGTTTATATTTTATATTCGTTTTTTTAGATTAATTTCGTACGAGATTTTTTTACATTTTCTAGATGAAATTCTTGTATTATTTTCTCTTTGTAGACCCTTTGTTTTTATTAAGGAGTAAATACACTTTACTCCCTCATAGTTTGAGTAAAAATCAGATGACCCCCTGTTGTTGAAAAATAAAAACATAACTTTCATGTGGTTTGAACTTATCTGCAAAGTGGATGGAATCATGATAGATTTGGTAAAATAAAATAAAAAATATCCATAAAAGAGAAAATTGTGTATTTGATATTCCAATATGAAAAAATAAAATGACAAAAATATCTTTTTGATAGGATCAGCGTTAAATCTAACGATTTTTATCCATTTTATAATGAAGTCAACACCATAAGAAAGTTATATTTCACTTTTAAATCAAATGGGTTCATCTGATTTTTGCTCAAACCACAATGGGGTAAACTATAATTACTCCTTTAATAATACCCAACACTCCAATAAAAAGAGGATCCATTGTTCATTTTATTTTTTTTTTTTTTTTGGGTAAAATACAGGCTTACCACTTGCTGTCTATTTCCTTTGTAAAAATCTATAATGATGAGGGTGACATGACTTTATGTCATGAGGATGATGAATTAAGGATTTTATGTATGCATTAAAACAACCAAAGTTGACTTGAGGGAATATATATGTGAACGTGACATAGTCAAGAGTGCACATTGTTTTGAATTTTAGCCTGGACCACGGTCGAAAGTTCAGTGACAAATGAAAATTCGCAGGCAAGGACACAATTACTGACAATTTCTCCTAGACAGAGGAAAATCTTTTTTCTGAAAGCTCTCTTATAGAATGAAGACGAAATTCTTGTGAAATTTATAAAAATCGTTTTAAAAATTCTTACATAATTTAACGAATTTTGTGAAAAATTCTTCAAAAATTGTTACAGGAACTCTCTAAAACACGCTTATTATTTTTAGTATTTTTCGTGTTCCCAAATCTTGCTTCTCGCTTCTGTTTATCATGTTGGCAGCTATAGGTTAGACCACTCCAAATCCCGCATCAATTGGTCTATAATGATTTTTTTATTGGTAAAAATAATTCACCCTTTTTTTTTATTCATTCTCTCTGAGAAAATATCCAGGATAACATTGATATCAGATTCTTCTACCAATAACTAATAAAATCACCATAATACATGAGTTATCTTTAATCACCTAAAATTAAGCAGTTGGTGAGATTACCACATATCACACCTCTTGTGCCTTCAAATTTGTTTTGTTGTTTCCTCTCGTACCCGTCCATTTCCTTTGCCTAGGTTACAACATATAGAACCCCACTTCCAACTTTCCTCCATTCAGCCTCTAATTTCTATATTCACTAAGTGTCAACTCATGCAATGCACGAAAAGTAATTATATCTCGCTTATGGAATGATAACATGCATGATGCTTTGCATTAAGAAACATATAATATTATAATATAAAATTGTTATCTATATTATATATTATAGCAATAGGTTGTTAGGTATTTGAACTTGAAAGTCTAGATCCATTTTTCTCAAAATTTTAAATTTCAAAAATACAAATGTCATAATATCATTGGCTCTTTAATTAATATGTTAAGGTTTTTAAATTGTCACCCTATCAATATGGAAACTTGAAAAGCCATTTAAGAAGGTATTTAAAATCTAAATATAGATACGCCATTATAGATTTTTTATAATTAATATGGTAAACATTCTATTCAAATTTTTACAAATTATGCTTTTTCAAAGTATTTTAACTTTATTCAAATTGAGTCTTAGGCTAGATTTAAGTATCTATACCTGTGAATTTTTAATAGATATTAAAACTTATAATTTGTTTAATAGACGAGGGTAGCTTTCAAAACAAGAATCAAATGGAAAAAATAAACCAATTACACTTTGTTTCATACAAAATTTTTAATTCATCCAATATTGTCTGAGTTCATATCATTCTATCACATACTTACCCAAACAAGAGAAAGGAGAAAAAAAAAAAAAAAGGAAAAAGGGCTAGGAAAACAAATATAAATAAAGTACATAAACTTTTTACAAAAATAGTTATACAGACGTATATTATCTGAGCATTCAATTAAAAGGTTTACCTATAATTTAATCAACTTATATAAACTTAATTAATCTCCTTTATTTATTCTTCATGTTTCCTTAAAAGTAAAGTACCATAACATTGTTCTATTAGTTTGAATGATTATTTCTTATAGAGACTATAAATATATATATATATATATATATGGTTCGTTCCCAAAAGTGTCCTACAATTGAAGTTAGTAACTCTGCAAGAGTAAGAGGGTCGCGATGAAGTATAAACTAGTAATCCGGTATCGTTCTCTCCTAAGGAAATTGTGTAAATATAGCATCAACGCTCAACTAACACTAGACATTAACTATGAATTGCAAATAGATTTTGTGATGTAAAAGAGACCAAAAATTTGTTGATTTTGGATGATGGTTGTTCTTAACTAATGCAAGCAACTAATATCTAAGGAAAGCAATTAAATCTAATTTGTGTGCAATTAAGGAAAAGCTTGGATATGATTGATTCAATCCACCAATTCACAACAAGAGTTTCAATAGAGAGTTTTATAACTCAAATCAAGAATCACTCCATGGATTCTTGATTCGGAATATTTTAACCATAAAACCTTGAGTTCATATTTAGTTGAGTGTAGAGATGAAACCAACGAGTAGAACCATAAAAAATAAAAAAAAAAAAACCTTAGAAATGTGTAATATCTATACCAAGTAGTGAGTTGTGCATAAATATTACCAAGTTGGGTTATGAATTTAAGTTATCAAATAAGTCCAATACTCAACCAAATAGAACTATAGAAATCTAGAAATAAAGCTTTGAAGTTCATATACCCCCATTGAAACCCTTGAAGATCTTTGGTAGATCTTCACAATCACATCCAAGATATGTTAGCTACTTGAATCCATGAGATAAATCATAAAAGAATGTAAATATGGTATTAAGCAATGGAAAACTAATGTTTAATTACCAAGAAAGTGAAGGAAAGTGCCAAGAAAATGAAAGAAACTTAAATTTGAATACGAAGAGAATGATTAACAACAATACAAGAAAGATTAATGAACAATAGGGCAAAACAACAATGAAAAAAAGTTAAATCTTACAAAATCTCCCCAAAAATACCTTAGAAAAGCTCCAAAATCTAGAATCTTCAAACATTCTCCAACCTTCTCCGACCATCTTCTTGGTTCCCGCACACACAACTTTTATACTAGCAAATCCTGTATTGAATGGTCCAAATACGATCAAATGGCCGGGAGCGATCGAATAGCCAATCGATCGCAAACGAACCCCCTCTGAAGTTTTGCTCACTGTCACTACAGAAGCCATTTTCAACTTCACCGATCGAAAGCCCGATCGATCAATAAAACTCCCTCTCCAAAGTTTGGAGGGATGATGCTGCAGAAGCTGGAATAGAGGCATTTTCGATGTCACCGATCGAACGGTCTCTGCTGCGATCGATTGATCCTTCTAATTTTTGCTCGTTTACCTCATTTTAACCTTAGATTCATGCAAAACACACACAAAATAGTTTAGTACATTTTGGGGGTTAAAATACTAAATTAACAACTAAAACTCGACTAATCAACTACTAATTTGGGCTTAGATATTACAGTTTCTTAGTGTAATCAACACCCCCAAACTTAGCCTTTGATAGTCCATATCAAAGTCCAAAAAGAAAAACTATAAAAGAAAGGTTTCCACTTGCGTAAGAATCACATGTGCATTTAGCCTATGCATCAAGCCTTTAAACCCCTAAGTACCCCTAATGGAGGAGTGGTGTCTCGTGAGGGTTTACAGTAATGAATACCCGCAAATATCTATCCATGCAATCTCAATATGATATCAAGGAAACACAAAACATGTATTAACCTCATTCAAGTCGAGTCTCAATCCATCTAGGTCATGAATCATCGCAAGGTAAATGCATAAAGCATCGAAGAAATTAAATACATTAACGTGTATTAATATGGCTTATGACTAATATTGACTCATGCAATTATGTCCTTAATGCTTCAATCTAAGTCTCACAAGGCATACCCTCAACTTTGAACATGAACAAACGGGGTATCTCAATGGAAAGCTCATTTTAAGAGTAAATGTACAAGACATGCAAATAGAGCAATTCCGAAATCAAAAATTGATTACTTGTAAGTGTACTGACTTAGCATAGATTCATGAAAGAATATTTACTATTTAAGCATAATTAGAAAATTGACATTGATAACTTATGCACAATTGAATTAAAGATTCATGTAGTTCCAAATATTATGGCCATATGGATGGAGAATGACAAAAGAGCCATGTAAGAGGATAGAAAGTGGTAATAGGTTTCAAAATATGCATGCGCATTACACATGATGATCAATGAACATTCACTTTCAAACTTCCAACTTTTGAATAACTTCCAAACTTTTTCATCTTCCTTTACTTCTTTTTCATTTTATTTTATTTTGTTTTTATTTTTTTTCTTTTCAACTCCTTTCATCCATTTCTTTTCTTTTCTTTACTCATCAACACCATACAATGAATCGAGAAGAAAATATAAACGTGAATGGCTCAATGGAATGAAATGACCTAAACTTTTATAATCTGAAAAATACATCAAATCAAAATTTTAAGAGTGTATAAGGTGTCAATAACTCTAACTAATACTCAACACGTAAACTAAAATAAAAGCATAATAGAGCTATTTAATGAATGAAGATCAATCACATAACCTTGAATAAATGTAAATCACTCTCGAAAGTTGATAAATAAGCTATAAAGCTCACAAGGTATAAAATCTCCACCATATAAGGACATGCATGAATAAGCATAAAATATAGAAATATCATATAACATACTAGTGCATAACAATGTAAACTCTCTCTTATAATAGTTTTAGAACAAAAACTTGTGGTGCATCACAACATCTAAGATGAATCAATCATCAACTCGAATTTAATAAAAAACATGGTGTGGTTCCTGTCCGTAACAATCTCGACACATCTACCAGGAATATCCAACGAGAAATAGCATCAAAAATCTAACGTACATGGCTAGAGTGTTGAGTTATAGTGAAGAGCAATACTAACACCATACAATATCCATTACATCAGTCGAAATAATACAGGTGAGATGAACATCAATAGAATAGTGTACCTATAACTAAAATGCTAACATACAACCGGAATGGATAAAAATAAAGTAGACGTATACAAAAAGGTGCGCCAGAATAAGAAAGATCAATATAACCACGGCTCAAAAATAAATACATCCACTATAATAAAAAAGATTTAGATACATTATGAAATGAAATGAAATGAAATGCTGTGAAGTGCACAATGCATCTAATCCTACGAAAGTCCAGAAAAGAAGTCCACATCATCATCCGGGGGAGGCTGTCCAAGATACTGGATAATCTCCTGAAGTCGGGTGGACTATGTCTGCTGCTGTTACTGGTGGATATCTGTCAGCTGAGTATAAAGTGCAGAAATGATAGTGTCTTGGAAATCTAATCTAGCCACTATGTCTATCTACCACTGCTGGTACTTTGTCCTCTGAGTAGTCAGCTGCTCCTGGATGGCTGTCAAAGTCTGAGAATTAAGCAATATCAACTGACTTTGCTATTGAGGAATTGTCTCTATGGCACCTCCTCTGGGTCCTACTTGCTCTTGAGCTGGCACCTCCTGCCCCTGAGTCTGGGGCTGCGCCGTCTGCTCCGGCTGATCCCCCTGATGCGCCCCTGGCTAAGTCTCGTCTTGTGTCTGAGAAGGCGGCTGCTGAGAAGTCGAGTGAGCTGAACTGGCTGCTCCCCCCTTCTTCGTCAATTGCCCTGCTGCCCTCACCTTTGTCACCCTGTCAATAACGGTCCTAGAAGATAATTGGACGACGTCTGCTATGCTAACCCCAGCCAATCTAATCCTCGTGGTCAGAAAGCATCCAAAGGGCATGTTGGACTGTGAAGTATTCACCTAACTCCTAGCCCACAATGCCACATACATGAAGTGGGGCAAGTTAATAGACTTGCCTATCCTAATCGCCCACATCAACTACCCCCACAGCCTACTATACTCTACCGTCCTCCCTAATGGAAAAACTAAATAACACGTCGAAAGGAAAAACGGGTGGTATCAGGTGGCAATATGTCTAGTCTTGACCTGAGAAGAATCTTAGGTCGATCCCGGTGTCTAAATCTCAACGCACATCTCCTTATGAGATGGCAAGTGCTCCCTATCATACGAGAACTGATGGTCTGTAGCCCTTGATAAACTGAACTGCTCAGCAAAGGAATCTGGGGTGATAACAATCTCTCTAGCCCAAACCCAGGAGCGAATAATATATCTATTGCCAGTGGTGGGGTTTGACACTATGTTAGCCATGAACTCTGCCATAAGAGTGGCGGAGTACTGGCCTCTAAATCCAGCTAATCTTAACCACTGGCACTGGGTCAATGGCTCAAGCACAAGTATGGCTCCGTATCGAACTAAGCCACATGCCAACGCCTCTCCACCACCACTTTAAGGGTGCTCCAAAATTGGCCAAACTATTGCTCTTACTCTTTACCCTGAAAATGAGTAGAATCATACTCACCCTCTCTCTCTCTCTCCTAGCTCGCTCTTGTTGAAGTTGTTGGAACCGAGTTCGAACCTCGGAGGTCCCCTCCCCAGCTGTCTCACCCTCCATAATCCTAGTCCCACCCCTCAACCTCTAACTAGGCTAAGTAAAGCTAGAAATGAAAGAATGCACGAAGATCAATGGAAGGAATACCTCTCGTAGCGCAAAAAATCGTGAAAAGATCAAGCGGGGTCCACCAAAGTGAGCTGGAAATGCCTCGCTATGCTAATGTGTGAATAGGCTCGCAAAAACTCTATTTCTCTCGTGATCGAACGCTAATGAACAAAGAAAATCCGCTTTATATAGAAAACTCTTCTGACCAATTGATCGGTTCATTAAACCGATCAATTGCCTCGTGGACTGATCAAAGTGAAGCGTCATCGATCGAACCGCCAATTGATCGATACTACTTCCTTTTGATCGGTGCAGTAATAAATGCACATAGGTCTAATTGATCTCATGATGTCACCGATCGATTAGTCGTTCGATCACCTCTATTGCGATCGATCGCCCTCTAAAGTTTTGCAGAAAATTCATAAATTTCCACAGCAACATGCAAATGGTGCGCCCCCCCCCCCCCCCCCCCCCCACCCAAACTAAAATCATGCCATGACCTTAAGACATAAGAATCACAGTAGAGAAAAAGAACAACCGGGAGGGCAAGATTCTCGGGAACACCAATACACACACTTAAACTACAAAAAGAAAAGAAAAACAAACCTATAAAAAGGAGAAGAGAAAAACTACTCCTAACTACAAAACATGACCTCCCAAATGTCAAACAAAGGATGGTGGATCAATAAGATCCACACAATCCAGCTCTCCTTGGAACAACTCAAAATACGGCTTTAACCGCTGACAATTCACTTTAAATGTTGAGCCATTAATGAGACTTTGCACCTCAACGGCACCATGGGGGAACATTTCTTTCACAAGGTACGGTCCGGCCCACTTACTCCGAAATTTTCCCAAAAATAGATGTAACCACGAATCATACAATAAAACTTTCTGACCAACCTTGAAAGTTTTTTCAAATAATATGTTGGTCATGAAAACGTTTTATCCGGGCCTTAGCAATTTTGGCATTCTCAAAACCATCATTACAGAGTTCATCTAGTTCATTGAGTTGGAGTTTGCGTTGGGTACCCGCGACATCAACATCCTCATTACATTAACGAATCGCCCAATAAGCTTTATACTCGATTTTGATAAGAAGATGACAGGCCTTCCCGTACACAAGTCTATAGGGTGATTCACCAAGAATGGTTTTATAACCTATATGATACGCCCATAATGCATCGATTAACCGAAGAGACCAATCCTTCCTATTTGGGTTGACAATTTTCTCAAGAATACGCTTGATTTCCCTATTGGCCAACTCTACTTGCCCTTGCGTTTGAGGATGGTATGGCAATCTAACCTTATGGACCACTCCATACTTACGCATTAAAGATGCAAAGGGCTTGTTATAAAAATGTGAACCTCCATCACTTATGACAGCTCGAGGCATGCCATACCTAGAACTTATGTTTTCTTTCAAAAGTCACAAGGCCACTTAGTGGTCATTGCTTCGGGAGGCAATTGCTTCCACTCATTTTGAGACATAGTCAACAGCAACTAGAATGAAAAAGTACCCACACGGGTTAGGAAATTTTCCCATGAAATCAATCCCCCAACAATCGAATACTTCTAAAATGGTGATGGGGTGAAGAGGCATCATGTGTCTCTTAAAAAGTGCTCCTAAATGTTGGCACCTGTCACATGTAAGACAAAAAGCATGCATATCCTTGAACATGGTCGGCCAATAAAGTCCACATTGCAAAATCTTGGCCGTGGTTTCTTGGAAGAGAAATGTCCTTCACAAGCATGTGAATGACAAAAACTCTATCACTTGGTGAAATTCATTATTTGAGACACACTGGCGAATGATTTGGTATAGACAATACTTAAACAAATGAGGATCATCCCAAGAAAAATAACGCACATTCTAAAAGAATTTGCGCTTATCAATAGAAGACCATATAGATGGAACCTTACCGATCACTAGATAGTTCGCAATGTCCGCAAACCAAGGGGTTGAAATTTGCTCTATGTTATTCATATGCATGAGATGCTCATCTAGGAAGTGCTCCTTGATAGGGGTTGAGTCCATGGCTCACCCATTAAAGGGAAGCCGAGACAAATGGTCCGCAACCACATTTTCAACCCCTTTCTTATCACGCATTTCAATATGAAATTATTGGAGCAAAAGTATCCACCTAATGAGACATGATTTTGCATCGAGTTTAGTGTGGAGATACTTTAGATTTGCATGGTCGGTGTAAATGATGACCAACAACCCAATCAAGTAAGACATAAATTTTTCTAATGCAAAAACCAATGTAAGAAGCTCCTTTTTAGTAGTGGTATATTTAACTTGGGCCTCATTGAGAGTTTTTGAAGCATAGTAAATGACATATGGCTTCTTATCAACTCTTTGCCCTAGGACGGCCCCCACGACATAGTCACTAGCATCAAACATGAGCTCAAATGGAAGAGACCAATTGGGTGCACGAATGATTAGGGCGGATGTCAACAATCCTTTTAACTTGTCAAAAGATTATTGACAAGGTGATGTCCATTCAAATGGGACATCTTGGGACAAAAGATAACACATAGGCCTAGAAATTGCATTAAAGCCTTCAATGAAACACCGATAAAAACCGGCATGCCCAATAAATGATCAAACATCTTTCATATAAGTCAGAGCGGGCAATTTTTGAATTAATTCAATCTTTGCCTTATCCACCTCTATAGCCCTTGGGCCAACACAAGATGGCCCAAAACTATCCCTCTAGTAACCATGAAATGACATTTCTCCCAATTAAGCATAAGGTTACTGTCCTCACATCTCTTTAAGACTTTTCCTAGGTTCTCAAGACAACCCTCATAAGTATACCCATAGATGAAAAAATCATCCATGAAGACTTCAACAATTTGCTCAACCATGTCACTAAATATGCTCATCATGCACCTTTGAAAGGTTGCTGGTGCATTACATAACCCGAAGGGCATACGTTTAGAAGCATAAGTGCCAAAGGGATAAGTGAATGTTGTCTTGGCTTGTTCCTCAAGGGCTATATCGATTTGATTATACCCCGAGTATCCATCTAGGAAACAATTAAAAGCTCTTCCAAACACTCTCTATAAGACTTGATCAAGGAATGGTAAAGGGAAATGGTCCTTATGGGTCACGGTATTAAGGCGACCATAATCAATACACATTCGCCACCTGGTTTGCACACGGGTTGGCACCAACTCTTTCTTATCATTCCTAACTACCGTGACACCTGATTGACACCCGATTTCTTAGGCATCACTTGGGTTGGACTCACCGATTTTGAATCTGAGATGGGGTAGATGATACCTGCATCCAACCATTTTAACACCTCACCCTTAACCATTTTTTTCATATTTGGATTCAAACGCCTTTGTATTTGGCAAACAGATTTAGCCTCTTCTTCTAAGAAGATTCGGTGAGTGCACACAAGAGGGCTAATCCCATAAAGATCGGCGATGGTCCATCCTAGAGCTTTTCTATGGTTCTTAAGCAAATTTATTAACCCTTCCTCTTGACTCAAAGATAAGTTAGAGAAAATCACAACCGGGTAAGACTCTCCATCTCCTAAAAATGCATACTTCAAGTTGGAAAGCAAAGGTTTCCTCTTGGGAATGGGAGGCTTCTCCTCCGACGGGATCAGTTTATTGGTACTAGGATGTGGAGGTTCAAAAGAGGGGATCCATTGACCCACCTGTATACATTGCTCACTCTCACTCTCTAAGTGAGAGACCTCACTCAATGCCATGAAATCACAATCAAGTGAATTTTGGGGTTCACTCCTCACTAACGCTTTCTCCAACGGGTCCTCAAGGAACTCATTATCAGAGCGGTCTTGAACTATGCTCTCAATGATATCAACCTCCCAGATATCCTTATACTCTCCATTTTGTTTGGCAACAAAAAAGATATTAAGCTTAAAGGTGGTGTTACCAAATGAAAATTTCACTAACCCATTCTTATAATGAATGATAGCATTAGAAGTAACTAGGAAAAGGTGTCCTAAAATTACAAGAATTTGGTTGTGAGCTATGCAACTCTCAACGGGTTGGGTATCTAGGACTATGAAATCAACCAGAAAACAAAAGTTATCACTTTGGATGAGAACATCCTCAATGATACTTCTTGGAACCTTGATAGAACGATCCGCTAATTGTAAAGTCACACGAGTTGGGTTCAATTCTCCTAGGCCAAGTTCTTTATACACCGAGAAAGGTAAAAGATTGAGACTAGACCTTAGATCCAATAAGACTTGATCTATCTTGGTGTTCCCTATGGTATAAGAAATGGTAGGACATTCGGGGTCCTTGAATTTTGGCACAGTTTTGCATTGCAAAATAGTTCTTTGATTCTCATTCATCATAGCGGTCTCCTTGATATGTAATCTTCTCTTGAAAGTACATAAGTCCTTTAAGAACTTCGCGTATGAGGGTATTTGCTTGATTGCATCAAGAATAAGGATGTTAACCTGAACTTGCTTGAAAACTTCATAAATTTCAACAATGAGAAGTTCATTCTTAGGTTTGGTCAACCTTTGTGGGAAAGGAGCGTGTTTTACTATGTCCGTCCTCTTCTCCCTATCGCTCTCACTCAAAGTCTCAACGGGGTTAGGTAAGGTTTCTTCCCCTTCTCTAGGTTGTTTTTCCTTATCGACTTCTCTTTCTTTCCCTTTTCCTTCCTTGTCAACACACACTCTAGAAGTCTCATCCCTAGGTGGGATGGTTTTGTCAATGGTCTTTCCACTTCTAAGGGTGGTTATGGCTTATACTTGTTCATGACTCACTTGAAGGTCACTCTTACTCTCGGTTAAGTGTACTTGCCTAACTGCCGAATTAGGTTGAGGTTGAGCTGGGAATCTCCCCGGCACATTGTGAGTTAAAGCTCATGTCAAGTTAGACAGTTGCTTTTGCATGTCCTCAAGCAACCTAAAGTGTTGATCTAGCACCTTTTCTTACTTGTCAACCCTTATACTAACCCCTCTCATATCATTTGCAAGTTGATAAACATTGTCCTCTACTGGTTTCCTATGGTGAGGTTGGTATGATTTTGGTTGAGTTTAAAATTGGGTCACGAGTGCTTGTTGGTAAGATTGATGTTGGGGTTGGGGTGTTTGGGATGGTGGAGGAGGTGCTTGATATGATTGAGGGTTTTAATACCCTCCTTGGTAGTTTTAAGAGTTTGAAGCCCCCTCATTCCTCCACCTAAAATTGAGATGATCCCTCCATCCCAGGTTGTATGTGTTAGAATAGGGGTTGGCCCCTCCTCTTTGGTATTGGCTAATTGCATTAACTTTGCCATGCAAAGCCTCCTTCACACCCGGAATGATTGGGCATGAAGAGGTGTTACACTTCGAAGTTTCACACACAAGACAACATGTTTCTTTTATCCCTTCACTCTCTACCGCTTGAACCTTTTTGACTTTAAGGGCCTCTAACTTTCTCGCCAAGGTGGCTACCCTAGTATTGACATCATCAACTTCCTTTAGTTGATACCTCCCTACCCCTTGTTAAATTGAGCGACCCTCGGGATTTTAAGTCATGATAAGTGCCCAATCTCTAGACTTATTTGTCAAAGTGTCAAAGAAATCGTATACCTCATGGGGTTGTTTGTCACAGAACGTCCTCGTATACATGGACCCAACAAATTTCTTAAGTTGGGTTGTTAAAGAAGAATAGAATGTATTGATGATATGCCAATCGACAAAACCATGGTGAGGACAATAATTTAAGAGGTCTTTGAACCTCTCCCAATATTGAAAGAAAGTTTCCCTCACTGACTTCACTCTCCTCGCTCACCGCTTCGGAAGTGCTTGTAGTTTAAGTGAGGGTATCCCCACTATCGTGTTCTCCCATGAGACTTCTGCCAATCTAGCAATAGAAACAAGCAACGTTTAGAAAACTATGCAAATTGAAATTGCAAACCAAGAGTGAAATTGATAGCTATGGTAACTACAATTGACCGAAAATCTTTTGGTGTTTGTAGATTTGTTTGGCTAACAACTAGGTAATTAATTAAAATGAAATTAAAAACACCAACTTGACCCTAACTAGGGCCATTTGACAAACATGAGAATTCTACTACAATAACAACAATTACCACTAAATTAATTTTTTATTTAACCGAAATTCCAATGAAAACAAGTAGGGATTTAAATTGATTAAAAAGGGGGGGTTTGGGTTCAAATGTTCCAATCTACCAATTCTAACACAGAATTTGAAAGGAGGAGTTTGGGTTAACTCAAATCAAGAACCGTCCAAAGGGCCTTGATTCGGAAAGTTTAGCTATGAAAATTTAGGGATCTCTAATTATTTTGGAATTAAATTTTATCATCATTCATGGGTTCTTTAGAAATAAATCACATGTTACTAACTATGATTATAGATCCAAGATTTCTACAACAATCAATTCCAAAATAATTAGAGAAAAGATACAAAATAGATATTCAATGAGATTGAGGACTCCCCTTTCATTTCCTATGCTTTCCTTGGTAGATCATCACATTTGTCCCCAAACAATGAGTTAGCTTGTTGATTCCATGTTTGAAAATTTGCCAAAGTGTAGAAATAACATCTCAACCTTAAATCTAAAAGATATATATTTTGAACTATAGTGAATGTAAAAGATTACAACAAAATAACACTAGAAATCTAACTAAACCCTTCCCAAATACCTAAATACAACAAGATAAAGTAAATCTAAGCAAAATACAACTTTTTCCCTATTTTTCTCTCTATCTCCACGATTGGAACCCTAAAAATATAACATAACAATTTTTTTCTTCGACTGCTGGGTTGTAGGACAAATCTGCGCTCACCGTTCGAAGTGCGTCCGAAGGCCGTCTAATAAGCGTCCGAACGCACCGTCCAGACGATGATGTAACCGTTCGGATGGTTATTTCACCATTCAGATGGTCTTCAGATGCAAAATCTCGGCTCTATATTTTCTTCGAATGGAAAAACATGACTCTGTGATAGCTTCAAACGGGAAAACTCGACTCTTGAATAGCTTCGAACGGGAAAAGTCGACTCTGGAACTCCAAATTCTATCGTAGCGTCCAGACGCTATTTCGTTCGTCCGACCAGACCGTCTGAATGCCTTTGCCATTCGAACTCACATTCGAACGCACCGTCCGAACTAACCGTCCGAACGCTATTTTATCCGTCTGAACGAACCGTCCGAACGCACTTCTTCACTTTAAGCCCATTTTTGCCATTTTATCACCAAAAACCTATAATACACACAGAAAACTACTTTAGATCAATTTATTACTAAATACATGTTCTAATACCCATATACAGGCTAACAAACAACTAATTAAGGAACAAAGATTACACTTTTAGAGTGGAATCAACACCCCCCAACTTAGCTTTTGCTAGTCCCTAGCAAAAATATATAATAGAAAGGAGATATGCAAAGACAATTAAAGAAAATATGCACAACCCACTCAAGATATCAATGGACACATCTCAAACTTCAAACACAAGTAGGAGTTATGCAAAAATTCATACACTAGAGAAGTTTGTGCTCGTGTGCATAATAAGCCAATGCTAAGCAGCATATAAGGAACTCAATTATGCACTTCTGAACCTTAAAGTTTCGATTCAATCCTCACCGGGCATACACTCGACATGAAAGACCCACATGGTTCACACAATGATATGTTCAACAATGGAGTAATTGTACAAGGCAAAATTAGTGAACATATCCAAAACAAAGAACCAGACAAATTTTATGTGTATCGCCTTTGGCATAACTTCATGAAGAAATGTTCATAAATGAGCAATGATTCAAAGAATTGACAAGATAAAACTTTTATTCTAATGAAAATTATAATGAAGCATCTTTGGATCAATTAAGTGATTTGAACGGCGAAGAGGTAAGGTAGAAATGATAAAAAAGTAAGTACAAAACACATTGCGTGTCTATGAGATGATGAATAGATATCATTTCCACTCCTCCCTTGTCATGTACCCAAAGATTCGAATAATAAACATTTTCAATTTTACAACTCCTTCTCTTTGATTTCGTCACCACTTTACATGATTCTCATTTTTTTTTTCAACTCCATCATATACCCACTTCTTTTTCTTTTTTCTTATTCTTCTTCTTCTTCTTCTTTTCAATATCTATATCTTTGTTTCCCCAACATAGTATAGAATAGGGTTATGAAGTACCAAAAATTGCAGTGATATCTTTCGAGGAAGAAGTTGGTGACAAATGAAATGATAAATGGGTCATATGGTGAAATAAAAAGGATAATGGCTATCGAGAAGGATACAGGCATAGAGTTACATTAAGATGCCAAATTATAATATTCCATAGAGTAAAAGTGTCAATGTCAAGATCGAAACTTATCTTATGAACCAAATGCAAGCATAAAGCAGTTATTCAAGAGAAATGAGGGTGAAAGATCAATCCTTGAGTAAATGTAGACTCTCGAAAAGACGGTAAACGCTCTAAAGCTCACAAGGTAATAATCTCCACTAAGTATGGACGAAAATGCAAAGTAGAGGAACAAAAATATGTTACACAGCATAACTCATGTTAAAAGTGTATAACTTTCTACCAATGCATGAATCAAGCACTTTTCATAGAGTCAAAAGTAAGAAAACGAGTCCATCTCAATCTAAGTTAGGTCATACTGACTGAGCCAAGAGCCTGTCCCGCTACCTGTTCTAAGACTTGGTCAAGGAACTATCGCGCCTAGATTTTTTGCACTCGAGGAATACACACACAAGCGGGAAAAACACTGTACTCTCTCGTTAGAACTCACCCTCCTAGAAGAATGAATGCGACTAAGTTTGAAGTGAAAATTGATTTGAATAAAGGGCTTTTGGAAAAGATTTGGAGTCGCCACCTAACTTGATTAAGGTGAGTTAGGTCATCTAAAAAACTAAGGATAATCCGAAGACTACACTTAGGATTCTTGGAAAAGGTTTTTGAAAATACCATCTTAAGAGAGGGTTTTTAAGAAAACGGGTTGTTTAGCAACCTTTGGAAAACATTTAGCCCTTTTTTTGAAAATAACTCCATTTTTGGTCTTTGAAAACAGTAATTCTAGGTTCGGAGGTTGGTTACGTGTAGGGAAGACGCACTAAGCCATCACCCTACCCCACCCTTACAGTACCTACATGTCTATTTACCCTAAATTCACCTATGAGAGTCTTCAACTAATAACCGTTCAATCCTATTCACTTTAGAAAACAATTTTGGAAAGAAATATGATGCATGATATGTAAATGCAATAGAAAAAGAGTTGGAAAATAGATTTGGAAAGAGATTTGAAAAGAAATTGATTTTGATTTAAAAGAGATTTGAAAACATAGATTTGAAATTGGAAAGCTTGGAGATTGGAAATAGAGATGTGAAAATAGAAATTTGGAATTGAAAACTTGAAATAGATTATAGAATTGGAAGTTGGAAAGAAAGTTGTGGAAATAGAAATTTGAAAAATGTTGTGACCGCACCCATGAGGTTGCCTACGTATCATTTTGGAGGAATCAGGTCAGTCGTAGTTCGGACAAGAGTCCGATTGAAAATAAAAGGTATGATTGGAAGAAGGAGATTTTGATTGGAAGATTTGAAAAGATTTGATTTTGGAAAGCTTGGTTTTAGAAAACCTAGACCTAGGAAGATATGATTTGGACTTGAGATGAAGAAAGATTCAACTCGAAGGTTGGACTTGGAAAATCGAAGAAAGATTGGATTTAGGAGGGGTTTGAATTAGGAAAGGTCCGATTTAGGAATGTTTCAAAATAGAAAAGTGTCATTTTTGGAAAGTTTCGCTTTAGGAAAGTTTCAATTTAGGAAAGTGTTCAAATTAGGAAAGTTTTTGAATTAGGAAAGTTTTGAAATTAGGAAAGGTTTTGAAATTAGGAAAGTTTTCGTTTTAAGAAAGTATTGAAATTGAAAAGTTTTGAATTTAGAATGTTTCGAAATAGGAAAGTTTTGAAAGTTGAAAAGTTTTGAGTTTAGAAAGTTTTGAAATTAGGAAGTTTTGAAAGTTGGAAAGTTTAGAATTTTAGAAAGATTTGGAAAGGGATGAAATTAGAAAGGAGTTGAATTAGGAAAGATTTAAATTTTAGAATTTTAGGAAAGATTTTTATGTTCAAGTTTTGAAAACTTAAGATTTAGGAAAGTAGAAGATTAGGAAGGAGTTGACTTAGGAAAGATTTAGACTAGGAAGGATTAAGATTCCTATTTCCTAAAACAAGGGATTGGATTTTGTTTCTAAAAGGAAAGGTTTGATTTTATTTCCAAAAACGGAGGATTGGATCTAGTTTCCTAAACGAGAGATTGGATTTGGTTTCCTAAAGGGAAATTGGATTTGACACGGGTTTGGAAAGAGGAAATCTTGAAAACCCTAGATTTGGAAGGCTATAGTTTTGACGTAAAAAGGAGGTTTTGGAAATATGTATAGTTTTGATGTAGAAAACAAGAGGTTTTGGAAACCTAGGATTTTGGTATAGAAAACAAGAGGTTTTAGAAACCTAGGATTTTGGTATAGAAAACAAGAGGTTTTGGAAACCTAAGATTTTGAGGCCAAAATAAGGGATTGAAAATCATGTTTTTGGGAAGGAAAATTAGGGTTTCCTAATTATGGATTCTAAGGCTTAACTTGGACACCAAGAAAAGAAGTTTTTGGAAAGTGAGTTTTTAGAAAGGGATATTTTTAGAAAGAAAACCTAGAGAGGAGTTTTTAGAAAGTGTGTTTTGAAAAAGAGAGTTTTTGGAAAGAAATTCTAGAGAGGAGTTTTTAGAAAGAGATTTTTGAAAGGAAATCCTAGAGAGGAGTTTCTAGAAAGTGTGTTTTGAAAAGAATTTTAGGAAGGAAGTTTTTAGAAAGTAAAACTTGGGGAGAGTTTTGGAAACAAGATTTTGGAAGAAGTTTTTAGGAAAGAGCTTTTAGGAAAGAGCTTTTCTAGGAAGAAGACCTAGGGAGTGTTTTTAGGAAAGGAGTTTTGAAGAGAGTGTTTTGGAAAGGAGTTAAAAAGGAAGTCTTGAAAAATAGATTTTTAAAGGGAGTTTTTAGAAAACAATTTTAGAAAGGAATTTGAAGAAGGAGGTTGAAGAGCGTTTTTAGAAAGTATGTTGAAAAAGAGATTTTTAGAAGGAGGGATTTGAAAAGAGAGTTTTTAGGAAGGTATGAAAATGTCTCACTTTCCTAAAGCGATTCTAACCATAAGAAGGTTAGAACCATTTTAAGATAGTGGTTTTGAAAACAACAAGATTTGAAAATATAGACCATGAAAGTCACTTTAAATGTAACACTTTCCTAAAGCAATCCTAACCATGGAAAGGCTAGAATCACCCTAGGATTGTGATTTTGAAAACAAGTTTTGAAAAAGGATTTTGATGCAAGTTTGAAAACGATTTTGATGCAAACTTTGAAAACGAGTTTTGGAGAAATGCAAGATAATGATATGCACAATGCAAAGGGGGTCGTGAACATACAAGGTTAAAGGCTTCACCATATAATCAAGAGAGGCTGAACCCACGTGGTCTCCGGTTAGACTAAAAGAAAGCCCCCGACACGGTGACTCTCCAAAAGCCTAATCCTACACATGGACCGGGAACTCTCTTGTTTCAAGCATGCAAAGAAAAGGGGAGAGAAGATGGGGGATTAAAATAGAAGAAAATCCAAGTGGGTTAGGAGAGAGAAGAGAGAGGGAAGATGCATAAACTTAAAGAGAAAGCCTACCTTGTTTCTTGTTTATTTTGCTTAGCTTTGCGTGCTTTGCTTTGCTTGTCGCGCTTCGGTCTTCGTCTTGATCTTCGTCTTCAATCTTCAAGAGCTTGTCTTCAATCTCCAAGGACTTCAAATTGCAGCACTTCAAGTCTTCAATGGAAGGTTGGAGGCTAGTGTATAAGCATATGAGAGTGTATGTGAGTGTATGAGGGTGTATAGAAGGCTAGGGTTTAGGAAACCTAAAGAAGCTAGGGTTTAGAGAGGCTACGAGCTCTGTGTATCGAAATATAGGGTTTTTAGACTGAGTTGACGGACCTCTTTCACGCTGGAGGAGGCTCTATATTTATAGAGATGGGAATGCACTAGCGCCTGTTGCAGTGGCGCCAGGCTAAACATTACACTAGCGCCATTACTACTGGGGCCAGCCATTTAGGAAATGTTTAAGGTTGGCAAGCAACGTATCTTTGACTAGATTTGGGAGCCACTACTAGTGACTACCATGCAATCTTTAGCCTAGCTTCACTAGGAGTGACTCCAGAAAGTCTGGGAAAGATTTGAAGAGGCCGGGAATGACCCAGAAGGCCAAAAAAGAGCAGGAACACTTAAAATAGTGCCCTGGAGGTATTTGACTTGAAAAATGAGGACAGGATGCGTCGGAAGGGTTAGCCGGGCCATTAGGGGGAAAACGGTCAATCAGGCCGGAAAGATGCCGGGACGCTGCCGGGACAGACTTAGAATGTCCCGAAAAAAGACTCAAACTTTGGAAACATTATTTATAATGTTCCCAAAGGTTTCTGGTTTGATACCCAGAGCCGGTGTGGTTGAAAAAGGAAACCGGCCCACCAGGGACAAAATGGTCATTTTGTACCGGGTTTGTCGGAGCTGATCTGGAATGATCCGAAAAGATAAAGGGAGGTTGAGAATGCTATAAAAAGCATCCTCGGGAGATTACCAGTTTGATACCCAAAGCCGGAGTGGTTGGAAAAAGGCGACCGGCCCACCAGGGCTAAAACCGTCATTTTGCACCGGGTTTGCCGGAACTGACTCGGAATGATCCGGAAAGATAAAGAGAGGTTGAGAACACTATAAGAAGTATTCTCGGGAGGTTACCGGTTTGATACCCAGAGCCGGTGTGGTCCCCGGGGTGCTCGGATGTCTATGGGCAAAATGGTCATCTTGACCGAAAAGTCTCGGAATGGGCCCGAAACTGACTAGAAGGCACCTAAACATGCTGAAATGCTTTTAAGACGATCTTGGAAGGTTGGACTTACCATTTTGAGGACTCAAATGTGTTCTCAAGAAACGTGCCGAAAAAGGCCCAAGGGGCAGTTTGGTCATTTTTCACCGAAGTGGGCTAGCAGGCATCAGTGTTGACCTGGATTTTGAGTGTTTCCGCCACTCTGACGGCGGTCGTGTGATACTGGGGTTTGTTGGCAATTCCCTGTATCGACCTGTTTGTGAGTATTTCCGCTACTCTAACGGTTGTGATGTTTGCGAGTATTTCCGCTACTCTGACGGTTCGCGTTCATTCTTAAGATTGCCCGATCTCGGGAAGCTACTAAAGGGACTTAGTGCCTGAGAATCAACTTTTTCGGAAGGCGTGCCTGAAACGGACATTTCTACATTGGCGGGCTAGCACGCGCCAAAGGTGGACCGTTCTACCATCTAGGGGACTTGGGGTCTCGTCCTGGTCGACAGGTTAAAAAGGGATTTACTGTCTCGAGGAATAAACTGTCTCGAAAGAGGGATTGGATTTGGAATAGATTTACCATCTCAAGGAATAAACTGTCTCGAGAGAGGGATTGGATTTGGAATAGATTTACTATCTCGAGGAATAAACTATCACGAGAGAGGGATTGGAATTGGGGTTGGAAAAAGGGACTTACCGTCTCCAAAAAGACGTGCCTGATGGAATAGATTTACCGTCTCGAGGAATCAACTGTCTCGAGAGAGGGATTGGAAAGGGGACTTACTGTCTTCGGAAAGACGCACCTAATGAAATTGGAAAGGGAACTTACCGTCTCCAAAAAGACGTGCCTGATGGAATAGATTTACCGTCTTGATGAATCAACTGTCTCAAGAGAGGGATTGGAAAGGGGACTTACCGTCTTCGGAAAGACGCGCCTAATGGAATTAGAAAGGGGACTTACCGTCTCCGAAAGGATGTGCCTGATTTGGAATGGAAAGGACAATGCCCCTAAGGGCATTTTGGTCATTTTGCCTCTACTTGGGCTCAGTGGGCCCGCGAAGCGATGGAGAGACGGGATTAGACTTAGAAAACTGATTTCGGTTGGAATACATCCATATTGACTCGAGTACGAGTCTGGACGGACTGTAGACTGCCGAGCGATCAAAAATGGGGTGCTTACAAGAAGGGAAGGGGAAAATGATCCTTGGTAGTCACAACATTCAAGCGACGATAGTCAATACACATACGCCACCCGGTTTGAATTTGGGTAGGTATCAATTCATTATTCTCATTTTTAATTACCGTCACCGCAGACTTTTTGGGGACAACTTGGGTGGGACTCACCCATTTAGAGTCGGCAATTGGGTATATAATACCCGCATCAAGAAGTTTTTGTACCTCACCCCTCACAACTTTTTTCATAGTTAGGTTCAATAGTTGTTGCATTTGGCACACTGGCTTAGCCCCTTCCTCAAAATATATACGATGAGTGCATACAAGAGGGCTAATGCTGTGCAAATCGGCAATTGTCCAACCTATGGCTTTCCGGTGCTTCTTGAGCACCTCCAACAAGCTCCTTTCTTGAGCATCCGTTAGTGATGAAGATATCACTACGGGATAAGATTCACCCTTACCCAAAAATATATATTTTAGGGTAGAAGGCAAAGGCTTCCTATCAGGCGTAGGAGCCTCAAGTTCTGATGGTTGGGGCTTGATAGGGTTAGGAGTCAAAGGTTCAAAAGTGGGGGTCCATTGACCCACTGCCATAATAGGACAAACCTCTAGACCACTACCCTCATTAAGAACATCCCCTTCTTCCTCATCTTTCAAGCAATCTAGACCCTCACTAAATGTCAACATTCTAACCAAAGGGTCTTTTACCATTTGCCTCTCAAAGTGCTCTTGCACTATCGAGTCAATAAGGTTCACCTCTCGGACGTCCTCTAAATCCCCCAGTTGTTTTCCCGCGTTAAACATGTTAAGTTCAACGAACATGTTCCCAAAAGATAACTTCAAGAGACCTCCTGGCACATGGATGATGGCATCACATGTGGCTAGAAAGGGTCAGCCCAAAATGATAGGAATGTGGTTCCGGGCATGGGGATCTATAACCAGTTGGGTATCTAAGACCACAAAATCGGCCAGGTAATAAAACTTATGAACTTTCACAAAGACATCCTCTACTATTTCCCTAGGGGCTTTGATCGATCGGTCCACTAACTGGAGTGTGATCCTAGTAGGTTTCAACTCACCTAGTCCTAATTACTCGTACACCGAGTACGGCAATAGATTCACACTCGACCCCAAGTCTAGAAGGCACCCCTTTATCCTATGGTCTCCTATGACACATGTCACGGTAGGACAACCGGGATCTTTGTACTTTGGTGGGGTTTTGACTTCGACTACGAAATGGACATCTTTAGCTAAAAAGGCATTCTTTCTCATAATTAATCTCCTCTTAACAGTGCATAAATCCTTAAGGAGTTTAGCATAAGAGGGCACTTGTTTAATGGCTTCTAGGAGAGGTAGATTTATTTTGACTTGCTTGAAAGTTTCATAAATCTCAGAACTTAATTGATTCTTGGATTTAACTAACCGGTGAGGAAATGGGGCGTGAGCCAATATCTCACGTTCCTCTCTCAAAGCTTCCTCACCATTGGGTATGGACCCACTCTTCTTTTTCTTCTCAAAATTCTCTTCCTCTTTCTTTTCTCTCTCATTTTTTTTCTTTCTCACTCCCTTCCTCGTTCTCACTTGGCACTCTCTCACCCTCTTTTTCTTTTCTAGGCTCTTCCTCATTAACGCCCAAACCCTCATCTACCTTAAACACTTTTTCCCCACCCTTAGGGTCCCTAAAAAGGATGGTCTTGTCAATAGCCTTACCACCCCTCAAAGTGGTAATGGCCGAAACATTCTCGTGGCTAGTTGATGGTTGGGTCGAGGTCTCGGTGGAATGCACTTACCTAGATGGATTGGGTTGAGGTTGTGCAGGCAACTTACCCTTCTCAGTAAGGATTAAAGCTTGAGTAAGAAGAGTCAATTGACTCTTGATGTCAACTAAAGTTTTATCAACCCGTGAATTTACCCCCCCCCCTTGAGTTTGAATAAATTGTTTGAGGGTATCCTCCAACGGCCTTCGATGTGGGGGGTGATATAAGTTGGATTGAGCTTGAGGTGGAGGTTGGAATGGTTTCGGTTGGGTTAGAAATGGTGTGACTGGTGGAGGTTGGTAATGTTATGGTTGTGATGGTGGAGGGGGCACTTGATAAGATTGAGGGTTATGATACCCTCCTTGATAAGCTTGGGGATTTTAAGTCCCCTCATTATGCCATCCAAAGTTAGGATGATCCCTCCATCCTGGGCTATAGGTATTGGAGTAGGGGTTTCCCCCACCTCGATTGTATTGGCCAATAGCATTGGCTTGGCCATGCAAGGCTTCCTTAATCCTCAGGATAACCAGGCACGATGTGGTGTCATGCTCTTTGGTCTCACAAACTGCACAACACATTCCCTTAGGCTCTTCACTCCCCACCAAACTTACGTTCTTAAACTCTAAAGCCTCTAATTTTCTCGCCATAGTAGCAAGCCTAGCATTCATATCATCAACCTCCTTCAATTGATATTTCGCCCCTTGTGTGTTGGGTCCCGGTGGTCGCCCAATCGCAAGCCAAATTAGCGAGGTAGTCAAAGCTTCGTGAGGTTGCTTATCCATAAAAGTTCCTGCACACATACTCTCAATGAATTTTTTGAGTTAAGGCATTAGAGAAGAGTAAAAGACGTTGATGATGTGCCATTCGGTAAAGCCATGGTGTGGGCAAGAAACTAAAAGCTCTTTAAACCGCTCCCAACACTGAAAAAATTATTCTCCTAATATTGGAGAAAATTGTCAGATTTGGCATCTAAACGCCTCCGTTCTATTTTTTAGAAATTTTTTTTCCAAAAACTCTCCTTGAAGAGTTTGCCGAGAGTGGATAGAGAGTGGTCTCAAAGAATTGAACCACATCTTGGCAGTATCCTTTAAACAAAATGGAAAGAGTTTAAGAAAAAAGATTTCCCATGGACACGAGTTATCCATCACTAAGGAGCATGCATCCTCAAATTCCTTGATGAAGGCATAAGGCCTTTCCGAATCTACCCTATGGAATTGAGGAAGGATTTGCATCATGCCCGGCCTTATGTTCAAGGTGGCATAGTGGGGTGGAATAACAAGGCAAGAACTCGGTGCTTGCAGCGGTAGGTTCAAAAAGCTCTCATTCGGAATTAGGGAGCCCCCATGTCTCCATGGTTGTTCGCATTTTCCATGTTTTCACCCCCTAAACCATGCGCCGAATGTAAAGGACGTTGGGGTGGCAATCCACCCATCGGTGGGTTTTGCAAAACATTTGGATTGGGTGGAGCAACATTAGGTAGCCTACCTTCATTGTTTATATCTTCCATAGGAGTTGTACCTAGGTCGACTACTAATGCAATTCCGGGAGAAGGTATGTTAACCGGTGATGGCGGGTCGACTCAGTAAAAGCGCCTATTGTCTATTCGTGTCCAATGAGACCTGCAAATGAAATGCGCAAATAGTATGCCTCAATCCTAGTCAACACATTATACACAAACAATATATATGCCGGACAACGATTTTTTCTCTTTATCGGACAACGGCTTTTCAACTCCAATCTCCCACTCCACGTGTTCAAATACCACCAATTAGTAAATAAAGCGCACACTATCCTAATTCCTCTAATGTTCCTAGCAATATGTAATGCTACTAATTAATCAAACAAAAGAAACTATTGAAAATAAAGAAATAAAAATCCTAACATGGTATTCACATTGAGTTTGAAGAAATTACCTAGGCCCGAAGCCGTAGATGCTTCCCTCGTAGGTGGGTGATCAATTCCCACCTTGTTTTTACGATTTGCAATTTTTTTTCATTTTTGCAATTTGCTCGTTCCTTCAAGTCCCCGGCAATGACACCAAAACTTGACTTCACTCTTCTCGCTCACCATTTCAGAAGTGCTTGTAGTTTAAGTGAGGGTATCCCCACTATCGTGTTCTCCCATGAGACTTGTGCCAATCTAGTAATAGAAACAAGCAATGTTTAGAAAACTATGCAAATTGAAGTCGCAAACCAAGAGTGAAATTGATGGCTATGGTAACTACAATTGACCGAAAATTTTTTGGTGTTTGTAGATTTGTTTGGCTAACAACTAGGTAATTAATTGAAATGAAATTAAAAACACCAACTTGACTCTAACTTGGGCCATTTGACAAACATGAGAATTCTACTACAATAACAACAATTACTACTAAATTAATTTTTTATTTAACCGAAATTCCAATGAAAACAAGTAGGGATTTAAATTGATTAAAAAGGGGGGGTTTGGGTTCAAATGTTCCAATCTACCAATTCTAGCACGGAATTTGAAAGGAGGAGTTTGGGTTAACTCAAATCAAGAACCGTCCAAAGGGCCTTGATTCAGAAAGTTTAGCTATGAAAATTTAGGGATCTCTAATTATTTTGGAATTAAATTTTATCATCATTCATGGGTTCTTTAGAAATAAATCACATGTTACTAACTATGATTATAGATCCAAGATTTCTACAATAATCAATTCCAAAATAATTAGAGAAAAGATACAAAATAGATATTTAATGAGATTGAGGACTCCCTTTTCATTTCCTATGCTTTCCTTGGTAGATCTTCACATTTGTCCCCAACCTTAAATCTAAAAGATATATATATTGAACTAGAGTGAATGTGAAAGATTACAACAAAATAACACTAGAAATCTAACTAAACCATCCCCAAAGACCTAAATACAACAAGATAAAGTAAATCTAAGCAAAATACAATTTTTTTTCCTATTTTTCTCTCTATCCCCGCGGCTGGAACCCTAAAAATATAACATAACATTTTTTTTCTTCGACTGCTGGGTTGTAGGGCAAATCTGCGCTCACCGTCTGAAGTGCGTCCGAAGGCCGTTTGACAAGCGTCCGGACGCACCATCCAGATGGTGAAGTAACCATTCAGACGGTTATTTCACCGTTCGAACGGTCTTTAGACGCGAAATCTCGGTTTTGTATTTCCTTCGAACGAAAAAACATGACTCTGTGATAGCTTTGAACGAGAGAACTCGACTTTGGAATAACTTCGAACGGAAAAAGTTGACTCTGTAACTCCGAATTCTGTTGTAGCATCCGGACGCTATTTCGTCCGTCTGAACGGACCGTCCAAACGCTACTTTATCCGTCCGAACGGACCGTTCAGACGGACTTTTTCACTTTAAGCCCATTTTCGTCATTTTATCACCAAAAATCTATAATACACACAGAAAACCACTTTAGATTAATTTATTACTAAAAACTTGTTCTAATACCCATATAGAGGCTAACAAACAACTAGTTAGGGAACAAAGATTACACTTTTAGAGTGGAATCACCCAACATAGGAGAAAACTGAAAGATTTGCCTCCTTATGGCTTTGATTCAATTTTCAGGAAAAATTTACTCAAAAATTTCACTTGAAGAGTAGCCCAAGAGTGAATATACATAGGCCGCAATGAGTTAAACTAAAGTTTTGCCTTATCTTTGAAACAAAACGGGAAGAGTTTCAACAAGAATACTTCCCTTGGATAAGAGTTGTCCATTGCAATCGAACAAGCATCCTCATATTCCTTAAGAAGAATGTAAGGTTGTTCCGAGCCCATTCCATAGAATTAAGGCAACATTTGCATCACTCCCGACCTAGTGTTTAGAGTGTTATGGTGGGGTGGGAAGACGATGCATGATGTTAGTGCTTGTCTTGGTGGATTTAGGTAATCCCTTAGAGTTCGTTGAGGGGGAACCACCACGTCGCCATGGTTGCTCCCTCTCTCTAACTCCTCATTACCCTCCACGTTGAGTTGAACATTAGGGTTTGGGGGAAAGACATTCGGTAAGCCTCCTTCATTAAGATTTTCCGTGGGGATAAAACCTAGGTCAACCACCAATGGTACAGTAGGTATTGGTGAAGATGTGTCTATGCTCTCAATTCTCACAAGACGATGGTGTATATCCCTAGTGAAAAATGACATGCAAAAATGAATGCACACATACAGTTGGATCGTTAGGGTCGTTCAACACATCATACACAATTCCCTAGGCGGGACAATGGCTTTTTCTCAATTCAACTTGTTCCTCCAATCTCCACATGCATAAGTTGTACCACCAATTTGCACTTTAAGCACACTAACCTATCTCCTCTAAATAACTCCCGAAGAGGGAAAGAATCCTAATAAGATGTAATGCAATTATACTACAAAAAAATAAAGGAAACTAGAAAAAGAAGAAATAAAAACAACCCTAGACAAACAAAACACTTTAAGGAAAATTAGAATGTACCTAGGCCTGAAGCCCGTAGATGCTTCCCTCGTGGGTGGTAATGAAATCCACCCTTTCCTTGATTGTTTTTTTTTTTTTTTTTCAATTTGCAATTCTTCGCATCCGTCTAATATAGCTTTACGCCTATGAATTCCCTAGCAACGACGCCAAAACTTGGTTCGCTTCCAAAAGTGTCCTACAATTGGAGTTAGTAACCTCGTAAGAGTATGGGGGTCGCGATGAAGTATAAATCAGTAATCTGGTATTGTTCTCTCCCAAAGGAATTGTGCAAATATAGCATCAATGCTCAACTAGCACTAGATATTAACTATGAATTGCGAATGGGTTTTGTGATGTAAAAGAGATCGAAAACTTGTTGATTTTGGATGATGGTTGTTCTTAACTAATGCAAGCAACTAATATCTAAAGATAGCAATTAAATCTAGTTTGTGTGCAATTAAAGAAAAGCTTGGATATGATTGATTCAATCCACCAATTCATAACAAGAGTTTCAATAGAGAGTTTTATAACTTAAATCAAGAATCACTCCATGAATTCTAGATTCAGAATATTTTGACCATAAAACCTTGAGTTTATATTTAGTTGAGTGTAGAGATGAAACTAATGAGTAGAACAATAGAAACAAACCTTAGAAATGTACAATATCTATACCAAGTAGTGAGTTGTGCATTAATATTACCAAGATGGGTTGTGAATCTAAGTTTTCAAATAAGTCCAACACTCAACCAAATAGAACTATAGAAATCTAGAAATAAAGCTTTGAAGTTCATATACCCCCATTGAAACCCTTGAAGATTTTTGATAGATCTTCACAATCACATCCAAAATATATTTAGCTACTTGAATCCATGAGATAAAGCATGAAATAATGTAAATATGGCATTAAGCAATAGAAAACTAGTGTTTGGTTACCAAGAAAGTGAAGGAAAGTGCCAAGAAAATGAAAGAAAATTAAATTTGAATACAAAGAGAATGATTAACAACAATACAAGAAAGATTAATGAACAATAGGACAAAACAATAATGAAAACAAGTTAAATCTTGCAAAATCTCCCCAAAAATACCTTAGAAACTCTCCAAAATCTGGAATCTTGGAACATTCTCCAACCTTCTCCGACCATCCTCTCGGTTTTCGCACACACAGCTTTTATACTAGCATATCCTGTATCGACTGATCGAACAATCTAAATGCAATCGAACGGTCGATCAATCACAAATGGACCCTCTCTGAAGTTTTGCTCGTTTTCGCTGCAGAAGCCATTTTTGAAATCACCGATCGAACATCTGATCGATTGATAAAACTCCCTTTCTAAAGTTTGGAGGGATGATGCTGCAGAAGCTAGAACAGAGGCATTTTCGATGTCACCGATCAAACGGTTTCTGTTGCGATCGAACGGCCGATTGATCGGTCCTTTTGATTTTTGCCCGTTTGCCTCGTTTTAACCTTTGATTCCTGCAAAACACACACAGAATAGTTTAGTAAATTTTGGGAGTTAAAATACTAAATTAACAATTAAAACTCAACTAGTCAACTACTAATTTGGGCTTAGAGATTAAAGTTTCCGAGTGTAATCAATATATATATATAATAGTGGTCTAGATTTGACATATTTTTTATAATTTTTGTTACTTTCTTTTTATTCTTGAATATGACTCAATAAACTTGAGATTGAAATTTATAAATAATATACTCAATTATTCTAAGAACAAAGATATATTAAAAATGTGACTTATAATAGTCATGACGTAAAGTGTTCTTTGTACATCTATTAGAATAAAGAAAATACATCTAACATACTTAATCAATTAGTATCATATTTTAAATACATAATCTTGTAAACCTTTTTTTTGTAAAAATAATTCTCTGAAAAATCGTCTCATAATTCTGCTTTTATGATCCGTGCATAGCACGAGTTCACTGTTAGTAATATATATTATGAATCATTAAATTTTTTTTACTAATGGACCCAATTTAGTAATAGAGAGTTTCAAAATAAACCTATTATCATATATTCTAATCATTTGCTTTGGAACATCTAAAGAGAGATAAATAAATACATAGCAAAATGTACAAAGAGATACAGGAGGATACCTTTATTGAAAGATTTGAAAATTTGGAACATCTACAAAGAGATAAATTATTACATAGTAAAATGTACAAAGAGAGATTGGAGAATACCTTTATTAGAAGATTTCGAGAAATTGTATTATGTTTTGTCGCCATAGATTTACAAAAAACAATATGGAGATTATGATTTTATATCAATATATCTATTAAAAACAAAAAGACTAAAACTTTTTGGCAATTAAAATTTAAGGGAGCTCCTTTGCACATGGGATATATTTATATTTCTCATGTTACATATTTGAATGAGAGTAATATTTCAAGAAATATTTTCCTACATAGTTGAATCCTAATTAAAAAGTAGTCTTTTATGTTTAACTAATTATATTAATTTAGACCATATAAATTCTTTCATGTATATATGTCTAATATTTTTTACATAGACATGTAAATCATTGTTTGATAATTAAGTATTGTCTGAGATAATTTGTTGAGAAATTATGTAGGAGATAATTTATAGAAACTTAACTAGTTAAGCCTTCGTGTTTAAATAGAAGACTTTATTACTTAAGACTTCATATTTAAATTGGGAAGTTTATTAAATCACAATAAAAATTTGTGGGCCATTTAGGATTCTCATTAATCAAAAAGAGAGTTTTTATTAGCAAATTACTATAATATTTTTCAAAATAGGGCTTGTGTATCTAATAGGAAACTTAATCAGCATAACAAAATAGAGTATCCAAAAAGTTACCAATCACAACTCATACACATCTATTCGTATAAAAAAATTAATAAGTATCTTCATTACCTTTATGACGTGTCATTTTAAAAGTATAAGAACATATAGATGTCACCTAAGCGCCAGCAAAATATAGGTGCGACACAATTTATATATGTATATATATACTAGTGGTGTACCCCACAATATGCGTATAAAAGAAAAAAGAGGTAAACATATTTGTTAAAAAATTAGTCAAGAAACTAAATAACTATAAAATAAAATAATTTAATTCCAAATCTACATAGTTATGCTCTTATTGTAATTATTTTTTTTTAATATATAAAGTTTTGTAAATGCATCATATTTAAGACCATTTATTTACTTTAAAAAAATTTTAAATTTGAGAAAATGTTATGAATATTTTACCTATCATATTGCAATGTTATAATTAATAGAGATTTAATTAAATAAAACTTTATATTTAAAATCATATTACGTATTATATTTCATGAGATAATGTGTAGAAACTGAAGTGGATAAAACTTTGTATTCAAGTAGAAAACTTTATTGGACTATTGTATGAATTGTAATAATCTAGAAATTTAATTAGATAAGATTTTGTTCCTGAAATCATATTGCATATCATATTTAATGAGATAAAGTGTAAAATCTTATAGATATGACTTTCTATTTAAAATAAAAATATTATTGAATTATAATACAAATTGACACTTGATTGGATAATACTATATATTTATTATATTTCATGAGATATTTTGTAGAGACTTAATTGGATTTAACTTTATACTTAAATAGGGAACTATATTGGGTTACAATATTATGAATAACCGAACAAATTAATAGTTATCTAACAATTACCCATGTGACATGGTATTTTAAAAGTATAAAAGCATTTATAACACTACATAGGAGAGAGGTAAAATATAAGGGCATACACAACTTATATATATATTCATTCAATAAATATCTCAAAGAAAAATGCTATTCTTTAAAAAAAATTGTACAAAATATTCTATAAAATGATGTGATGATAACATTTTTATAATTAAGAACCATCGCAATTGACATTTTGTTTCAAAAGAAAATGAATTTTCTGGTTATATAGTGATATTACCAGCTCTTAATATCTCCTCAAATACCGTATATTGATTGAGTCAAAGTGAACGATCAGACTGCCAATTTATCTCCATGCACTGAACCTATAATTTCCACTTGCATTGCATTTAATAAATGTCTCATCAAATTAATACCCTTCTATTGAGTAGGTGCTGGCTCTAAAAGATGTTTCCATGGAACCTCTAAAAGTTTGAAACCCGGATTTATTAAAAAAAAAAAATTTGAGGAAAAATAGAACAAAATATGAGATTTTAAATCCTTAATTCTTTCTTTTATGTTATTTTATTCTTCACTTTCTCTTGCAATTTCATATCTTCTGTCATTTTTTTCCTCAACAAATCCTTGATCTAAACACAACGTCAAGGGTCAAATTGAGATATATTTTCTACTTCTAATGGGTTTGTCCAATTTTAGAGGGGCTCCATCCATAGTATGAAATCATGAATTCAACTCACCCTTTCCTTTTCTTGCTGTTTGGCCTTCTAATACATGGAATATATATAAATATAAATATATAGAAGGGTAATTATATTTTACCCCCTTATGGTTTGAGTGAAAATCGTATGACTTCTTTGTATTCAAAAGTAAATACACAAGACTCATCTGCAAAGTAAATGGAATAATGACAGATTTGGTAAAATTATAAAAATACTCCGACAAAGAATAACCCTTTATTGCGATATAAAAAGGGCAAAATTATCTTTTGACATTATATTTTAGAGAGACAAATGAAAAAAATACCCATACAACAATTTCATATATTTTACGGTTAAATTCAAACTATAAAGAGATTACATGTTTACTTTTAAACCACAAGCAAATCATATGATTTTCACTCAAATAATAGGATAAAGTATAATTATCCCATATAATACATATATATATACACATTTACAGATTCTATATCGACCAGGGAAAATGAAAAGTACGATCTTTAAAACTGAGATGAGCGAAGGACTGTCAAAATTGGAGCTGCGACACTAGATGGAACAATGTAGTAATAAAGAAAATTTTCCTCATAATAGAAGTCGAGATTATGTTTTTCCACTAAGAAATGTTATGTTATGGCATGTTTGATTCTTGAATTTCATAAGAAAAATTGAAATAAAATAAACATCAAAGCTACTTATAAATACTTGTTTTTTCAGAGTAACTATCTCGTTTTTTAGTAACTAAATAAAAAATAATATTTTTTAAAAAATACCTATTCATTTTCTTAACACTACAAAAAAAAAAAAAAAAAAAATTTAGGTTCTTTTACTTTCTTTTCTTTTGAGTTTATTTTTGGTAAACGTATAAATTTCTTTACACAACTAGACATCTAATTGAAACACTATTGATTTCGTTATTTTGATTAAACACTTTTTATTATTTTTTTTAAAACATATCCGTAAGGAATTAAGTAGAAAAACCTTTTCTTTCAAAACTATTTCCTTCTCTCTCTAATTTTACCTAAGTTGCTCAGGCAACAAGTCTTCTCATTCCATATGCGAACTCATTCTTACTCTTCTTTTTTCTTCACGTGTATGACTCTGCGAAAATCCTGATCTAATTGATTTATTTCAATTGGATCCTTTCATCACTCTATTTTTTAATTAAGAATTATCGTAATAGACATTTTATTTCAAAATAACATCCAACCACATTGTTTTATACAAAAATTTTGAATAAATTTTCTGATTATATTACCTATATTCTTAATATCTCCTCGAACACCTTATATTGATCGAGTCAAAGTGAAGGGACAGATTGCCAAATTTTCTCTATGCATTGAACCTATAATTTTCACTTGCATTGCATTTAATAAATATCTCCTCAAATTAATACCCCACTATTGAGTAGGTGCTTGGCTCTAAAAGAAGTTTCCATGGAACCTCTAAGTCCCATTTGCGTTCAATGAGTATCTTAAAATACCTCCTCCATTGAATATATATTGAGTTTACTCGGCCTATGAAAAGTGAACACATGTTCGACTTTACTCAGCCTATTAAAAGTGAAGACATGTTCCTGTTGTTATATTGATTGACTTATTTTTAGCAATAATGGAAGTAATCAATACTTTTCTTAACCTGTTGAGATTTGTTACTCATTTAGTTAAGTTGACAAAAAATACATAATGTATCCACTTTTAATATGTTATACACGCCACATGGATGGAGTTTAGCGTAGTGTTCCGAAACTATAAGTTTATTCATTGAAAAAGAGGCACTCATGTTGCGTTTCAAACCCGAATTTATTCCCAAAAAAAAAGAAAGAAAAAAGAAAATACAAGAAAAAAGAGAACAAATTAAGAAATTTCAAATCCTTTCTTCGTTTTTTGTTATGTTTTTTAACCTTTCACTTTCTCTAAGGCTCAAATATGTTGGTCCAAAAGGCAATCCAAGAGGGGGGAAAATTAGGTTTTTAAAAGATTGATGGTAATTAAGATTAATTAAAATTAATCTAATCAATGTAACAGTGATCAATCTATATATAATGCAATGTAATCAAAAGAAGAATGGAAAACAGAGCAATAGAAAGTACACCAAGAATTACCGAGATTTAACCACAATCCGTGGTCTACATCCTTACCCCAAGATCCCCTTGAAGTCTTCCTCCACTATGTAATCTCCAATTACAAATGGATGCTGATTGACCAAGTGCTCAGCTCACTATTTACACAAGAACTTCTTTTCAAGTACTACAGCCACCAAGTGATTTTGTCCAAGATCCACTCAAACTTACTAGACTTTTTCTTCCACAAGAAAACTCTCAAACTCTCATTTATAGGTGTATAAAGATATACAAATGATTTACAAACTCTCTATCAAGAGTGGATTGAATAATAAAAGCTCACACAATGAAGACAAGGAGAATGTTCAGATTTTTCAGTTTGATCAGTCAGTGGATGTTTGTTTCTTGTCTCTCTTCTTGTATAAATATAGTTGGAAGCTTGTATATAAATTCCTGTATTGATTTTGTCCATTGAAGATTGTTGGGACTTATTTAATGCAAGTTCAGTCCGTTATAACGTTAAAAAAACTAGCCGTTATTTCCCAAGGGTCGACACTAGGCTTAATGTGTTGACTCATCTGATTTGCATTTTTCAGATGTTGTCCACTGTCTTCATAGGTCGACTCTTCATATTCATGGGTGGACTATTTGCACAGAAATCTTGCTTCTATCTTCAAAGGTCGACTCTTTATATTTATGAGTCAACTCATTGATCATTTGGCCTTCAAATTTTTGCTTCTGTCTTCATGAGTCAACTCTTCATTTCCATGAGTCGACTCATTGTCTAGAAATCTTCATTCTATCTTTCAATGATCAAGCTCATCATTATCAATATTATAAGATTTTTAAGAAGTCTTCTCTTTGGGGTATGATGATCAATTAAAATCTTTAACTCATCAAAGTTATCTTCTATTCAATTTGGATTGAATCAATCATTTGATAATCATCTTTTGTTGCCTTCCAAGTTGTCAGGAATTCATTCAACTTATCAATGTTGATCTCTTCTTCTTTGTTGCAAAGCTTCCTCTTTCATTGTAGAGCTTTCTCTTTCAATTCCAAGCTTTCTCTTTTATGTAGAGCTTCAAAATACTTCATTCTCGATTTCTTCTCTTTGCTAGTAATTCTTCTTTCTTCTTTAGAATCACCTCAATAAGACTTTTGTAAGCTTGATGAAATCTATTCTTGAACACCTTCATTTTCTCTGAGTATATATCATCTTCATTGAGTCTTTACATCCCAGATAAAGTCTTCACTTGGATTCCATGTAGAGATCAGGCAATCAAGTTGATTTCTCTTCTCAAGCATCTTTCATCAAATTATCTTGAATTTGATCTTTACACACTTAATGAAGTCTTCTTTTGAACTTTTTCAATTTCTTTACTATCAAATCATCTTCAACTAATCTTTGCACACTGTTATGAAATCTTCAATCTTTTTGAGTGCAAGTCAACTTCATTGAGTCTATGCATACTTGATAAAAGCCTTATTTGAACACCTTTAATTTCTTCGAATGCAAATCATTTGTTTGAAGTAGAAATAGGCATTAATGCTCTGTTTGATTCATTTCATAACTCTTAGAGTCCATTGTTTGATCCTGAGCTTGTTGTGTATTCACTTTGATATGTATTAGACTTAAGGTTGAATTTTAAGTTTAAATTATAAACTTTATTAATCTTCACACTAAGTAAATGCATTAGTAAAATAACACAAGGTTTGGTTATCATCAAAATCAACATGGGAATCAACCTTGAGTCAACAAACTATACAATGTAATTTCATATCCTTTTTCATTTTTTTCTCTCACCAAATTCTTGACCCAAACACAATGACATCAAGGGTCAAATCCAGATAGATTTTCTACTTCCAATTGATAAATCCAATTTCAGAGGGCCACATCTATACTATGAGATTATGGGTTTAGCTCACCCTTCTCTTTTCTAGACCTTTAGCCTTTCAATGCACAAAATATATGAATATACAGGGATAATTACATTTTTTCCCTTGTGATTTGATTGAAAATCAAATGACTCCTATGTTATTCAAAAGTGGATACATAACTTTCTTATAGCTTGAACTTATCTACAAAGTGAATGAAATCATGACAGATTGGACAAAATGATAGAAATGCCCTTGCAAATGACAATCATTTATTTTAACATAAAAATAGCAAAATCGACTTTTGATGTTATATTTTAGATAGACAAAATGACGAAAACATCATGAAAATTATTATCTGTAATAGAATCATCGTTAACTCTTATGATTTTCATCCATTTGACACTTAAATCCAAACTATATGAAAGTTCACAAGTAGATCATCTGATTTTCACTCAAACAACAACAATGTAAAGTGCAATTACCTCTATACATGTATATACATATATATATATATATATATATGTTCTATATCATACAGGGCAAATGAAAAGTACGAGCTTTAAAATTGATATGAGCGAGGGACTGATTATACCAAAAAAGTGTTTTTATTGGCCTTTAATTTGCACTTTGTTAAAGTTAAATTATTGTTAATTTTCTTATTTTAATTAGATATATGTTTTATTATGTTTTTCGTGTTTTTTGTAGGTTATAGAGCTATTAAAGGCAAATTAGATGCAAAAAATGATCAAGGCGGGTACAAAATGAACAAACTGACGATGAGAAATCCAAATTGTCTCAGTATTTTAGCCATAACTTTTTATTCTGATGTCCGATTGAGCTTATTTTTATGTTATTAGAAAGAAAACTTCAAGCTCTACAACTTTGTCTCTAATGTGCATCGGTTGAATCAAGCTCTAAGGTAGTCAAATCAAGTTTCAAAGTTTCTAGGTCGAATAGTGATGAATAGTATCCGTCCTAACAGTTACTATTCATCGGACAGTTACTGTTCACTGTCCGAACGGTGCGTTCGGATGCACTTCAGACGGCTGTTAGACGCACCGTCCGAATGGTATTTGAACGATTACTGTTCATCCAGATAACATTTTTTTGCATCCGAAGCTGCATTTTTAGGGTTTTTTGTGTAGTTAGAGTTAGTTTGAGGTAGAGGGGCGGCGGGACAAGCTCCAAGAAGGTTAATTTTTCTATTTTTCTTTATTTTTAGCTTAGATTTAGCTTTGTAATGTTAGTATAGGAGTAGAACTTGTAATTTTCTTCATTATACTATATTTTCTTTTACTTTCTTGCACTTTCTTTGTAACCAAATAGCTTTAATATTCAAGTAAATTTTATATTTAAGTCTCTACATACTTTCGTTACATGTAGAATTTAAATTGGGTTTAAATTTTTATAATGTATTCAAGTAGCTAGAATTTAAATTAGGTTTAAATGTAAAAATCACTCAAGAAATTCAAATGTTTGAATAGAGGCATCTCATGTATTAATTGCCATATTTTCCTATATTTCAAAATTTATAGTAATTCCATGTGGATGTTTTAGAAAACTTGGATTATTGACTAAGTTTGGAAATTTTCATCACCCAAATCGATGGTATTAATTTAGGGCTATTTACTAGAAAATAATCTCTACAATTGCTAAGAATTCATTCTCATAAATTGATTGAAGATGCCTTAGGAAACTTAGGTTATTGACTATGTTTGGTTAATCAATGCACAAACCACAAATTTGGTATTAACTTAGTTAAATCGATGGTATTAACCTTTGATTCCCTATTGAACATGTATCTAATTTCAATTACTTGAGAATTATTGATTTTTAAAGTTAAATCCTCCGAAGCAAACACTCGTAGATGTAGTGTTTGATTTGAATTATAAACCCCATTGAAAGTCTTGGATGAATTGAGTGATTGAATCATTTGAACCCAATTCCCTTTTAATTGCCTTAATTCTAATTTAATTTGCTTTAATTTAATTGTCTAGTTATTAATTGATTTAAATTTTCATTGCACTAGTTTAGTAATTCAAAATCTCATCAAAAACTAAAAGATTTTTGGTCTTTTTATTTTGGATCCAATTCTCATTTTTATTGCAATTCAATCTTAGGCTAGGTTAGTGTGAGGTGAGTGCTAGAGCTTATATTTGGTTAGCTCCTTTGGGAAAGAACGATATTGGATTACCAGTTTATACTTTATCGTGATCCACGTACTCTTGCGGGGTACTAACTTCATTTATAAGAATACCGCATTTAGGACGAGTCAAGGACCCATACAAAGGTCAACATCCAACAAGGATATAAAGTAGAGAAAAAGATAACTAGTAGTGGATCTTCGTAATCTTTATTTTATTAAAAAGTAAAAACATGCTCAGTCAAAATTGGAGCTGCGACACTAGATGGAACAATGAAGTAAAAAAGAAATTTTTCCTCATATAATAGAAGTCCAAATTATATTTTTACACTGAGAAATGTTATTTTATGGCATGTTGGGTTCTTGAAGTTCTCAAGAAAAACAAAAATAAAATGAACATCAAAGCTATTTATACATACTTGTTCTTTAGAGTTAAATAACTCGTTTTTGAGTAACCAAATAAAAAATAATTTTTTTGTCATATACCTATTTGTTTTATTAACCCCAAGAAAAAAAAATTTAGTTTTTTTTTTAAATCATTTTTTTTAAGTTTAATTTTGATACACGTATAAATTTCTTTACGCAAACTAGACATCTAATTGAAACACTTTATTGATTTCCATTTTCCGCATTGTGATTAAACTCTTTTTATTTTTTTTGAAACATATCAATGAGGAATTAAGTAGAAAAGTCTTTCCTTTCCAAACTATTCCTTCTCTCTCTAAATTTACCCATGTTGCTCAGGCAACAAGTCTTCTCATTCCATTTGCGAACTCATTCTGATTCTTTTTCTTCTTCACGTGTATGACTCTGCGAAAATCCTGATCTAATTGACTTACTTCAATTGGATTCTTTCATCACTCTATTTTCTAAATATCTATTTCTCACCAACCCCTCATTCTTGTTAGAATTTTTCCACATATCACATCTGTTGCACTTTTCTTTCCTTCTAGAAATAAAAATAACTTACGAAGCGAAAGTGACTAAATAAGAACAAGAGGGATCCACCGAAGAAGATCTGTCCCTTTCCTTTGTTACAATACATAGAATCCATGCTACCTTTTGTCTTCATGAATGTCTGATTTGAACATGCATTTGACAAAAAATTTAATTTTGATATACTATCAATGTAAAACAAGTGTCTTCTCACTATTAAACTCTTTGATAGATAACTCCTCTAGGCGTCATAGTTAATAAATACTCATACTATTCATGTGCATAATACCCATATGTACCTATAAATGAAAAAATTCCGTTTGTCATTCAGATCTGAAACCTAATAAAAAAATACGTGTTGTTTTTAGTTAGATAGTATAATATACGTATTAAACATTTTACGTATTATACTTTTGAAAAAGACTCGATTAAAAATTAGATATAATTAATATAATTTTAGCATATTATTAATTCCATACATAATACATAATTATAATAATATAATTATTGACATTTAGCTTATTCGACTTTATCAATTATAAAAAAAAGTTTGTATAGCTCATGATTTATGTATCTTTACTAGTATAACATGTCATATGTAATCATGATATTTTCTAAGACTTGTTATATTTGTGGACGTACTTTTCTATAACTTCTTATTAATTCTCAAAATATTAAATTAAAAATTAAAATTAATGAATTAATCTATTCTTATATCAAGTATTGAAAGAAAAAAATAAAAACATAAAATTTATTTATCAATTACTTTTATTTAGCTGTTTGTTAATAATATATTTTTAAAAATGGATATATTTAAGACAAAAATACTATCTACTAACATATATAAGAAGGAATTACTTATAAATGTAACTGTATTTTTTGTTACGACATTTTAACAAATGTTCGTATAATACCTGGATAATTATATATTTGTATTTTTTACGTTCTCATATTTTTATGCCAAATTTTATTATTTTATTTTTCAAGAAAAATCGTACTCATATATATTTTGTACTGTTCTTTTCCCACTCCGTATTTTACTAACTATGCTAGGCGTTTGAGTTGAAGTGAAGAAAAAGAATAAATCAGCAGTCGATTTTGGATTTATTTTCTATTTCCAATTGAAGGCTATGGAAAATTTCAATTAACAATTTTTTGAGAAAGTTTTTATTTGAACAAAAAAAAAAAAACACGGGATTAAACTTTAAATCCAACACCCACAAGTCCACAACACAAAAATAGTTTCATTTCTTAAGTAGAAAGTAATATATATATATATATATATACTTTTCAAGAAGTGAGAGTTAATGTTGGCAAAAAAATCAAAGCTCTTTTAGGAATTTCTGTGGGTGTTGAGATTAAAAATTACTAGTTCAGACTAAAATTTCAATAGATCAGTCACTATACATTGTTGTGCACTTTTTTCTTTTACCCATTCCCTTTTTTCCTTCTACCAATTAAGCAGTAAGAGATTAATTTTGAGAATACATCGTACTAGATATACATACCAATACATTAAACCATATGGGTCATGGCGTTTTGGGTTCAATGACATTAAGCTTTTCTAATCTAATATAAAACCTTTTTGAGTTAATTATATTTTGTATGCTGCACTTTATTCAAAAATTTTGCCTTCAGTCCTTTCTTTAGTTATGCCAATTCACTCACTATACTTACCTTCATGTTACAATGTGGTCTTTTCGGCAACTATCGTTTTTCCAACAGGCCAGCAATGTCCATGTGACACTCAAGTGAGCTCTCAATCACCTTTTTTTCCCCTTAAAGTAATTATAAATAAATAATAAAATTATTATACTTAGCACCCCTACAATTTATGCAAATTCTCATTAGAATCTTACATAAGCATTTTTTATTAGCTAAACAAACAGTGACAAATGAAAATGCTACATTCGTAAGAATAGGAGTTAACTAGTACAACTGAAAATGGAGAGTACAATTCTAAGTGTAATTAATCAAACCTTTTTTAAATGAATTGTTCAGCAAAAGTGATAGATGCATATATATATATATATATGTGTGTGTGTGTGTGTGTATGTGTGTTATCAAAATGCATAAAGTTAGCAAATTAATTGAAAATTTTTAAACTACTTATGGTAATGTAAATAACTGACCAATCGGCTAGCTGCTTTATTTAATTTCTGTCACGCAATAGTCATATAACCATGCATAACAAGAATGTGCAACTATGTTTGGTTTAATCCATTATAAACTATTGAATATTGGTACCAGACAAAACCGCCATGTGAAGTTCGGTTTTGGAATTTGTTTTTTCTTTTGCCCTTGTTTTTACATTTCTTTTCAAGAAAATGGGGTAATTATAATTTACCCCCTTGTTGATTGAGCGAAAATCACATGACCTACACATGATTTAAAAGTGAATATGCAACCTTATGTGGTTTAGAGTTAACTGTAAAAAGTTGTCCTTCGTAACGATTTTATTCATTTTTACAGATAAATTTAAACTATAGAAGATTATGTTTTCACTTATAAACCACAAATAGCTCATCTAATTTTTGCTCAAATTATAAATAGTAAACATAATTAACAAAATTACATTGGTGAGTTTGTGAAAAAACTTGGAGGGCCAACAACGATGTGTCTCATGACACAGTTTCTTTCCCTTTATTTTGTTTGAGACAATTCATTAATTGACTTTTGAAAGATGTTGCCCTTTTAAAAAAAGAAAAAAGAAAAGGCCAGGTCAGTCAATGAGAAACGGAGTAATATATACATCTTTCATTCTTTTTGCTTTTTCTTTGCCCTTTTACAGAGAAAGAGTTTGAAAATTCCATGGAGAGTAAAAGACAAATTGCTCACTCAAATTGTTACGAGGCGTTAGGAGAGAGAGAGAGAGAGAGAGAGAGAGAGGCAAGTTGGCAAGTCTTGGCTCTATGACGATAGTCAATACATATAAGATCAAATACATCTTCATCCCCTGATGGGTCTCCTGAGCTACGTATGTCTAAATGCATTCTTCAAAGTGGCAAGTCTTGGCTGTGAGTGTGAGAGAGAGAGAGAGAGAGAGAGAGAGAGAGAGAGAGAGAGGGCAAGTTGGCAAGTCTTGGCTCTAAAACGATAGTCAATAAATGCATTCCACAAAGTGGCAAGTCTTGGCTGAGAGAGAGAGAGAGAGAGACAAGTTGGCAAGTCTTGGTTCTAAAACGATAGTCAATACATATAAAATCAAACTAGGGGTGAACTCGTGACCCGTGCTATGTACGGATCATAAAAATAAAATTATAAGATCATTTTTTAGGAAAAAAAATTTGCAGAAAAAAAGTTTACAGATTCATGTGTTTAAAATATGATATTAAATGATTAAGTATGCTAGATGTATTTTTTTATCTAATAGCCAAAAGCAAAAAAATGTACAAAAACCACTTTATGTCATGCCAATCATAAGTCATGTTTTTAATATATCTATGTTCTTAGAGTAATTAAATATATTATTTATAAATTTCAATCTGAAGTTTATTGAGTCATATTTAGGAATAAAAAGAAAGAAACAAAAATTATAAAAAAATGTTAAATCTAGGCCACTTTTCTATATTCATCTTATCAGTCTTAAACTTGAAATCTTATATATATAGTCTCCATCAAGAAATAATCATTCAAACTAATAAAACAATGTCATGGGACTTTACTTTCAAGAAAACATGAAGAATAAATAGGGGAGATTAATTAAGTTTACATAAGTTCATTAAAGCATAGGTAAACCATTTAATTTAATCCTCAAATAATGTATGTCCGTATAACTATATTTGTAAAAAAATTTATGTACTTTATTTATATTGGATTTCCAAGTCCTTTTTTCTTTTCTTTTTTTCCCCTTTCTCTTGTTTGGGTAATAATGGTATGAACTACTCGGACAATATTGGATGAATTAAAAAAAATTTGTATAAAACAAACTGAAATTGATTTATTTTCTCCATTGATTCTTGTTTTGAAAGCTTACAAACCTCTTCTATTAAACAAATTAGAAGGTTTGATTACATCTAATTCATTAAAAATTCATAGGTAACTTAAATCTAGGCTAAGACTCAATTTGAATAAAATTAAAATACTTCGAAAAAAGCATAATTTGTAAGAATTTGAATAGATTGTTAGATTTAGTTATCATATTAATTATAAAAAATCCATATTGACATATCTAAATTTAGATTTTAAATATCTTCTTAAAGAATCAATGATATTATGACATTTATATTTTTGTATTTTTAAAATTTAAAATTTTGAAAAAAATAAATCTAGACTTTCAAACTTAAGTACTTAACGACCTATTGCCATAACATAATATAGGTACATCTTCATCCCCTGATGGGTCCCATGAGCTACGTACGTCTAAATGCATTCCTCAAAGTGGCAAGCCTTGGCTGAGAGAGAGAGAGAGAGAGAGAGAGAGAGAGAGGGGCAAGTTGGCAAGTCTTGGCTCTAAAACGATAATCAATACATATAAGATCAAATACATCTTCATTCCCTGATGGGTCCCATGAGCTACGTACGTCTGAATGCATTCCTCAAAGTCGCAAGTAAAAACTATTGCATGGATGAGTTTTTGTGGGGTTAGACTTCCCTTGCCTTTCCTTCCACTAGTTCCAAACAGGCATCTAGGGTTTTGATTAATTTATGGTTCTTACTGTTATGGAAAATCTGCATAAAGAATTAAAACCAAGTAAAATAAGAGTTAACTGGTCTGTGATTCAGAGAGAGTAGGAATCGTTGTCCTAAAGATGTTATTATCTCCCTACGCGAAGGTATGAATAGATAATAAACAATTCCAAGATACAATCCAAATCACAGCCACTCTTTTCAATGTTCATGTACACTAAAAAGTCTAATGAACCCCTTTATAATTGTAATGGCCTATAAATAATATAAAAATAGTGAAAACAAAAAAAAAGAAGAGATAATTATAAAGAACCCAAGTTATGTTTAGTACAAAGAAATAGAATAGAATAGAATAGAATGAATATTCTCACTTTCATTCTCATTCCATTATTTAGTACCAGTATTTATAGTTTGAATGGACATTCCCTATGAATGAGCATTCTAACATTTTTTGTTAGAATGATCATTCACTTTTTCAAAAGTAGAAATGATCATTCTATTCTCTCATAGAATAAATACATAAAACAAAACTTGGTAATATTTTTGTTGTCAAATGTTTTTTAAAAAGTAAAACATGTTTGGTAGGAAAAAAAATTATTATTTATTTTAATAATTCGAAAATAATTTTTAAATGTTGAAATATTTTGAAAAAAATTACTTTTGTTTTCCAATATTTATTTTTAAAACAAACCCCACCACCATCACTACCACCACCAATCCCCGTCACCATCCTCACCACTGCCGCCACCACCACTATCCACCAACAGACATGCTACTGCCGCCCCACCCACCCACCCTTTTATTAGATTTTTACCCTTGTTTCAACACCCTGACTTCAAATCTGTTTTTCTCCTCCATTCATTTACCTTTGTTTTTTTACAATATTGGTGTCTAAATTGAAGGATTTTTTGAGAGCTTTCCATCCATGATTTCAGAATCGCAATTGAACTCTGTTTGGTCCCGAAAAACAGTGTCAAAAGATCTCTGTTCATGCCTATAAACTAGGCAGTAACCTGCAACTTCCTTGCTTTCAATAATTTTCCATTGTACAAGTCAGTCCAAAGCCGTAAAACATCAGATAGACTAGTTCATTTGCTACTCTAAATATTACTGCAAAACAAATTCATCCCAAAACATGGTTCCAGTGCTTGTAACCGGTAAAACTTGACAAAAGTATTTGCAGTGTTTGGATCATAGCTTTTTAAGCCCTATAACTTTATGAAATTAATTGCCGACTATATAAATGATTGTTTTAAACTACTAGAACGGAATGTGTCTCATCAGACTTTCATTTCAGTATCTTCATTTTCACGCTTTGCCGAAATCATGGTCTCACCACCACCCACCGCGATCCGCCACCACTATGGTATTATCAATGCCCAACAATTTTAATAAATAATATACAATATCTTTAATATTTCATAGTATATATGATATCAAATCTTCTTATTATATACTAAAATTCCATTCCATTCTAGAATTATTAATTTTTCTTATTAAACAAGGGAATGAAATTGATTATTTAATTTCCACTAAACAAACAAATAAGGGAATAGGAATCACCATTCCATTCTTATTTTTATTCTCATTCTCATTCCTATTACATTCCCTTATACTAAACATAGTCTCAAAATCTCAGACTTTTAGACATGAGACATTTAGAGATCATGAAAACTATAATATTCGTGAGTTTATACAACCACTGAAGTGGCTATTCCTAAAAGTCATGCCTATTGGTGGAAAAGACTTTCCTTAAAGGTTGTGACTTTTGGAGATAAGTTTTGAAATTTTGTAATATCTCCAACACTTACTTCTTATTGTGTGTATGTTGTCTCTCCTATTGAAATAGGAGCGAGAGCCTTTGATACCCATGTTGGAATAACTAGGATACTATGTTAGAATAATGTATAAAAACAAGAAGAAGAAGTAGAAGAAGAGAGAGAGAGAGAATAGAATTTTCAGTATCATAATGCGAGGCGTGCATTATTGTTCTTCTATTGAGAGAACCTATATATATATAGAACTAAAGAATATAGAAAGATGAATCTAACCATATAAAGAAATTAATTGATATTATATTCTAATATCTTCTAATTGATAATCCATGTCTCTCTTTATATATTTGAGCTAAACCGTTATTATTATTATTATTATTATTATTATTGACACCTACGGTAGCATATACTATATTTTGCACAACACTGAACATTGAAGTTTTGTAGTTGGGCAATTGCAGATCCTAACAAGAAATGAAATAGAGGGGCCACCCATTTGACAAATAAACTCAGATAGACAAATAAATCCTTTTGAAACCTATTTATCTACCATATTCGACAGAAAATTTTGTTGTAAGAAACTCTTCTTTATAAACAAGATTAGTAAAGTCCCAATGGAGAATCACTTTTGTCTTTATTCTGTCGCTCTCTCTCTCAAATCAGCACTCTCTTATCCATTAAGTAGAGAAACCTTTTTCTAATTATGTTTTTGGGCAGGGATGAGTAGTCAATCTAGACCTCGTCAAAAGGCCACGCTGGGCCAGTGAGCCCAGATTTGAGGGGTCTAGGCTTGACGGGCTTTCATCGGTCATGGGATTTGGGCGGTATGTGGCTAGTTTTTAAAGCCTAACCAGGCCACGAGCTTAGAACTACAGGATTGCTGGCTGGCTCGGTTCATGGGGCCCTGAATTTGGGCGTAAATATGGCATAAATTTGGACGTGCCAACTTATGTTTTGATATTGTAGTTAGGAGCGTCCGTGCCAACTTATGCACTTCTTAACTAATTCTCTTCCCTGTGAGATCCAGGCAGCTGCACTTGGACGGGGACGAGATCTTAGCAGGTTACAGCAGTGGTAAACTGACTCCAAGGTTATGTGTTGCGATCCCACATCGCCTGAGAAAGGAGAGGGGAAGTGTTATATATGTAGGCACTTGTATCTCCTTAGTACAATGCATTTTGAAGTCGTACAGGTCGAGACTCAAAGCAGATAATATTTTATCATGTGAATCCTGGGTCGTGATAGAATGGTATCAAAGTTAATCCAAGCCAAAAGTGTGCAGATCTAGTCTAACGCGAGAACGCATTTGTTGGCCCAAAAGGCAATCTAAAAGGGGAGGTGAATTGGATTTTTTTTTAAATTAAAAAAATTAAGATTAATTAAAAATAATCTAATCAATGAAACAATGATTTCAAATATATGCAATGCAATGTAATCAACAAAGAAATGAAAATAGAGCAAGAGAAATCACATTAAAAATTACCAAAGTTTAACCACAACTTATAGTCTACGTCCTCACCTTAAGATCCCCTTGAAGTCCTCTTCCACTATATAATCTCCAATTACAAAGTTGATACTTATTTCCAACGTGCTCAGCTCACTTTTATACAAGAACTTCTTCCCAAGTTCTTCTAGCCACTAAGTGATTTTGTCCAAGATTCACTTCAACTTACAAGTGTTTTTTTTTATAAGAGCACACTCTAACTCTCATTTACAAGTATATGAAAAATATATACAAATGAAATACAAACTCTCTATCAAGAGTGGATAGGAAAATAATAGCTCACGAAGTGCCAATTTGAAGACAAAAGGAATGTTCAGATTTTTAGCTCAATCAGTCAGTGGATGTTGTCTCTCTTGTATTTCATATGTATAAATACAATTGGAAGTTTGTATATAAATTCTTGTATAGATTTTATCTATTGGAGGTAGTTGGGGGCTCGTTTAATTTAGTCCGTTATAATGTTAGAAAAACTAGCTGTTAGTCCCCAAGTGTCGACACTTGATTTTCATGTGTCGACACATCTAGACTGTATTTTTCAGATATTGCTCACTGTCTCCATGTGTCGACACTTCAATATTATGTGTTGACACTTTGATCATCCTGTCTCTAGAGTTTTGCCACTGTTCTCATGTGTCGACTCTTCATTTTTATGTGTCGACACATTACCCAGAAATCTTCATTCATCCTTCATTTGATCAAATTCAGGTTTAACAGTACTATAAGATCTTCAAGGAGTTTTCTCTTTGAGGTATTATAATAGATTGAGGTCTTCAATCCATCAAAGCTGTCTTCCATTCAATTTGGATTGAATTTCCTTCTTGATAGTCATATCTTCTTTGTTGCCAAGCTGCTAGAACTCCTTTCCATTTATGCCAAGCTCTTTTCATCTACTGCTAATGACTTTTTCATCCATGTAGAGCTTCATATTCATGATGCCTCATTGCTGAGCTCTTTTTTTTTTGTTACTAATTCTTCTTTCTTCTTTAGGATCACTTCAATGAGTCTTTTACAAGCTTGATAAAGTCTACTATTGAACATCTTCAATTTCTTCGAACACATATCATCTTCATTGACTCTTCACATCCCAGATGAAGTCTTTACTTGAATTCTTTGTAGAGATTTTGCAATTATGATGAATTCTCTTTTCGAACACTTTCAATCTCTTGAAGTCAATCTTCATTTAGCCTTTGCACACTTGATGAAATATTTTTTTGAACACTTTCAATCTCTTCGAATGCAAGTCATTTGTTTGAAGTTTGAATAAGTGTCACTGCTCTGTTTGGTGCATTGCTTGACTCTTGACTTGTTGTGCATCTAAGTTAATATGTATTAGCTTTGAGTCAAACTTTGAACCTGATTTATGATCCTTATTAATCTGCACACTAAGTAAATGTATTAGTAAAATAACACAAAGTTTAGTTATCATCAAATCGATATGGGGATCAACTTTGAGTCAACAATCTCTCCCTTTTTTATGATGACAAAACTTTTGCAAACAAAATTGATATAAGATTAAATTAAATGGACAAGATCAGATTGCATACTAGTAAAGAGCTCCCCCTTTGTTTTATAATTAAGCAACTGATGCTTTATAGAAAAATTCTTTTTGTTGTTTTATCAAAAACAACTCTCAAGGAGTTTTTATCAATTAATTCCAAAACAAATGGAGGAAAACAAAATCCTTTATCATGTTACTTCCCCTAAGAGCATGTTTTATCAGTTAATCATTCAATAGTTAACAAGTTAATTGCCATCTATTCATGTATGATTCTTTTCCCCCCTTTTGTCAATCCATAAAAAAGAGAGAAAAAAGTATATAACAAAGACAGGTACAATAGCAAAAAAATCGTATAATAAGATAAGTTATATAAATAGAAAAGTAAGTAAAGCAATCAAGTGACAAAGCCTCAAGGTGCAACAACAGAATCAAAATTTATTCATAAAAAACATTACAAAAGATTAGTTAGTGATCATTCACAAAACATTACAAAAGAAATTGTCTTTGATGATGACAAATCATCTATGGATAAAAATGCATACATGTGCAGAAATGAGAAATGCAAAGGGCACAAAGGATAGATGGGATATGGAGAAGGAAATTCAGTGGGGAGAGGCTGGTAGTGAGGGGTTAGGACAAGCGGGTCATCTGGGGTATTGGAGAACTTCTTGCCAAGTCTATCCCTCAACCCATACTTCTTAGGAATAGGAGTAGCATCAGATTTTGTGGCCGAAGAGTCTTCCTCTTCTTGGCCTTGTTCCTTTGCTTCAAGCCCTTTTCCAGCATTTCCTCCTTTCTCAGAGTCTTGTGCCTCTGCTGCCCTAGCTCTTTCCTGTGCAACGTCCTTGTCTTGGACTTCTTTTTTGCCTTCTTCTTCTCTGTCTTCTTCTCCTTCCTTATTTTCATCACCTTCTTCTTCTTCTTCTTCTTCATTATCTTCTTCTTCTACAATTTTACCTTTGCCAATTCTCAACAATTGTACTTCCTTTTTGAGTTCTCTTACTTTCTTTTTCACAAACATCATTCTAATGATAGTAATGTCTACCTTTTTGTTCAATTTATCCAGAGATTTCATTACTTAAGTCATAATGTACTGAAATCCTCTGTACTTTCTTCAAATTCAAGATTCAAACTTCTTTTTGCACTTCTCGGCCTGTGGAGCCTTGGCCTTTGAGGAACTATCTCCTCTAGTTTTTTTAAGGGTCCACTTGTTATTCTTGATAGTATACCCCATTTGCATGAGTGTCTTTTCATTGTATTCATCACTGATGGCCTTGTGGGTTCTTTTCTTCTCCTTATTCAAATCAATTTTGAAATGCCTAAAAACTTTAGTCAAGAAAATTTCATAAGGCAAACTAATTCTAGAAATAGTAGCCTTGTACATATGGTCCATAATAAATAGAGGCAAATCAATTCTTGAATCAGTCAAATATGCCCATAAGAAAAACAACTCTTTCTCCAAAACATATTCATACTTTCCAATTTTAGGAGTAAAAATAGTGCAAGCAAAGTGATGAACTAGCCTCAATTCAAAAGGCAAATCAGTAGCAAGAGGTTGTAAACATTCATCTACATCCCTTCCATATAGAATTTTTAGTTAATCTTTTCTAGAGATATTATCTTTGTAAACCTCCCCTCCAAGTCTGATTCCAATAATATGTCTGATCACATCTCTATCCAAAGTGAAGGAAACACCTTTAACATAACTTATGATGGATACCTCTCTATAATCCCTTTCGGCATTAGCATAAAAATGAGCAACCAAGTCAGGGTATACATCATCCTTGAGTGTTGTCATAGATTTCCAACCTAGGTTGTCCAATTTGGTACCCAATTCAAACTTGTGATGATCAAAGAACTTGTAATCCACCCATCTCCCATTATATTCTTTTCTAAGGGAGAAACTTGAATTGTACCTTTCCTGGGCTTTATCCTCACTGAAATAAAGTTCATTCCTTTCCAAAGCTGTTGAGGAAGTCGGTTCTCCAGTCTTACTCTTCTTCTTCTTCCTTTTGTCCTTGCTAGAGCCCCCATTTGATTTCCTCTTCTGTCCTTTAGGAATTGGGATTGTTGCTACAACTAGGGCTTTTGAGCCCTGTTTTGGTTTAGAAGGTTTGGGTGGCATTGAGTGGTGAAAGATGGTTATGAGAGGTTGGGAAGAAGTCGATTAGGGTTTATAACGAGATTCGAGCGAGGTGATGGTTTGAAGGGAACGGTTGGGTTTGGTGCGAACAGGGGAGTGGAATAGAGAGAAGGAGGGAACGTTTGAATGTTTGTAAAATGGGCTCTGTTAAAATATATAGGCCCAACTAATGTGTCGATATATGAACTTGATGTGTCAACACATGTGTGTCAACAAATCATTTTTGAGTCCACTGTCGTGATGTGTCGACACATGAAAATGGTGTGTCGACACATGCAACCAGACTGGGGCATGTTAAGTATAAGGAATTCAGGAGACGACTTTTCAATTTAGGAGAGAAAATATGTTTTAATATGATCATGTAATGAATTAAGAACCCAAGAAATGCAATTCACATAAACGAAAATCACATTTAAAACATAAATAACATGAACTTCACTCAAATTTAACAAAAATCAAGACATAGGATTACTCATCCCCAATTCTCTTCTTATCATGTAGAACATGTCTTCACTCAATGGTTTTGTAAATATATCAGCTAATTGCATGTTTGTGCATACAAAATTAAGTTCAATATCTCCTTTTTGTACATGATCTCGTATAAAGTGATACCTAATAAGAACATGATCAAATATAATATCATAATCTTCTAACTATTGTTTAATCCATAATATTTGAGCACAACAACTACCAGTTGCTATATATTCAGCCTCGGTTGTGGAGAGAGCAACTGAATTTTGTTTCTTACTATACTAAGACACAATCATGTTGCCTAAGAGTTGGCAAGAGCCACTTGTGCTCTTCCTATCAACTCTACTCCACACATAATCAGCGTCAGTGTAAGCAATCAAATTAAAACAAGAACCTTTTGGATACCATAATCCAATGTTAGGTGTGTGCTTGAGATAACGAAAAATTCTTTTCACAGCAGTCACATGAGATTCTTTAGGATTTGATTGGAATCAAGCACATAAGCAAACACTGAACATTATATCTAGCCTACTAGTAGTTAGATATAATAGATGTAAGCACCCGATTTTGATCGCTCGGCAGTTTCCAGTCCGTCCCAACTTGAGTTCAAGTCAATATGGACATATTCTAGAATTCTAGTCTTAATCCAGTCAATTCATCGCTTCGCGGGCCCACCAGGCCCAAATAGAGGCAAAATAACCAAAATGCCCTTGGGGGTATTGTTCAGTCCAATCCCATAGGCACGTCTTCTCGAAGGTGGTAAGTCCCCTTTTTCAAGTCCAATTCTAATTCCAATCCCTCTCTCGAGAAAGTTGATTCCTCGAGACGGTAAGTCTATCCCGTCCGGCATGTTTTCGAAAGAAAGTTTCTTCAGAACGGTAAGTCCCTTCAAACCCGTCGACCGGGACGAGACCCCAAGTCCCCTAGATGGTAGAATGGTCCACCTTTGGCGCCTGCTAGCCCGCCAATGCAAAAATGTCCGTTTCGGCACGCCTTTCAAGAAAGTTGATTTCTCAGGTGCTAAGTCCCTTTAGCAGCTTCCCTAGATCAGGCAGTCTCGGGAATGATCGCGAACCGTCAGAGTAGCGAAAGTACTCGCAAACATCGCAACCGTCAGAGTAGCGGAAATACTCACAAACAAGTCGATATAGGGAATTACCAACAAACCCTTGTATCATGGGACCACCGTCAGAGTGGCGGAAACACTCAAAACCCAGGTCAACACTGGTGCCTGCTAGCCCACTTCGGTAAAAAAATGACCAAACTGCCCCTAGGGCCATTTTCCAGCACGTTTCTTGAGAAAGTAACTAAGTCCTCAGAACGGTAAGTCCACCCTTCCAGGATCGTCTTAGAGATGATCCGGCATGATTAGGCGCCTTCTAGTCAATTTTGGGCCAATTCCGAGACTTTCTGGTCAAGATGACCCTTTTGTCCCTAGGCATCCGAACTCCCCGGGGACCACACCGGCTCTGGGTATCAAACTGGTAACCTCCCAAGAATGCTTTTTATAGTATTCCTGACCTTCCTTTATCATTCCAGATCATTCCGAGTCAGTTCCGGCAAACCCAGTGCGAAATGATCGTTTTGCCCCTCGTGGGCTGGTCGCCTTTTCTGACCACACCGGCTCTGGGTATCAAACTGGTAACCTCCTAGGATGTTCCAAATAATGTTCCCAAACCTTGAGTCTTCTTCCGGGACATTCCGAGTCCATCCCGGTAGTTTTTCGATCTAGTTGACCGTTTTGCCCCTAATAGCCCGGTCCACCCTTCCGATAAATCTTGTCATCCTTTTTTAAGTCCATTACCCCCCGAGATCCTATTCTAAGGATTCCTGCCCTTTTTTCTGCTTTCCGGGCCATTCCCGGTCCTTTAAATCCTTCCCAGACTTTTCGGAGCCACTCCTAGTAAAGCCAGGCTAAAAATTGCATGATAGTCACTAGTATTAGTGCCCAAATTTTCTGAAGATACGTTGCTTGCCGACCATAAAACTTTTCTAACTAGCTGGTGCCATCAAGCCAAATATTTGCCTAGCACCACTCCTAGTGGCGCCAGAAGGAATTTTGGCCTAGCGCCACTTCAATAAGCACCAGGTCATTCTTCTGTCTATTAATATAAAGCCTCCTCCAATGTGAAAGAGGCCCGCAAACTCAGTCTAAAAACCTTATTCTTCGATATACAGAGCTCGTAGCCTCCATAAACCCTAACTTCTTTAGGTTTTCCAAACCCTAGCCTCTTATACACTCATATACACTCTCATACACTCATACACACTCTCATATACTCATACACTAGGCTCAAACCCTCCATTGAAGACTTGGATTGCTGCAACTACAAAGCTTTGAAGATCGAAGACAAACTCTCGAAAACTAAAGTGAAGACCGAAGCAAAACAAGAAAAGTAAAGCATGCAAAGCAAAGCAAAATAAAGAAGACACAAGATAGGCTTTCTCTTTAAGTTTACGCATCTTCCCCCTCTCCTCTCTCTCTGAACCCACTTGGGTTTTCTTCTATTTTAATCCCCCATCTTCTCCCCCCCCCCCCCTTTTTGCATGCTTGAAACAATGGACTTCTAAGTCCATGTGTAGGATTAGGCTATTAGAGGGTCACCGTGTCGGGGGCTTTCTTTTAGTCTAACCGTAGACGACATGGGTTCAGCCCCCTTGATTATGTGGTGAAGCTTTTAACCTTGTATGTTCACAACCCCAACTTGCATTGTGCATATCATGATCTTCCATTCTTCCAAAAATTTGTTTTAAACTTGTTTTCAAAAGCTTGCATTAAACTTGTTTTCAAAACTTGTATCAAAAACTTCTTTTTCAAAACTTGTTTTCAAAATCACAATCCTAAGGTGATTATAGCCTTTCCATGGCTAGGGTTGCTTTAGGAAAGTGTTACATTTAAAGTGACCAATATGGTCCATATTTTCAAAATCCTTGTTATTTTCAAAACCACTATTCTAAAGTGGTTCTAGCCTTCTTATGGTTAGAATTGCTTTAGGAAAGTGAGATACTTTATATACTTTCTAAAAACTCTCTTTTCAAATCTCTCTCTCTAAAGATCCCTTTTCTAATATACTTTCTAAAAACTCTCTCCAATCTTTTTTCCAAAATGGTTTTTAAAAAACTCCCTCCAAAAATCTATTTTTCAAAACTTCTTTTCAAACTCCTTTCCAAAAAGTTCTCTTCAAAATTTCTTTCCTAAAAACATTCCCTAGGTTTCCTTCTTAGAAAACTCTCTCCCTAAATCTTTTTCCTTAAAACTCTTTCCAACAGTCTCCTTCCAAAAACCCCCTTCCAAAAACTCTCTCTTTTCAAATTCACTTTCTAAAAACTCCTCTCTAGGATTTCTTTCCAAAAATCTCGCTTTCCAAAAAACTCGCTCTCCAAAAATCTCTTTTCTTAGAGTCCAAGTTAAACCCTAGAACCCACAATTAGGAAACCCTAATTTCCTTTCTCAAAAACATGATTTTCAATCTTGCCTTAAAACCTAGGTTTCCAAAATATCATTTTTTACATCTAAACCATAAGTTTCCAAAACCTATTTTCTACATCAAAACTATAGTATTCCAAATCTAGGGTTTCTAAAACTTCCCTTTCTAAATCCATGCCAAATCCAATCTTCCCCTTTAGGAAACCAAATCCAATCTCCCATTTAGGAAACTAGATCCTATCCTCCATTTTTGGAAACAAAATCAAAATATCTCTTTTTAGAAACAAAATTCAATCCTTTGTTTTAGGAAATAGGAATCTTAGCCCTTCCTAGTCTAAATCTTTCCTAAATCCACTCCTTCCTAATCTCATACTTTCCTAAACCTTAAGCTTCCCTAAACTTTAAGCTTTCAAATCTTTCTTAAATTCCAACCTCTCCTAATTCTATCTCTTTCCAAATCTTAACTTTCCAAATATAAGTTTTCAAATCTTTTCTAATCTCAAACCTTTCTTAAATCTCACGAATTTCTAAAACTTAAACTTTGAAACTTCCTAAATTCTAAACTTTCCTAAACTTCAAATCTTTCCAAATCTAAAACATTCTAAACACAAAACTTTCTTACTTTCAAAACTTCCCTGTTTCAAAACGTTCCAAATTCAAAACTTTGCAATTCCAATACTTTCTTGAAACGAAACCTTTCCTATTTCAAAACTTTCCTAAATTGAAACGTTCCCAAATCGAAACTTTCCTAAAACGAAACTTTCCTAATTCGAACCCTTCCTAAGTCCAATCTTTCCTAATCTTCCAAGTCCAACATTCGAGTCAAATCTTTCCTGAGTCTCAAGTCTTTCTTAAGTCTAGGTTTCCTAAAACCAAGCTTTCCAAAATCAAATCTTTTCAAATCTTCCAATTAAAGTTCAATCTATCAATCTTCCAATCCAAATTCTAATTCAATTTCTTCTTCCAATCATACTTTCTATTTTCTCTCAGACTCTTGTCCGAACTACGACTAACCTGATTCCTCAAAAAGGATACGTAGGCAACCCTCATGGGTGCGGTCATAACTTCTTTTAAATCTCCAATTCTACAATCTTCTTTAAGTTTCTAATTCCATGATCTATTTCAAACTTCCAAGTTTCTATTTCCTTTCTAATCTCCAAAACTTTTCAATTTCAAATCTATCTTTTCAAATTTCTTTTTAAATCAAATCAATTTCCAAATCAAATCTCTTTTCTTGCACTTGCATATCATGCATCATTCTTTTTAAAATTCTTTTCAAAGTGGATAGGATTGGACATTTATTAGTTGAAGACTCTCATAGATGAATCTATGGTGAATAGACATGTAGGTACCGCAAGGGCGGAGTAGGGTGATGGCTTAGTGCGTCTTCCCTACACGTAACCAACCTCAAAACCTAGGATCACTGTTTTTGAAAGAACAAAATAGAGTCTATTTTTCAAAGGTTGCCAAACAACCTATTTTCTTAAAAATCCTCTCTTGAGGAGGTATTTTCAAAATCGTTTTCAAAAATCCTAAGTGTAGTCTTCGGATTGTGCTTAGTTTTTAGGTGGCCTAACTACCTTAATCAAGTTAGGTGGCGACTCCAATTGTTTTCTAAAAGCCCTTCATTCAAATCTATTTTCAATTCAAATATAGTCACACTTATTCTTCTAGGAGGATGAGTTCTAACGAGATAGTACAGTATTTTTTTCGCTTGTGTGTGTATTCCTCGAGTGCGAAAAATCTGGGCACGACAGTTGGCGATTCCACTGGGGATACTTAGAGGGTTAGGCCATAGTCATGTCTCTTTACCCTTCACCCATGTAGAGTCTTCGATTAACTGTTCCACTTCTATCCACTTTCAATTTTCAAAATCAAAATTTCAAAGTTGTTTTCAAAAAACATGCATTCATATTATCTTGTATTAAGTTTGCCATCCACATACTAACTCTTGCATCTTTATTTTGTAGGTGCGCTTTTTGTTTAAATTTTATTAACTGCCATGCATGAATGTGATAAACAGGATGAATGAGAGTTGTTGGGCTCTTTCCTCCGCTTTCAAAAATCACACACACATTGCACGGGCACTTGCATTCTACACACTTGCATTTTTACCCTGATATGACCCTTCTAGTTAGAAAGGGGGAACGGTATATTGGTTATGGGCAAGATGCTGTGTCAGTTTCTTCGCCTACGGCCTCTTGACGGTTCCCCCGCTCGGATCACCAACCGATCATGGCACCACTTCGGGGAGTGGGCCTAGGTTTGAAGATCCGGGGACCGAGCCTTTTTAGGACGCATTAATCAACCCTCAACCTCATGCTCATATAGACACGATGCATAGCCAAACCTCTGCCAAATTTAAGACCCGCGCACCGTTTTCAAAACCATGGAGGACAGGGCGACTGCTCTTACTTTTATTTATACAGTTTATTCCTGTTGTTATAATGACTGTATTCTTACTATTATAATGCTTGTCTAACTGCTCATGCATGCACGTTTACTTTACCATTGCATTCTCTTTCTTTATACTTTTTGCATCCATTTTCATGTATCTCGTATTCCATGTTAAGACGAGAGTTCCAAGTAACTCAAGTCACTGCATTCTTATACATATGATCAACCCAAAGAGAGTGACAACTAATTCACTCTCCCTTGCATTAAACCTACCTAAACCCTAAGGGTTCCCATGTAACCCTAAGGACTCATGGCACGCATCTCAATTCATTCCACAAGAGCGGCCCCAATCTCTTTATGCTTATAGAGATAGGGTTGCCAAGAAGGTAAGGGGCAATCAATCAACAAGGTTTCTCAGTGACTTCATCGACACCAAATCTAAAGAAGGCAAATCCGAAGACTCAAGAGTAGTTTAGGACTTCTTATGTAAAACTAGATAGGTGTAACCCTAAGGAAAAATGTTCCCCCTCCCCCTATTAAAATGTATTCCAATTCTTTTGTATATTAAACCCGAAGTTAAATGTATTTCTTTATTTTTCGTGAATGATTGAGTGAATAAATGCATGAACGAAGGAAAGGTTCCCAGTTGACGGTAAGGCATCTACATACAGGGACAAATCCTCTATCTCCCAAAGTGAGCCAATTCACCATGTTTAGTTTCTCTCCTAAAGAGGGGCACCCTAGAGCATGCATTGCATAAAAGACTTGTCAAGATAAAACACTGACTCTTTTCCTTTGTTGGTTTTAGGTACCTCTCCTCGTTCCCCCTGTTGTTACAAGCCAAAAGCTAAGAAACGCCCATGGAATCACTCACTCTCGATACCTTAACTCTACTACTAGCGGAGGCAAGAGGAGTCAGACATAGGATGACCAAAATGGAAGGCATACTCTCTTCGCTCTTATCCCATGCAACCCATGAGCAAGCAGAGTCCTCGCAAGCCCAAACCCATGATGGACAAAAAAGGATGAAGAAGGAAGACCAAGACTATGCCCGGACCATTGCTTACCAACGACCTCCTCAGGCCGAGGGCCTTGCTCCGATGCCTTCCAAACCAACCTCTAACCAAACCCATGGATTACATAATCTCTCCTACAGATACCAGCCCAACCCATTTGGCCCTGTCACCGAAAATCATCCCATTTTGAAACATAAAACCCGAAGTCCTTTCAATTCCTAAACCATCAGCTCGATTGTGACCTCACCAAAACTAGGTTCCCAATCTTCAAAAACATTTGCAACACCTCCTTGGCCTAGGCGGACAAGTGGGAAAAAGCGGACATTTACTAAACTCGCGTGTTCACAGACCATGACCTATTTTAGTCTCTTAGTAGCTGGAAATCTAAAGCCTATACCTGCTCGACCCCGACCCAATCCTCTGCCTCATTACTTTGAATCTGCAACAAGCTGTAAGTACCATTCGGGTGGCTAAAGACATGACACTGAAGATTGTTTGACCCTCAAACATAAGATTCAAGACTTGATAGATACATTGGCTTATGACCAGCAAATCCTTCTCTGAACGGCACTACGGACCTTCCGCTAGACCACACCATCAACGTCATTACAAAATTTGGTAATGACAAGGTTTGTTTCACTGCATGCCAAGAGATATATTACAAGGGTGGGGAGGAAATGGAATGCGAAAATGTGGAGCAGTGTCATGCTTGGTTACAGTCTAACCCTGATAAAATGTCGGTCCCCGAAGATGAACTCATATATGAATCTATGAAGAAGATTGACCAGGAGCTATCCAAACTCAGTGATAAGAATCCCCTAGTGTGTACACCTGAGGAACACCAAGTCACAACTAGACGCCAGAGCGGAAAAACCCAGGCTTGATCTATCAAGTTGGAAGAGGACGAGCTACCCAACTGGTTTGTTAGAGAAACTACGAAGCAAACAAATGAAGGCAAAACGGTCAAGAAAGCTGACAATTACATCATTGCCGCCAACTCACTTAGAACTCCAGGAGAAGTATCTACCTATCCTGCCTTGGTTGAAGATCTCAACATTGGATGGAATGCTAATATGGGCATTGTCCCAAAGCCCTATTGAAGAATGCAGGAATCCCATCAAAAGCGTACAAGAGAGGGGTGTTCTCACCCACTTTCTTTCTATCCCTTTTATTTCCTATCTTTGAATTGATGTTTACATTTCACTTTTTCTTAAGAACTTTATGCTTTCCATAAAAAAATGATAATAATAATCAAATGATAGTCTTTTATTCCATCGCTGTTGTCTTATCTTCTCTTGGGAATGGTAGCTACTTTCTATGCAAGGGGCATGGTTTATCTTAGGGGTCAGTTTGACTTGAAAGGATGATAGCATGAGTTAACTACTCCCTCAACAATCAGCTTTTCGAAAAAAAGAGAGTTTTTGGATGAGTGAGGATACTACCCAAAGGCAACACTTACAAGACACTGAAGCTAAGTAATGTGTGGTCAATTTATTAATATGAAGAGAAGCCATCTTTCATTTCCCCACGTATAAATAAATAACTAAATAAATAATGCTTATATCCCCCATGTTGAACCCGTAGTACCTTGCAGAAAGCGAAAATTTTCTTTACCATCCCTGATCCATAACTATCCTCCCCACACTGGGACAGACAATAGTTGAGAATTCTAGGAATGGTCTCCGCCCCCACGGTGCTAAGGCAGTATTGAAAGCTTTGTAGATCAAGCAATCTAATTCAAAGTGAAGAGAGGCCCTCGTTTCATTTCCTATACAGTCAGAAGCAACCCCTTGCGAAACCCGTTGAGCCATTTATGTTTTTTGAGAAAACCCTAACCTAGGGATCACCGCCCGCATTGGGTTAGATTGAACCGCTAAGGAAAAGGTCTAAGGAAAAAGGGTTGAAGAATTATTTGTTTCACAGAAAAAAAGAAAAAAAAAACAAAGGAAAAGAGTTTCCAAGGGGCAAGAGACCAAGAAAAAAAAAAAAAAAAGGAGAGGCGTATATCATATCTAAGAAAAAGCCTGAAGAAAATTGTGCCATAGAAAGGCCGAAAGGGAAGGGAATCATGTGTATATAGCAAGGTCAAAAGACGAGAGGCATTTTCACCCTGAGAAGTGTATAGTAAAAGTAAGAAGGAAATTTAAAGGTGATCCTAGGTTACAAAGAAATCCAGTAGAAACAATAGGTTCGAGCCTTTACCCTTTCTTGCAAAACCCCAAAACCATGGCCTACATTACAACCTTACTAAAGTCCACTCTGATTGAAAACATATTGCTTGATCTAGTGAGCTAGACACGTGGCCGAAGCTGAGAGGAGGTGTTAACCCTGCGAGAAGAAAAATAGTCAAGGACGGCATGGATCTAAACCCTGCTGAAAACAACATCAAATTTGAGCCTACATATCCCGTTGTTTCTGAAACCCCATAACCTAGCCTACATTACGGTTCTAAACAAAGTCTCCTCAGATTGAAAGGATTGGCCGTTTATCGCTCTGTTGAAGGTCGGGAAAGTTGTTGCTAAAACCCCGAGAGTCAAGAGTTTTAGCCCAATAACCCCATACACTAACCCTGAAACAGAGAATCAGAGAGGGTTGGAAGGTTGAGAAAGTTATGAACTGCTATCATTCGGTCAAGGTAAGATTGAGCCAAAGAGAGGCCAGGCCCCCGAAAAGGAAGGAGTTACCATTCCAAAGATATTAAGTGGGATAGCACCCTTTGTCATTTCATTAACCAGAATATTTCTAATGTGTGCATACATTTTCAACAAAAAAAAAAAAACAGCAGGAGCTTCGTATACATAGGTCACCCATAATAGTTTAATATCTACTCGTGTAGTAAATAGCTAGCGTCATCACCCATCGCATGCATATGATCATATACTTAGCTATAAAAGTCATAAATATCTCGGCTTGTCCATGTACTCAACTAGCTAGCTCATAAATGTCTATCCCTATGCAAAATCTACAAGAATAAAACTGTTTAACATAAATACATTTTAGGGATAAGGGGCAAAGGAAGATCAGAGTCCCCATAAGGGGCATCCATCAAAGGTCAAAGTCAATGTCATCTGGATCGAAATCCCTAAAACTCGGCATCGGAGGAGGCGGATAACTACTCGAAGCACCAGCATCCTGCAGAGAAGACAGAACAGAAATCAGCTACATGAAAGAAGAACTAAACAACAGTAGAGCAAAAAAAAGGAAAGAAAAGACGACATACCCTGCCACCTCCCATTTGAGCTATCTGAGCCATCAAGGAAGCCACCTCTGCCTGATACTAATCTTACTCCGTTTGGTATCGATCCCTCTGGTCTCTCACAGCAGTAAACTCAGCTTGGGGCACATGTCCTCTAGCTCGGCGCCATAAGTCAACCACATCATGACTAACAGCGTACCCGCATACTACTACCTCAAACCAGGTGAAGGCATCGATAGAATGATCCCCAAAGTGCGTAGCATAATCTGTATTCGGAGGAAGTAAGAACCCGACACCCAGATGCCGCTCCTGATAGGGGAGGCACTCCCACCACCATGGCTTTAAACATATACTCCGGTGCAGCTCCTGCTGATCGGAACTCCTCATAAAATTGTCGCCAGTGTCGCTCTCCTAGATAGGACTTCCAAGTATCGTCATTGAGAAAAGCAGCCCTCGACAAGGACAGCGGGACTAAGTACCGTACAATCTCATAATGAACTGACCCGATAAAGGGCCGCCAAGTCACATCCTTCGCCTCAATCAACTCTAGGTTCGCCCGTAGCGTCACAAAGTCAGTAATCTCCGATCGCTGGGCCACCCGGTCACGAGCCCACTTTAAAGCACGAGGGTAAAGGTCGTCCTCAACAACTGCGGGGCGTCGAACAAGCAAATACTCATAGCTCCACCAGACAAGAAAGGGCCAGAAACTAGTCATGCTGCCCCAACGGGAAGAAGTTCAGACCCGCATTGATCGAAGGAAGCAGATGAAGGGGAAGGACCCCCAATCCAGCTCAGAAAAAGCCCCAAGATCACTATGCTCACCAAACGAAAAGGCACAAGCGACTTGTTGTTGTTGCAGAAGCAGCTAAAGATGATGTACAAAACAAGTCGCCGTCTCATAATGTGCTGCCTGGCAGGCGATGGCTCAGCAGCAAAGGTACGATCATCCTGATTGAGCCAAGAGACTGGGAAGGCAGAACGCTCAGGAAGGGGCAAGTCCAGCAAAATGCAGGCCTCGTCTCTACTGACTGATTGTAAAGTGATCTGCCGGCTAACGAAGGAAAGCCCTGTGATGATTGCCCAATCTAAGGGGGTGGGACCTAACTCAAAGCTAACAAAATGAAAGGTCTTCGTCTCTCCAAACCACCACTCAACTAGTGCCAGCACCAGATGTCGGTTCAGGCAGTTAGCATGTAATCCCATGAAGGCTCTGAATTCAATCTCAGCCAAAAAGGCACGATATGAGGGGGCAACCCGCTGCATGGTCATGAAGACCTGATGAACAGCCCCTCTAAAAGCTGTGTGTACCCGCGGAGGGGGCAAATGCTGTCTAGAATATACACTGGGGTAATAAGCAAGATCCTTAAGCTGTGGGATGTCCGGTATCTTTAGATCTCCCAAATCAGCATCCGTCTACCTATGTCTAGAGGAGGCTCTCCCATAACCAGTGACCTGGTCGCCCAGATCCGGTACCTCCTCCTCAGCACCAATCTCCTCCGTAAAGGCCTACTCAACCGGAGGAAAGGGGTCGACAGGTGGTCTACTCCCCTGTCGGCTCTGACTGGAAGAGGCCCATCCGGTAGATCGTCGACTACCTCTAGATCTACGGGAACCACCGGTGGAATCTGTCCGAGCCTTCCCCAAGTGACGTCTCCACTCAGGACCATCATCACCCACATCTACCATCCTGAAAAGGTAAGCCAAGGTAAGAGGTGTTAATATATGGTACATGCAGATAAATAATAACAAAATAAAGGAAATAAATAAAATAAATAAATAAATAAAATAATAATAATAATAAAAAGATTTCAAAGGATAAGTCAAAACGAATTTCCTACACCTTTTGACTTTCCAACTTCAAGTCAAATCTCAAGGGTTTTCTGTCTTTTTCCTTCAAAAAGATTTTATTTTTAAACCTTTTCCAACTCTTTCCCTGATTTCTAAGGACTTCGGTAGAGTTTCGTTTAAAAATGGTCCCTACAACACCCATGACATCAACACAAAACACAAACCGTGCACCTCACAAACGTTACAATCACATAACATCAGCACCCGCGCACATTTTTTAATTTTTCAAAATTTTTAAACCACGTGTTTTATTTTTTCAATAAATCAATGGTTTTCACAAATGTTCTAAAATTCCTCAAAATCATTTAAGATGTTTTCTCAAATATACCTACATTTTTCTAAATTTTAAACTCCATTAATTTCATCAATTTCCCAATTTCTTTATTTTTCCTATTTTCTAAGTATTTTTTATTTTTCAAAAAATCAAAAATTCACCAAGTTTTCAAAAAATCACGAAACTTCACACGATTGTTAAACACCTTTTTCTAAGGCACACAGTATAAAAATCTAGCCAAAAAACCTAATGCCCAAGCCTGTAGGAACAAACCCCCAATTCCTGCAGAAAACCCACTTCACATAATCACGTAAAGTCACTCAAATTTAGTCCAACAAACACCAAAATGCAAAAATAACATCACCATAATGTTCAAAACACATTAAAACATCAATTTCCACTATTCACACGACTTAAACAGAATTCTACACATCAAAATCAACAGAAAATTGAAAACTCACCTCTTGGAGTTCTCTGGCGAAATCTTCTCTTCCAGCGACTTTTTCGGCGACGGCGTCTACTTTTGGCAACCCCCCGTGGTCCCTAAGAGATGCTCCTTCAATGTCTAGGTCAGTTTCCTCACAATGCCTCTCGATTTTTCACAAACTCTTCAAAACCCCGCAGGTGTTCGAACCAAAAAATTTTCTGGTTTTACTCCCAGGCCTAGCGCCACTAGTAGTGGCGCCAAGCCAAACTTGCCAAAGGCGCCACTCCTAGTGGCACCAGTTCCGAATTCTAGGCAGCTTTGCCCTTTTTTTTTTCGCCAAAACTCATTTTCAAAGGCCTTTTGGGCCCAATATCCATTTCCAAACCCCCGTTGTCGAAAATTTTCAAAGTCCGTCCCTCCCATCGCCTCACGGCTTTAAGCACCCCATTTTTGACCGCTCGGCAGTCTACGGTCCGTCCGGACTTGTACTTAAGTCAATATGGACTTATTCCAATCGAAATCAACTCTGTAAGTCTAATCCTGTCTATCCATCGCTTCGCAGACCCACCAGACCCAAATAGAGGCAAAATGACCGAAATACCCTTAGGGGCATTATTCGGTCCAATTCCAAATCAGGCACGTCTTTTCGGAAATGGTCAGTCCCCTTTCTGATTTCAAATCAGGCACGTCTTTTCGGAGATGGTAAGTCCCCTTTCCAATTCCAAATCAGGCACGACGATAAGTCCCCTTTCCAATTCCAACAGGCACGTCTTTCCGAAAACGGTAAGACCCCTTTCCAATTCCTTTTCCAATTCCTATCCCTCTCTCGAAAAAGCTTATTCCTTGAGACGGTAAGTCTATCCAATCTGGCACGTTTTTCGAAGAAATTTTCTTCAGAACGGTAAGTCCCTTTAAACCTGTCGACCGGGACGAGACCCCAAGTCCCCTAGATGGTAGAACGATTCACCTTTGGCGCCTGCTAGCCCGCCAATGCAAAAATGTATGTTTCGGCACGCCTTCTGAGAAAGTTGACTTATCAGGCGCTAAGTACCTTTAGCAACTTCTCGAGATCAAGCAGTCTCGAGAATGGTCGTGAACTGTCAGAGTAACGGAAGTACTTGCAAACATCGCAACCGTTAGAGTAGTGGAAATACTCGCAAGCAGGTCGACATAGGGAATTGCCAACAAACCCCCGTATCATGAGACCGCCGTCAGAGTGATGGAAACACTCAAAACCCAGGTCAACACCAGTGCCTACTAGTCCACTTCGGTGAAAAATGACCAAACTGCCCTAGGATCATTTTTCGACACGTTTCTCGAGATAATACCTAAGTCTTCAGAACGGTAAGTCCACCCTTCCGAGGTCATCTTAGAGACAATCCAACATGATTAGGTGCCTTCTAGTCAGTTTCAGGCCAATTCCGAGACATTCCGGTCAATATGACCATTTTGCCCTTAGGCATTCGAACGCCCCGGGGACCATACCGGCTCTGGTTATCAAACCGGTAATCTCCCGAGAATGCTTCTTATAGTATTCCCGACCTTCCTTTATCTTTCCGGATCATTCCGAGTCAGTTCCGGTAAACCCGATGCAAAATAACCGTTTTGCCCCTGCTGGGCCGGTCGCCTTTTCCGACCACACTGGCTCTGGGTATCAAGCCGGTAGCTTTTGGGAACATTCTAAATAATGTTTCTAAATCTCGAGTCTTCTTCCGGGACATTCTGAGTCTATCTCGGCAGCTTTCCGTTCCAGTTGACTGTTTTGCCCCCAATGGCCCGGTCAACCCTTCCGACAAATCTTGTCATCCTTTTTCAAGTCCATTACCTCCGGGACTCTATTTTAAGGGTTCTTGCTATTTTTCGGCCTTTCGGACCCTTCCCGGTCCCTTAAGTCTTTCCCGAGCTTTGCGGAGTCACTTCTAGTGAAGCCAGGCTAAAAATTGCATGGTAGTTACTAGTACAGACGCCCAAATCTTCTCAAGATACGTTGCTTGCCGACCTTAAAACTTTCCTAATTGGCTAGCGCCACAACCAAGTCAATATTTGGCCAGGAGTGGCGCCAAAAGTATTTTTGGCCTGGCGCTATTGCAACAGGCGCCAAGTCATTCCTTTGTCTATAAATACAGAATCTCCTCCAGCATGAAAGAGGTCCGCAAACTCAGTCTAAAAGCCTTACTTTTCGATATACAGAGCTCGTAGCCTCTCTAAACCCTAGTTTCCTTAGGTTTTCCAAACCCTAGCCTCCTATGCACTCACATACACTTCTATACACTCATACACTAGCCTCCAAAGCCTCCTTTGAAGACTTGAAGTGATGTAATATGAAGCTTTGAAGATTGAAGACAAACTCTTGAAGATTGAAGTGAAGACCGAAGCAAGATAAGTAAAGCAAAGCGCGCAAAGCTAAGCAAAATAAAGAAGACACAAGGTAGGCTTTCTCTTTAAGTTTACGTATCTTTCCCCCTCTCTTCTCTTTCCTAACCCACTTGGGTTTTCTTCTATTTTAATCCCCCATCTTCTTCCCCCACTTTCTTTGCATGCTTGAAACAAGGGACTTCCTGGTCCATGTGTAGGATTAGGCTATTGGAGAGTCACCGTATCGAGGGCTTTCTTTTAGTCTAACCGGAGACCACGTGGGTTCGGCCCCCTTGATTATGTGGTGAAGCCTTTAACCTTGTATGTTCACGACCCCAACTTGCATTGTGCATATTTTCGGGATACAATCAGATCAAGCTAGCTGAAGAGGATCGAGAGAAGACTGCTTTCATCACCCCCTGGAGAGTGTATTGTTATAAAGTCATGTCATTCGGACTTCGCAACGCAGGAGCAACTTACCAAAAGGCCATGGTAACTTTATTTCATGATATGATGCATCATGAAGTAGAAATCTATGTGGATGACATGATCGTCAAGTCCAAACAGCAGAAAGACCACCTGTTCAACCTGCGAAAGGTGTTTGACTATCTCTGTAAGTATCAGCTTAAGCTAAATCCTACCAAGTGCACCTTTGGAGTATCTTCAGGGAAGTTGCTGGGGTTTATAGTCAATGAAAAGGGGATAGAGGTAGATCTTGCCAAAGTTAAGTCCATTGTGGAAATGCCAGCACCGAAGGGGGAAAAGGAGGTCCGGTCCTTTCTGGGAAAGTTAAATTTTATCAGCAGATTCATAGCCCAAATGACCCATCTGTGCGAACCTATTTTCAAGCTCCTTAAGAAAGATGTACTGAAAGAGTGGGATGATAACTGTCAAATAGTTTTTGAGAAACTCAAAGGATACCTAAGGAATCCTCCTGTCCTGGTGGCACCAACCCTGGGGCGTCCTTTCTTGATGTATATGTCAGTGTTAGATACTTCCATGGGGTGTGTTTTGGGACAACATGATGAAACGGGAAGAAAAGAACAAGCTATTTACTACCTCAGTAAGAAATTCCTGCCGTATGAGACAAAGTATTCGGATCTCGAGAAAACCTGTTGCGCGTTAGCATGGGCAACTCACGGGCTTCGGCAATACATGCTCTATCATACCACCTTCCTCATCTCTCAAATGGATCCCCACAAATATATATTTGAGAAACCAACCTTGTCAGGCAGAATTGCCCGATGGCACATGATCCTGTCAAAATTTGACATTGTGTTCATTACCCGTAAAGCAGTCAAGGGGCAGGTGATAGTTGATTATCTGGTTGAGAACCCTATTGATGATTATCAATCCATGGAACCCCAATTTTCTGATGAAAATGTACTATGTGTTGATGACACATTTGAAAAGCAAGCGGGGGCTGGATGGAAGATGTATTTCGATGGGGCTGCTAACAAAAAAGGGAGCTGACATTGGGGCAGTAGTAGTATCAAGAACAGACAGTCACTATCCTATTGTGGTTAAGCTACAACTCGAACCATGCACCAATAACATCGCCGAATATGAGGCTTGCATCCTGGGACTAAGGCTGGCATTAGAGATGAAAATTGATGAACTGGTTGTTTTCGGCGATTCAGATTTGGTTATTCAGCAATCCAAGGACGTATACCAAACTCGAGATGCCAAACTCTCCCCATATAATCAACAGGTCAAAGATTTGTGTCAACTATTCAGAAGCGTGGATTTTCATCATGTGCCCCGAGCAGAGAACAGTTTCGCCAATGCCTTAGCTACGTTAGCTGTAGCAATCAAGGTCGACAGGGGCATCGAGATACCCCCTCTACAGATTTTTACCAGGGATATCCCTTCTTATTGCCTGCACACAACCGTTGAGCCCGACGAGCAACCATGGTTCTATGACATCCAGAGGTATATCCAAGTCAGGACATTCCCCGATGAAGCATCACAACGGGATAGGAAGACCATTTGTTATTTGGCAGGACATTATTTCATGGCTGGAAATGAGCTTTTCAGGAGATCATGGTTTGGACCTCTAAGATGCGTTAATGCCATCGAAGCTAAGGTTATCATGGAGGAAGTGCACGAAGGAGTTTGTAGTCCCCACATGAATGGCCACACGCTTGCAAAGAAGATTCTCCGAAGAGGTTATTACTGGTCAACCATTAAGTCAGATTGTATTAGATACGTTCTTCGGTGTCACAAGTGCCAAATACATGGGGATAAGATTAAAGCACCGCCTACTGAGCTCCATTCCATATCAGCCCCGTGGCCTTTTTCTATGTGGGGGATAGATATGATTGGCCCAATCACTCCTAAAGCCTCCAACGGCCACCGCTTCATCCTTGTTGCCATCGATTATTTCACTAAATGGGTGGAGGACATCTCCTATGTTCACGTTACCAAGAAGGTCATGGAAAGGTTCATAAAAAATCATATCATTTGCCGGTATGGGATTCTCGAGTCACTCATTACTGACAACGCTTCCAATCTGAATAATGAGTTGATATCAAAGCTATGCCAAACATTTCACATTACGCACCGAAATTCGGTCAGCTACCGCCTTAGATGAACGGAGCAGTGGAAGCAGCCAACAAGAACATTAAGAGAATACTCCGAAAGATGATTGACAATTACAGAGATTGGCATGAGAAACTTCCTTTTGCATTGATGGCTTACCGAACTACTATGAGGGTCTCCACCGGAAGCACCCTCTTCGAGCTGGTCTACGGCACCGAGGCAGTCATCCTCGTCGAGATTGAGATTCCTTCCCTAAGGATCTTAATAGAAACCAAACTGGATGAAGCAGAATGGATCAAAGACCAGTATGTCCAACTCTGCCTGCTAGATGAGAAGCGGCTAGCTGCGGTTTATCACACTCAATGCTACAAAAGACGAATGGCCAGGGCGTTTGATAAGAAGGTACGACCTCGATTGTTCCAACCGGGAGATTTGGTGCTCAAAAAGGTGTTCCCCCATTAGGAGGCAGTGCAGGGAAAATTTGCTCCAAACTATGAAGGGCTATTCGTGATAAAAAAAAGGTCCTGTCTAGAGGAGCTCTTGTTTTGGAGGAAGTGGATGGTCAAGAATTCCCTAGTCCATTGAATTCAGATGCTGTCAAACACTACTACATATGATTCCAAAAGTTAGACCTTTGGTTTCTGTGTAGAAGCAATAAAATCTACTCTCCTCATTCTCCACTAATCAATAGGGTAGTGTTTCAGTGGTAAAGCTCTATGGACTAAACAATTTAATTCTGAGATGACGAGAGCCCCTCGTTTCATTTCCAATACAAATAAAATATATATATATATATATATATATAAATAACCTTTTTCAAACCCTTAGAGCCGGTTACTTTCCTTCAAGAACATTCCCTAACAAAGTGATCACGCTAAGTCAAATTAGAAGCACTGGAGGTATGCGTCAAAAAAAAAAAAAAAATCCTTCAAGTAGTACCTTAAGTTCGCACAAACATTGTTGTTAACGTTGTTAGTTAAAAAAAAAAAAAAAAAGAGAAAAAGAGGGTGATGAGATACCCAAGGAAAGATAAGAATACGCAGAAAAAGTGCTATTAGACCAAAAATCATTGACGGTGATCACTAATAGAATGGTAGGTTTGAGCATTTTCCTTTTCTTTCAAAAGTTAAAAAACCCACACCACAAACCCTAAAAGTCCTCTCAAATCAGAGTTGAATTGATTAGTCCAAATGAGCTTACTGAAATACGCTATCTGCTGGAGGATGGCATAAGTAGTATTTAGGAGCTTCTCAACAGAAACCAAAGACCAAGCTAAGGAAAGAGAGAGAAAGATGAGAAAAAAAATTAAGCACGTTCCCGAGGATGCGGTGAAAACTCGAAAGGGCGCCGTAGGTAAAAAAGTAGGGATGTGGCAAGATACAAAACTGTCGACCCTGGTGAAAACCTGCAAAGGCGCCATGGTGCAAAAATGATAGAGCTGGGATTGGTGAAAACCCTCATGGGCACTAGTAGTAAAAATAGCGAAAAAAGGGGGGGGGGGGGCGCGGGAAGAGATTTGGATGTAAGAAATAACCCAAGCTACAGCATTCCCCAGAAGTTATATGTATGAAAGCAATAGTGTGAAAGTCAGAAGGCGTCTCAAAAGGCATTCTCCGGCTCAGCCCTGTTAAGGTTAAAGGAAGCAGGGGTTCCTTTGGGATAATCAGTTAATCAGAGTATCAAACAAAAGGGAGTTATTTTTCATTAAGCTGTGACTTTCATTCAACTTTCCTCAAGTTTATTGCTATACTAACCATGCAGGAAAGTCATATGAAAAGTGTGGGAGGCCATGAGTTCATAAGAAAAAAAGGGATACAATACTAAACAAAGTATGTTTTTCTACAAATGCAGGAATCAATAAATCTAAGAGTGAGGGGCAAAAATATATCGCTCCCCATCGTCATTAGAGGAGGAATCCGCTAGGCAAGGATCAATTGGCTCGCCAACCGCAAGAGGAGCACTCGAAGAAGTACCAGCTGTAGAAGATCCAAGCTGGGCTCGCTCATAGTCTGCACACCTAGCCAGAAGCGTATCCCTCCCTCGGGTAAAGGACTCCACAGCCTCCCGCAAAGACTGACTATCCATCACACCATCCTCTGGGGAAGTGGAACGGTTTAGAGCGCCTCGTGGTCGCTTACGTCCCCTCGAGATACTCAACGGTGGGCGATCATGTGTCGATATGGCCGCTGCTAGCTGTATATCCAAAGAAGCTACCTCAACGTCCCTCACTCTCAGCCGATCATGTAATATTTATATCAACTGGCAGTTTTGTCGCCTGTGACGAAGCCCCTGAACAATCATAGCTGTCAATAAGTCAGTATACCCTACGGGAGGTAAAGGTGTCTCAATGAGAAGATCCCCAAGTCTGCTAGGACCCAGCACATAACACCAAAACCAATAGTGATAAGTCTCAGTCTCAAGGGGCATCACAAAGAATGGACTGTCGTCATTCACGTGAGGAAGTAAAGATCTCTATGTATCCATAACCTTCTCCACCAGCGCTCTTGGGATCAATGCCTCAAAAATAAGAATGAACTCAGCTGCAAATGCCGAATAAGGGATATCCTGACTCCTACCAAGCTGTCGCAGAACCTGAATCCCGAAGAAGGGGGCAATGCCCCGCAGGCCTGCTAGGGGCACGAAGGCCCTCTTGGAAGGTCGAACTCTCAAGCAATACCTACCAACCAGTCCTGAATACCAACTGACCGTGCCTGACCTCATGCTCCGGAGGTAGTCAGCCTAGGCCGCAACGGTCCGCGGAAGCTGCCCCTCATCTTCCATGACTCTTTGAGATCTCGCCAGGGAATGTATGTGGTCAAGCTCGGGATACCATGTATGCTGGAATAAAGGAGTAATAAACAAGTGCCCAATCGCCCAGAGTTAGAAGAAAGCAACGCATCCCTGAAAATTAGCATCAACGGTCTACTGGAATCTCGTAAGACTCGCAAAGGTCTCCCCTACAATCATGGGAGCATAGGAATGCCCCTTACAAATTAGAGCCTGCAGTGCACATAGTCGACAGTTAACTAAATCATCTCCTCGTTGGAACACCAAGTAGTTCAGCAGAAGCAGGGCCAGAGCAACCATAAGAGAAACAGCCCAATCCTGGGAAGTGTGCCAATCACTTGAGTGGACTCGTATACCCATGGGAAACTCAAAGCCAGAAAAGAGGAACTTTTTTGGGACTTAAGGAAACTAGGACAAAGAAGAAGATGAAAGAACTGTGCGTCTGAGTCCAAGCTGGGACGAGACTACTGTAATACAACCATCCAGAAAGAGGGGTTCTACAATGTCAGCAGAACCATCTTGGAAACCAAGAAGAAACCCATACTTGTGAGGGGTAGGGGTAAGCTCGCACTCCCCAAAGCGGAAAAAAGATAAGCTAGGCTGCCAAAAGGGAATCACTGCCTCCATAAGCCCGGGAGTAAGCCGCACTGATAGAAGTGAAGCCACCCGATCAAAGGACCGACGAAAGATATCCTGCTCATCTGGAGGGTTACTATCGTGCCAAGCTCTCAGTCAACTCAAAATCGCGTCTACCATCCTGAAAAGGTAAGCCAAGGTAAGAGGTGTTAATGTACCATACATGCAAATAATTAAAAACAAAATAAAGTAAAACAAAATAAATAACAAACAATAAAAATAATAATAAAAAATTTCAAATGGTAAGTCAAAACGAAATTCTTACACATTTTGATTTTCTAACTTTAAGTCAAATCTCAAGGGTATTCTGGCTTTTTCCTTCAAAAAGATTTTATTTCTAAACCTTTTTCAATTTTTTTCCGGATTTCTAAAAATTTCGACAGTGTTTCGTCTAAAAATGATCCCTACAACACCCATGACATCAACATAAAACACAAATCGTGCACTTCACAACATTACAACCACATAACGTCAGTACCCCCCACACACTTTTTAATTTTCAAAACGCATGTTTTATTTTTCTAATAAATCAATGGTTATCACAGTTATCCTAAAATTTCTCAAAATCATTTAAAATGTTTTCTAAAATATTCCTACTTTTTTCAAAATTTTAAACTCTAAAAATTTCATCAATTTCTTAAGTTTTCTCATTTTCCTAATTTTCTAAGTATTTTTCTATTTTTCAAAAATAAAAAATTCAGCAAGTTTTCAAAAAATCATGAAACTTCACACAGTTGTTAAACACATTTTTCTAAGGCACATTGCGCAAAAATTTAGTCAGAAAACCCAACGCCCAAGCCTGTAGGAACAAACCCCCAATTCTTGCAGAAAACCCTTTTCACATAATCACGTAAAATCACTCAAATTTAATAAAAAAAGCACCAAAATGAAAAGATAACATCAACATAATGTTCAAAACATATCAAAAAATCGATTTCTACTATTCATATGGTTCAAACAAAATTCTACACATCAAAATCAACAGAAATTTGAAAACTCACTTTTTGAAGTTCTTCGGCAAAATCTTCTCTTCCGGTGACTTTTTTGGCGACGTGGTCTCCTTCCGGCAATCACCCGTGGTCTACAAGAAGTGCTCCTTCAAGGTTCAAGTCAGTTTCCCCACAAACACTCTTAACTTTCGAAAAACTCTTCAAATACCACAAGTGCTCAAGCTAAGCTTTCCAAAGGTGCCACTCCTAGTGGCGCAAGTTGCCAAATTTTGGGCAACTTTTCCCTTTTTCTTGCTAAAACTTGTTTTTGAGGGCATTTTGGGCCCAATATCCATTTTCGACCCCAGTTGTCGAAAAATTTCCAAAGTTCGTCCCTCCGACCGCCTCACGGTCAACATGGGACTCTTACTTTATCGTTTTCTGTCTTTGACAAGCAAAGACAGAAAAAGAGGGGTAGCTGTAAGCACCCCATTTTTGACTGATCGGCAGTCTACGGTCCGTCTGGACTTGTACTCAAGTCAATATGGACTTATTCTAATCGAAATCAACTCTCTAAGTCTAATCCCGTCTATCCATCGCTTTGCGAGCCCATCAGGCCCAAATAGAGGCAAAATGACCGAAATACCCTTAAAGGCATTGTTCGGTCTAATTCCAAATCAGGCAAGTCTTTCCGGAGACGGTAAGTCCCCTTTCCAATTCCAAATCAGGCACGTCTTTTCGGAGATGGTAAGTCCCCTTTCCAATTCCAAATCAGGCACGTCTTTCCGAAGACGGTAAGTTCCCTTTCCAATTCCAACAGACACGTCTTTCCGAAGATGGTAAGACCCCTTCCAATTCCAATTCTAATTTCAATCCATTTCTCGAGAAAACTGATTCCTCGAGACGGTAAGTCCGTTTAAACCTGTCGACCAGGAACAGTCCACCTTTGGTGCCTGCTAGCCCACCAATGCAGAAATGTTCGTTTCAGCACGCTTTTCAAGAAAGTAGACTTCTCAGGCACTAAGTCCCTTTAGCAGTTTCCCTAGATCAGGCAGTCTCGAGAATGATTGCAAACCGTCAGAGTAGCGGAAGTACTCGCAAACATCGCAACTGTCAGAGTAGCGGAAATACTCGCAAGTAGGCTGATATAGGGAATTGCCAACAATCCCCTGTACCACGAGACCACCATCAGAGTGGCGAAAACACTTAAAACCCAGGTCAACACCAATGCCTGCTAGTCCACTTCGGTGAAAAATGACCAAACTGCCCCTAGGGCCATTTTTTTGGCACGTTTCTCGAGATAATACCTAAGTCTTCAAAATGGTAAGTCCACCCTTCCGAGATCGTGTTAGAGATGATCCGGCATGATTAGGTGCCTTCTAGTCAGTTTTGGGCCAATTTCGAGACTTTCCGGTCAAGATGACCATTTTGCCCGTAGGCATTCGAACGCCCCGGGGACCACACCGGCTCTGGGTATCAAACCGGTAATCTCCTGAGAATGCTACTTATAGTATTCCCGACCTTCCTTTATCTTTCTGGATCATTCCGAGTCAGTTCCGGTAAACTCGGTGCAAAATGACCGTTTTGCCCCTAGTGGGCTGGTCGCCTTTTCCGACCACACCGGCTCTGGGTATCAAGTCGGTAGCCTTTGGGAACATTCTAAATAATTTTTCTAAATCTTGAGTCTTCTTCCAGGATATTCTGAGTCCGTCCCGGCAGCTTTTCGATCTAATTGACCGTTTTGCCCCTAATGGCCCGGTCAACCCTTCTAACAAATCTTATTATCATTTTTCAAGTCCATTACCTCTAGGACACTATTTTAAGGGTTCCTGCTCTTTTCCGGCCTTCCGAGCTCTTCCCGGTCCCTTAAGTCCTTCCCGGGCTTTCCGGAGTCACTTCTAGTGAATCTAGGCTAAAAATTGCATGGTAGTCACTAGTCTAGGTGCCCAAATCTTCTCAAGATATGTTGCTTGCCGACCTTAAAACTTTCCTAACTGGATGGCGCCACTACTAGTGGCGCCAAGCCAATATTTGGACTAGTGCCACTCCTAGTGGCGCTAGAAGCATTTTTGGCCTAGTGCCACAACAACTGGCACCAGGTCATTCCTTTGTCTATAAATACAGAGCCTCCTCCAGCGTGGAAGAGGTCCGCAAACTCAGTCTAAAAACTCTACTTTTTGATATACAGAGCTCGTAGCCTCTCTAAACCCTAGTCTTCTTAGGTTTTCCAAACCCTAGCCTCCTATACACTCACATACACTTCTATACACTCATACACTAGCCTCCAAAGCCTCCTTTAAAGACTTGAAGTGCTGCAATCTGAAGCTTTGAAGATTGAAGACAAACTCTTAAAGATTGAAGTGAAGACCGAAGCAAGACAAGCAAAGCACAGCGCGTAAAGCTAAGCAAAATAAAGAAGACACAAGGTATACTTTCTCTTTAAGTTTATGTATCTTCCCCCCTCTCTTCCCTCTCCTAACCCATTTGGGTTTTATTCTATTTTAATCTCCCATCTTCTTCCCCCCCTTTCTTTGCATGCTTGAAACAAGGGACTTCCCAATCTATGTGTAGGATTAGGCTATTGGAGAGTCGCCCTGTCGGGGGCTTTCTTTTAGTGTAACCGGAGTCCATGTGGGTTCGACCCCCTTGATTATGTGGTGAAGCCTTTAACCTTGTATGTTCATGACCACAACTTGTATCGTGCATATCATGATCTTGCATTTTTCCAAAATTCGTTTTCAAACTTGTTTTCAAAAGCTAGCATCAAAACTGTTTTCAAAACTTGCATCAAAATCTTATTTTTCAAAGCTTGTTTTCAAAATCACACAATCCTAGAGTGATTCTAGCCTTTTCATGGCTAGGGTTGCTTTAGGAAAGTGTTATATTTAAAATGACCAATGTGGTCCATATTTTCAAAACATTGTTGTTTTCAAAACCACTAACTTAAAGTGGTTCTAATCTTCTTATGGTTAGAATCGCTTTAGGAAAGCGAGATTTTTATAAGCTTTTTAAAAGCTCTCTTTTCAAATCTCTCCCTCTAAAAATCTCTTTTCCAACATGCTTTCCAAAATTGTTTTAAAAAAACTCCCTCCAAAAATCTATTTTTCAAAACTTCTTTTTAAACTCTTTTCCAAAAAGTTCTCTTCAAAATTCCTTCCTAAAAACACTGTCTAGGTTTCCTTCTTAGAAAACTCTCTTCTTAAATCTCTTTTCTAAAAACTCTTTCCAATAATCTCCTTCAAAAAATCCCCTTCCAAAAACTCTCTCTTTTCAAATTCACTTTCTAATAACTCCTCTCTAGGATTTCTTTCCAAAAACCTCCCTTTCCAAAAACCTCTCTTCTTAGAGCCCAAGTCAAGCCCTAGAGCCAACAATTAGGAAACCCTAATTTTTCTTCCCAAAAACATGATTTTCAATCCCTTATTTTGGCCTTAAAACCTAGGTGTTCGAAACCTCTTGTTTTCTACATCAAAATTATATATATTTCCAAAACCCCTTTTCTACATCAAAACTATAGTCTTCCAAATCTAGGGTTTCTAAAACTTCTCCTTCCAAATCTATGCCAAATCTAATCTCCCCTTTAGAAAACCAAATCCAACCTCCTGTTTAGGAAACTAGATCCTATCCTCCATTTTTGGAAACAAAATCAAAATACCTCTTTTAGAAACAAAATCTAATCCTTTGTTTTAGGAGATAGGAATTTCAATCCTTCCAAATCTAATCTTTCCTAATTCAAATCCTTCCTAATTTCATACTTTCCTAAATCTTAAATTTCCAAAACTTGAACGTAAAAATCTTTCCTTAAACTTTAAGCTTCCAAATCTTTCCCAATCTAAGTCTTTCCTAATTCAATCCTTTCTTAATTCCATCCCTTTCCAAATCTTAACTTTCCAAATCTAAGTTTTCAAACCCTTTTTAAACTCAAAACCTTTCCTAATTTCAAGAATTTCTAAAACTCAAACTTTGAATCTTTCTAAAATTCTAAACTTCTCTAAACTTCAAATCTTTCCAAATTTAAAACTTTCTAAATTCTAAACCTGCCAACTTTCAAAACTTCCCTATTTCAAAACATTCCAAATTCAAAACTTTTCAATTTCAAAACTTTCTTAAAATGAAGTGTTTCCTATTTAAACACTTTCTTAATCCAACACTTTCCTAATTTGAAAACTTTCCCAAAACCGAACTTTCCTAAAACGACACTTTCTAAATCCTATCTTTCCTAAGTCTAGGATTCCCAAATCTTAATCTTTCCAAAAACAAGTCCAAATCTTTCTTCTAAGTTCTATCTTTCCAAATCCAAGTTCCAATCTTCTATTCTAAATTCAAATCAAATCCAAATTCCAATTCAACTCCTTTTTCAAATCAAATTTTCTGTTTTCTATCAAACTTTAGCCCGAACTATGACTGACCTGATTCCTCAAAAAGGATACGTAGGCAACCCTCATGGGTGTGGTCACAACTTTTTTCCAGTTTTTATTTCCATAACCTTTTTTAAATATCAAATTCCACAACCTTTTTCAAGCTTCTATTTCCACAACTTTTTTCCAACTTCCAATTCCAAATTTCTATTTTTAAATCTCTATTTTCAATTTCTAAACTTTTCAATTTCAAATCTATCTTTTCAAATCTGTTTTCTAAAATCAAATAAATTTCTCTTCAATTCTTCTTTTCCAAATTTATTTTCCAACTCTCTTTTCTTGAACTTGCATATCATGCATTATGTCTTTTTAAACATTCTTTTTCTAAAGTGGATAGGATTGAACATTTGTTAGTTGAAAACTCTCATAGGTGAATTTAGGGTAAATAGACATGTAGGTACCGTAAGGGCGGCGTAGAGTGATGGCTTAATGCGTCTTCCCTACACGTAACCAACCTCTAAACCTAGAATCACTGTTTTCAAGGACCAAAATGGAGTTTATTTTCAAAAAGAGATTAATTATTTTTTCAAGATTGCCAAACAACCTGTTTTCCTAAAAACCCTCTCTTGAGGAAGTATTTTCAAAATCGTTTTCAAAAACCCTAAGTGTAATCTTCGGATTATGCTTAGTTTTTAGGTGACCTAACTCACCTTAATCAAGTTAGGTGGCAACTCCAAATTGTTTTCCAAAAGCCTTTTATTCAAATCAATTTTCAAGTAAAACCTAGTCGCACTCATTCTTCTAGGAGGATAAGTTCTAACGAGTGAGTACAGTGTTTTTTCCGCTTGTGTGTGTATTCCTTGAGTGCGAAAAATCTGGGCGCGACAACGGCCAACATAAGACTCTTACTCTATCGTTTTTTGTCTTCGACAAGCAAAGACAGAAAAAAGAGGGGCAGCTGTAAGCACCTTATTTTTGATTGCTCGTTAGTCTCCAGTCCGTCCCGACTTGAGTTCAAGTCAATATGGACATATTCTTGAATTCTAGTCTTAATCCAGTTAATTCATCGTTTTGTGGGCCCACTAGGCCCAAATAGAGGCAAAATGACCAAACTGTGCTTGGGGGCATTGTTCGGTCCAATCCGATAGGCACGTCTTCCCGCAGACGATAAGTCCCCTTTCTCAAGTCCAATTCTAATTCCAATCCCTCTCTCGAGAAAGTTGATTCCTTGAGACGGTAACTCTATCCTGTCAGGCATGTTTTTCAAAGAAAGTTTCTGCGGAACGGTAAGTCCCTACAAACCCGTCGACCGGGACGAGACCTCAAGTCCCCTATATGGTAGAACGGTCAACCTTTGGCATCGGCTAGCCCGTTAATACAGAAATGTCCGTTTTAGCATGCCTTCCGAGAAAGTTGATTTCTCAGGCGCTAAGTCCCTTTAGCAGCTTCCCTAGATCAGGCAATCTCGGGAATGATCGCAAACCGTTAGAATAGCGGAAGTACTCGTAAACATCGCAACCGTCAGAGTAGTGGAAATACTCGCAAACAGGTCAATATAAGGAATTGCCAACAAACCCCTGTATCACGGGACCACCATCAGAGTGGCGGAAACACTCAAAACCCAAGTCAACACCAGTGCCTGCTAGCCCACTTCGGTAAAAAATGACCAAACTGCCTCTAGGGTCATTTTTCGGCGCGTTTTTTGAGAAAGTACCTAAGTCCTCAGAATGGTAAGTCCACCCTTCCAAGATCGTCTTAGAGACGATCTAGCATGATTAGGTGCCTTATAGTTAGTTTCGAGCCAATTCCGAGACTTTTCGGTCAAGATGACCATTTTGCCCCTAGGCATCCGAACGCCCCAGGGACCACACCGGCTCTGGGTATCAAACCGGTAACCTCCCAAGAATGCTTTTTATAGTATTCTCAACCTTCCTTTATCTTTCTGGATCATTCCGAGTCAGTTCCAGCAAGCCCGGTGTGAAATGACCGTTTTGCCCCTAGTGGGCCGGTCTCCTTTTCCGACCACACCGGCTCTGGGTATCAAGCCGGTAACCTCCTGGGACATTCCAAATAATGTTCCCAAATCTCGAGTCTTCTTCCGAGACATTCTGATTCTATCCCGGTAGTTTTTCGATCCAGTTGACCGTTTTGCTCCTAATGGCCCGGTCAACCCTTCCGACAAATCTTGTCATCCTTTTTCAAGTCCATTATCCCCCGAGATCCTATTCTAAGGATTCCTATCCTTTTTCTGGCTTTTCAGGCCATTCTCAATCCCTTAAATCCTTCTCGGACTTTCTAGAGCCACTCCTAGTGAAGCTAGGCTAAAAATTACATGGTGGTCACTAATACAGGCGCCCAAATCTTCTGAAGATACGTTGCTTGCCAACCTTAAAACTTTTCTAACTGGCTGGTGCCACTACTAGTGGCGCTAAGCCAAATATTTGCTTAGCGCCACTCCTAGTGGCGCCAGAAGGAACTATGGCCTGGCGCCACTACAACAAGCGCTAGGTCATTCTTCTATCTATAAATACAGAGTCTCCTCTAGCATGAAAGAGATTCGCAAACTCAGTCTAAAAATCCTATTCTTCAATATACAGAGCTCGTAGCCTCCCTAAACTCTAGCGTCTTTAGGTTTTTCAAACCCTAGCCTCCTATACACTCATATACACTCTTATACACTCATACACACTCTCATATACTCATACACTAGCCTCAAACCCTCCATTAAAGACTTGGATTGCTGCAACTACAAAGCTTTGAGGATCGAAGACAAACTCTCGAAGACTGAAGCATAGCAAGAAAAGCAAAGCGTGTAAAGCAAAGCACAGCAAAATAAAAGAGACGCAAGGTAGGCTTTCTCTTTAAGTTTACGCATCCTCCCCCTCTCTTCTCTCTTTGAACCCACTTGGGTTTTCTTCTATTTTAATCCCCCATCTTCTTCCCCTCCTTTCTTGCATGCTTGAAACAAGGGACTTCCCGGTCCATGTGTAGGATTAGGCTATTGGAGGGTCACCGTGTCGAGGGCTTTCTTTTAGTCTAACCGGAGACCACGTGGGTTCGGCGCCCTTGATTATGTGGTGAAGCCTTTAACCTTGTATGTTCATGACCCCAACTTGCATTGTGCATATCATGATCTTGCATTCTTCCAAAAATTTGTTTTAAACTTGTTTTCAAAAGCTTGCATTAAACTTGTTTTCAAAACTTGCATCAAAAACTTCTTTTTCAAAACTTGTTTTCAAAATCACAATCCTAAGGTGATTCTAGCCTTTCCATGGCTAGGGTTGCTTTAGGAAAGTGTTACATTTAAAGTGACCAATATGGTCTATATTTTCAAAATCCTTGTTGTTTTTAAAACCACTATCCTAAAGTGGTTCTAGTCTTCTTATGGTTAGAATTGTTTTAGGAAAGTGAGATATTTTATATACTTTCTAAAAACTCTCCTTTCAAATCTCTCCCTCTAAAGATCTCTTTTATAACATACTTTCTAAAAACTCTCTCCAATCTTCTTTGCAAAATTGTTTTTAAAAAACTCCCTCCAAAAATCTATTTTTCAAAACTTCTTTTCAAACTTCTTTCCAAAAAGTTCTCTTCAAAATTTTTCTTTCCTCAAAACACTCCCTAGGTTTCCTTCTTAGAAAACTCTCTCCCTAAATCTCTTTCCTCAAAACTCTTTCCAACAATCTCCTTCCAAAAATCCCCTTCCAAAAATTCTCTCTTTTCAAATTCACTTTCTAAAAACTCCTCTCTAGGATTTCTTTCCAAAAATCTCCCTTTCTAAAAAACTCGCTCTCCAAAAATCTCTTTTCTTGGAGTCCAAGTTAAACCCTAGAACCCACAATTAGGAAGCCCTAATTTCCTTTCTCAAAAACATGATTTTCAATCTTGCCTTAAAACCTAGGTTTCCAAAATCTCCTTTTTACATCTAAACCATAAGTTTCCAAAACCTATTTTCTACATCAAAACTATAGTCTTCCAAATCTAGGGTTTCTAAAACTTCATTTTCCTAATCCATGCCAAATCCAATCTTCCCCTTTATGAAATCAAATCCAATCTCCCATTTAGGAAACTAGATCTTATCCGCCGTTTTTGGAAACAAAATCAAAACATCTCTTTTTAGAAACAAAATCCAATCCTTTGTTTTAGGAAATAGGAATCTTAACCCTTCATAGCCTAAATCTTTCCTAAATCCACTCCTTCCTAATCTCATACTTTCCTAAACCTTAAGCTTCCCTAAACTTTAAGCTTTCAAATATTTCCTAAATTCCAACCTCTCCTAATTCTATCTCTTTTCAAATCTTAACTTTCCAAATCTTTTCTAATCTCAAACATTTCCTAAATCTTAAGAATTTCTAAAACTCAAACTTTGAAACTTCCTAAATTCTAAACTTTCCTAAACTTCAAATCTTTCCAAATCTAAAACATTCTAAACTCAAAACTTTCTTACTTTCAAAACTTCCCTATTTCAAAACGTTCCAAATTCAAAACTTTCCAATATCAATACTTTCTTGAAACGAAACCTTTCCTATTTCAAAACTTTCCTAAATTGAAACGTTCCCAAATCGAAACTTTCCTAAAATGAAACTTTCATAATTTGAACCTTTCCTAATTCAAACCCTTCCTAAGTCCAATCTTTCCTAATCTTCTAAGTCCAACATTCGAGTTAAATATTTCCTAAGTCTCAAGTCATTCTTAAGTCTAGGTTTCCTAAAACCAAGCTTTCTAAAATCAAATCTTTTCATATCTTCCAATCAAAGTTCAATCTCTCAATCTTCCAATCCATATTCCAATTCAATTTCTTCTTCCAATCATACCTTCTATTTTTTATAGGATTCTTGTCCAAACTACGACTGACCTGATTCCTCAAAAAGGATACGTAGGCAACCCTCATGGGTACGGTCACAACTTCTTTCAAATCTCCAATTCTACAATCTTCTTCAAGTTTCTAATTCCATGATCTATTTCAAACTTCCAAGTTTCTATTTCCTTTCTAATCTCCAAAACTTTTCAATTTCAAATCTATCTTTTCAAATTTCTTTTTAAATCAAATCAATTTCTTTTCAAATCTATTTCCAAATCAAATCTCTTTTCTTGCAGTTGCATATCATGCATCGTTCTTTTTAAAATTCTTTTCAAAGTGGATAGGATTGGATATTTATTAATTGAAAACTCTCATAGGTGAATTTAGGGTGAATAGACATGTAGGTACCGCAAGGGCGGGGTAGGGTGATGGCTTATTGCATCTTCCCTACACGTAACCAACCTCCGAATCTAGGATCAATGTTTTGGAAAGACCAAAATGGAGTTTATTTTTCTAAAAAAGGCTTACATATTTTCCAAAGGTTGCCAAACAACCTATTTTCTTAAAAACCCTCTCGTCAAGAGGTATTTTCAAAATCGTTTTCAAAAACCCTAAGTGTAGTCTTCAGATTGTGTTTTGTTTTTAGATGGCCTAACTCACCTTAATCAAGTTAGGTGGCGAATCCAATTGTTTTCTAAAAACCCTTCATTCAAATATATTTTCAATTCAAACCTAGTCGCATTTATTCTTCTAGAAGGATGAGTTCTAACGAGAGAGTGCAATATTTTTTCCGCTTACGTGTGTATTCCTCGAGTGCAAAAAATCTGAGCGCGACAATAGAGAGCCTATCATGCTTCTATAAAGCTTAGTATCTATTGCTTTACCTTTCTCATTGTTGTCTAGTTTTGTTGTAGTACTTATGGGAGTACTTATAGGCTTGCATCTTCAATGCCAAACCTGTTGATCAAATCCTTGATGTACTTGCCTTGGTTGATGAAGATGCCTTCCTTTGATTACTTGATTTGAAGTCTGAGGAAGTAATTAAGTTTACCCATCATACTCATCTCGAATTCTCCATGCATAAACATAGTAAATTCCTTACAAAGCGACTCATTAGTAGCACCAAATATAATATCATCTACATATATTTGTACTAAGAGCATGTCATTGTTTTTTATCTTGATAAAAAGATTGGTATCTATTTTTCCTCTTAAAAAACCTTTTTCAATTAAAAACTTGCTCAATCTTTCATACCAAGCCCTTGGGGCTTGCTTCAAACCATATAAAGTTTTTGTTAATTTGAAAACATGGTTGAGCAACTTTGGATCTTCAAATCTGGGGAGTTGCTCAACAGATACTTCTTTAGTAATAAAACCATTTAGAAAAGCACTTTTAACATCCATTTGATATAGTTTAAAATCTTTAAAACATAAGAATGCAAGTAACAATCTAATGGCCTCTAATCTAGCTACCGGAGCATATGTTTCATCAAAATCAATACCTTCCTCTTGGCTATATCCTTGAGCAACAAGTCTTGCCTTGTTCCTCACTACAACTCCGGATTCATCCATTTTATTTCTAAACACCCATTTAGTTCCAATGACTGGATGATTATTAGGCTTAGGAATAAGGTGCCATACCTTATTCCTTTCAAATTGATTCAATTCTTCTTGCATAGCATTAATCCAAAACTCAACATTTTCAGCATCACTAAAACACTTAGGTTTTATTTGTGATAAAAATACAAGATGATTACATATATTTCTAAGAGATGATCGAGTTCTTACTCCTTGTGAAGGATCACCTAGGATTTGTTCTGTAGGATGGTTATGCACAAACTTTCATTCCTTGGGTAGACCTTCATTGATCTCTTGTTAGCTTGTAGAGGCTTCTTGCACTTCTTTATCCTTTTGTGCTTCTTCATTTGAGCTTGGTTGAATATCTAATCTTTATATGTTTTGCTCTACTTCATCTATATCATCACTTATAATATTTGTAGGAAGAGAGTTATATTCATCAAAAGTAACATGGACTGATTCTTCAACCACTAAAGTCCTCTTATTAAAGACTCTATAAACTTTGCTATATGTTGAATATCCATGAAATTCACCCTCATCAGATTTTGTATCAAACTTGCCGAGGTTGTCTTTATTGTTATTTAAAACAAAGCACTTGCATCCAAAGGCTCTAAAGTATGTGACATTTGGTTTCTTCTCTTTCCGAAACTCATAAGGGGTTTTATTCAAAAATTTTCTAAATAGAATTCGATTCAAAGCATAACAAGCTGTGTTAACAGCTTCAACCCAAAAATATTTTGGTAAACCATTTTCACAAAGCATGGTTCTACCTATTTCTTCCAAAACTCTATTTTTTCTCTCAACAACTCTATTTTGTTGAGGTGTTCTAGGGGTTGAAAAGTTGTGATCAAAACCATTTTCATCACAAAACATTTCAAAGGGTTTGCAATCGAATTCTCCTCCATGATCAGTCCTTATAGAAGTGATTGAAAAACCTTTTTTCATTTTGAACCTTCTTACAAAATTTTGTAAAGAAAACAATTGTTTCATCCTTATGAGCTAAGAAGAATGTCCATGTAAATCTAGAATAATCATCAACGATAACAAGTGCATATTGTTTCCCACAAAGACTTAAAGTCCTAGTTGGTCCAAATAAGTTCATATGCAATAATTGTAGTAGTCTAGAAGTGGTCAACAAGTTTAAGGACTTAAAAGAAATGCGAGTTTGTTTTCCCAATTGACAAGCATCACAAATCCTATCCTTGTCAATTTTTTTTTTTTGGAAGTCCTTTGACCAAATCATTTTTAGAGAATTTTGAAAGAATACTCATGCTAATGTGACTAAGTCTTCTATGCCACAACCAACTCTCATCACTATTCACAGTAGCAAGGCATTTAACTTTGCATGAAGATAAGTCATTTAGATAAAAGATGTATATGTTGCCTTGTCTATGTCCAGCGAGAATAGTCTAATTACTATCGATGTCAATCA